>JAGXOD010000039.1:245000-522500 GCA_020368025.1 Brachyhypopomus occidentalis | reverse complement strand
CCGACGTCCACAGGCAGGCGAGTAACCTGTGGCTCTCACCTGAGGTCATCTCTCGGATTTGACTTTTGCTGACTTGACTGAATCATTTGATGTGGTCTTTTCCTTTCACGCAGTTTGCCATCGTTTTTAAGACTCCAAAGTACAGAGACCAGAACCTACAGAAACCCGTCTCCGTGTTCGTGCAGCTTAAGAGGAAGTCGGACAACGAGACCAGCGAACCCAAACCCTTCACATACCATCCCCAGATCATAGGTGCCGAACACACACAACACAACACAACACCAACCTTTCGCTTAACACAAGCAAAGCGCGAGTGTAAAACACACCACATGGACTCCTCACCTGCTGGCCTCACATCAGGTCTTTCGTCAAACACAGGCCGTCACCAATCACCTGCGAATCATAGGTGGAAAAAAAACGAAAAAAAATCCGCCACCACGACACCACAACACCTCGACATCTCGACACGTCTCCACACCTCTGACCCACAGGCCAGGGACGGAAAATTAAACCCCCGCCACCATCTTCTGTCAGTCCTCTATCTGATACCTGGAGCACGGACGTGGAAAATCTTTCCCACCCTCGTACGAGGAGAGCGCTTTCATGTGGCGAGCAGAAGTGAAGTGTAGCGGAGCGTTACCCAGCGTCCCACCAAACCCCACGCTAATAACCTTTATCAGCCACCTGTGACGTCAGAGACGCGCGTCTCACGTTTTTGAGATCTCGCTTAAATTTCTGCTGTTTAAAGTCAAAGACAAAAACATACTGCAGTGTATTGAATGAGGATTTTTTTTATATACCTAAATGTTTTATATACCAATCGAATACCCACTGTACCTAGGGGTAAAATCCACATATGTGATCATATGTATTCACAAAGTTTAATACCACAACATAGCACAAACTGTAAAAGTCTACATGACATTTTTCTTTCTGACCATTAACAGTAGAAGCATAGGTGTAAATCAGGGCCTCTTTTGTTTGTTTGTTTGTTTGTTTGTTTGTTTAGTAGTGTTGTGTTCTTTGGACAGATAAGGAGGAAGTGCAGAGGAAGAGGCAGAAGACCCTCCCCAACTTCCAGGACTACGGCGGTGCAGGGGGCGGAGCCAGCAACATGTACAGAGGGCCGGGGGGCGGTCCCACGACCGGGGGCGGGCACGGCACGGGAGGAGGCGGAGGTAGTCACCATGGCTTCACCAAACCTTCCTCACCATCACATTCAGCTGGATACTCGGCGGTTGTGGGAAAAAAACCCCTCTAAAAACGTGTCTTTTGTCTAGGTCACTACCACTTCCAGGGTTATTCTACTTTTAACAACTTTAACTCTGGCTACAGTTATTCGCCCTCCATGGGTGGGGGAGGAGCCGGTATCAAGCAGGGTGAGTGTCTGACCTGTCCGTCACCCTGGCTTTAAGCTTATGGTATCCAGCTGAAAGAGAGTCAGTGTAAAATACTCCTCAAAACTGAAGCAAACCTTTCACCTGGCACCCTAGGAGGCGGTCAGAGGCCTGTGGAAGACACAGACGAAGACAGCGATCTGGGCGACGGCGACCCTGGATTGGGGGGGGCGGTGTGCGGCGGTGCCCGGGTTGGGCTCGCCGCGGCGGGGGTGAGGGGTGAGGGTAGCAGGCCCGTGGACCAGGCTGGGTCTGGACACAGTCAGCAGGAACCTGCAGGTGAGATGAGAGCATCCGTGGTACCGGTCTGAGGGAGACCCGCTCGCCGATCTGCGTCAGCTCCGTGAGGATGAGGATGTGTTGTTTGATTTGTAACTGTAACTGTGTGTGTGTGTGTGCGTGTATGTGTTTGTGCGTGGTGTGTTTGTGTGTGTGTGTGTGTGTGCCCCTGCAGAGTGTGTGTTTGAGCCTCATCTAGTGGAGCTGGCTCAGAGACACGCGTGCGCCCTGTTCAGCTACGCGATACACGGGGACATTTGCGAACTGTTGGCTCCGCAGCGCCCCCTGATGGCTGCTCAGGATGAGAACGGTGACACGTGCGTATCCCGGCCCCGCCCACACCGCACTGAGATGGGGGCGTTTGTCCCGATGCAGGCTAGACCCAGTAGAACACCAGAGGCTGTGTTCACGTCGCTCCAGGGTCCTGCGAACCTCCGTAAGGGGAGTGGCGGTCTGCCCAACAGCAGGTGTTGGGTGCAGGCGAGAGCAGGAACACGTGGGGGCGTGGACCTCCTGCTGGGTGGAGGGGGGTCTCCTAGACGCAGGGCCCACACCTGACAGTGCAGCAGTGTTGTGTCTCTGCAAGGAGCTGTGGAGTTACGGAGTGTGTGTGTGTGTGTGTGTGTGTGTGTGTGTGTGTGTGTGTGTGTTCACCTGCAGTGGGCTACATTTGGGTGTGATCCACAGTCAGACTGATGCAGTGAAGAATCTAGCACAAGTTATTACAGCTGTCCCTGGAGATGATGTACTTAACATGAGGAATCACCTCTATCAGGTACTTTATCTCAACACACACACACACACACACACACACACACACACACTTCTCAGGACTTTGGTTCATCTGTGTCACATATTTGTCTAAACCTAATAGTAACCAAAATTAAGCGTTTTTGCCTTTTCAGTTTTCTAAAATGACATATAGCTTTTGTAAAAAAAAACAAAAGTAACTTGGTTACTCATTTATTTAGTTACTTTTTTGTCTGTTCTAGCAAAACAGATTCTCTGCATCCTACAACATACACTCACATAGTGATCTGAAACATCACACACACCATGAAAGACTCACAGCCCTCAAAGGTTCTCCGAGTACTCCAGCGCACGGCACACACACACACACACACACACACACACACAGTGTTGTTTGGTTTGGATACTCATCCCTCCCTTACCGGTTACGATTATACGATATATGAGAAAGAATTAACGTCCGACGCCTGATGTCATATCCCAGACTCCTTTGCACCTGGCGACGGTGACTCAGCAGAAGGAGGCGGCGGAGGCTTTACTTGCGGCTGAAGCTGACGTCACGCTCACCGATCGCCATGGTAACACGGCGCTCCACCTGGCTGCCCAGCAGAAGGACGGAGAAATGGTCCAGCTACTGCTACGCCACAGAGCAGCGCTGGAGCTAACGGCCGTACCCAACACAGCCGGTACTGTACCACACACTCAGGCCGTACCCAACACAGCCGGTACTGTACCACACTCAGGCCGTACCCAACACAGCCGGTACTGTACCACACTCAGGCCGTACCCAACACAGCCGGTACTGTACCACACTCAGGCCGTACCCAACACAGCCGGTACTGTACCACACACTCAGGCCGTACCCAACACAGCCGGTACTGTACCACACACTCAGGCCGTACCCAACACAGCCGGTACTGTACCACACTCAGGCCGTACCCAACACAGCCGGTACTGTACCACACACTCAGGCCGTACCCAACACAGCCGGTACTGTACCACACTCTCAGGCCGTACCCAACACAGCCGGTACTGTACCCAACACAGCCGGTACTGTACCACACACTCAGGCCGTACCCAACACAGCCGGTACTGTACCACACACAGGCCGGCCCCCAACACAGCCGGTACTGTACCACACACACTCGGGCCGTACCCAACACAGCCGGTACTGTACCACACTCAGGCCGTACCCAACACAGCCGGTACTGTACCACACACACTCAGGCCGTACCCAACACAGCCGGTACTGTACCACACACACTCGGGCCGTACCCAACACAGCCGGTACTGTACCACACACACTCAGGCCGTACCCAACACAGCCGGTACTGTACCACACACACTCAGGCCGTACCCAACACAGCCGGTACTGTACCACACACATTCAGGCCGTACCCAACACAGCCGGTACTGTACCACACACTCAGGCGGGCCGTACCCAACACAGCCGGTACTGTACCACACACTCAGGCGTTACTGTGGAGTTACTGTCTATATGGACCAAACTCTGTCTGTGGAGTTACTGTCTGTGAACTGAACTCTGTCTCTACAGAGATACCGTGTCTATGGGGTGAACTCTGTCTCTATGGAGATACCATGTGTATGGGGTGAACTCTGTCTCTATGGAGATACTATGTGTAGCGTGATCGACGTCACCAGTTCCTGATAGTAGATTCCGTGGTCTGTAAAAAACGCTCCGTGCTCGAACAGCGGGACAGTGATTCATTAATGCTGAAACCTTCTTCAGCATTACTCAAGGTTTATTAAAGCTCCACTTGTGGGTTTGGTGGTGTCGGCTAAAGGAACCTTGACACAAACCGTTTGCTAATGAGTTCAGATGCTAGTGATGACATGCTGACCTTTGTAATATATTGTGTGTGTGTGTGTGTGTGTAGGCCTGTGTCCGCTCCACATGGCCGTGTTGGCCAACAGTCTGGCGGGCACTAGGGCCCTGCTGGCGGGCGGGGCGAGCCCCGAGGTCCAGGAGCGCACCAGCGGACGTACACCCCTTCACCTGGCAACCGAGCAGGACAACGTCTCCCTGGCCGGCTGCCTCCTGCTGGAGGTAGTGCCTCTCCTCGCTCCTGCTCACACGTGTGTCAGAACAGAAACGCATTTGTCACATTGTGGGGTTTTTTTAAACCTAGACAGTATTTCCTTGTGGTTATCTAGATGAAAACTATTGTTTGTTTAGTCACAGCAACATCTGTGGCAGTAATGCATATATGTTGCACTGGGAAAACCCCCCAGTGCCTGAACTATTTACCTTGTACTAGTCTGAACTAAGGTGCATCACACTGCAAATAGTATCTGATTTTGTCACAATGCGCGTGTGTGTGCGTGTGTGTGTGTGTGTGTGTGTACGCGTGTGTTTGTGCTTGTGTGTTTGTGCGTGTGTGTGTTTGTGTGTTTGTGCATGTGTATGTTTGTGTGTGTGTGTGTTTATGCGTGGGTGTTTGTTTGTGTGTGTGTGTGTGTGTGTGTGTGTGTTCTCTGTATGCAGGGTGAAGCTGAGGTGGACAGTCTGACATATAATGGCTGCACCCCCCTCCACATCGCAGCAGGGCGAGGCTCCCTGAAGCTGAGCGCGCTCCTTGTAGCTGCAGGTGTGTGTGTGTGTGTGTGTGTGTGTGTGTGTGTGTGAAAACATCAGGGCCCTTAAAAGTACTTTTGTCTCCAAATCTGGGAAAGTGCGGAAATTCCAAACATCTTGGGGAAGTTGCAGACCTTCGTTGATGATTCGTGATCTTCTCACCTTCTTCATCGTGAAGTCAATCATGTCACCAGAGAAAACTGCCCCCCCCCTCCCCCGTCTGTTGCAGGTGCCGACCCTCATAAAGAAAACTATGAGCCGCTCTTCTTCAGGGAGGAGGAGTGCAGTGCTTTGGGCGATGAAGGTGAGGATGACGAAGGCTACGTTCCAGGGACCTCCCCGCTGAACATGGCCGCGTCACCCCAGGTGAGAGCGGAACTGCACGGATCACGACAAGCACACGCATGACCACGTGCATGACCACACGAATGACCACACGCATGACCACACGAATGATCGAACGCACACTGTAGGTGCTGTTGGTTAAAGGCCAACTTACGCGAATGACAATATGCATGTAAATGAGTGATGCGTGAAACCAGGATCACGATTGGCTCCTGTTTGAAGGGTGCCGCCCGATTGGACCACCGCGTCCTGGGCAGAAGGTCACGCTCGTCTCCCCGCCGCTGAAAACCCCCCCCCCGGTCACATTTCACGTGGCTGTGCACGGCGCGGCCGTCTACCGCCGTGATAACGTGCGTTTTTGTCGCGCAGGTGCGGGAAATCCTGAACGGAAAGCCCTACCAGCCGAGCATCACCGTGGAGCCGCAAGGTAGGCAGAGGTTGAGCGGGGGTTTCTCACGTGACGGGGCCGGTGGGGGGGAGGGGGAGTGCGCCAGCTAACGCGCGTGTGCTGTCGGCAGGCGACATGCGCTCCCTGGGCGTGGACACCAAGCGGGCGCTGTGCCAGTGTGTGGAGGAGTCTCCAGGCGGCTGGGAGAACCTGGCACGAGCTCTGGGCCTGGGCGTCCTCACCAACGCCTTCCGCCTGTGCCCCTGGCCTGCCTGCGCACTGTTGGACAGCTACGAGGTGCTATACACACACACACACACACGCACACACACACGCACGTATCACAAAGACGCACTGTACACACATTCATACGCACACTCGTGTGCACACAGGAATATACACATTTGCAAATGTACACACGCAGACATGCAAATAAACACATGCATGCACACACACACCCTGTTAACAGGCTCTAGTACTGTTTTTTTCGGTGCTGTTAAGTAACCCTTAAGTGCTGGGCTGTAGTTACAGTTATGCTTGTAGCTGTTCATTCACAATGCTAGAGGCTTGATGGATAGATGTGTGTGTGTGTGTGTGTGTGTGTGTGTGTGTGTGTGTGTTCCCGCGGCTGTGGCGTGCTCTCCGTCCTGCGCAGGTGTCGGGAGGGACGGTTCGCGAGCTTCTTGCCGGCCTGAAGAGCGTCGGGAACAGCGGAGCAGTGCGGATACTGCAGGAGCACTGTGTGTCTGAGGACGGCACACACACCACCCCACCGCTGTCGGGTAGGGGCCGCCCGCTAACACACACACAGAGAGTGCCCTTTTGTCAACAGACGGCCACGGTGCTTCACCTCACCTGACCCCAGAGCAGCGTGTCATAGCTGGGGTTTCCCTAGATGAGGGATAGCCAAAACACACGGCGTGCGCGTGTGTGTGTGTGTGTGTGTGCGTGTGTGTGTGTGTGTGTGTGTGTGTAAGACGGCGCAGTTCCAGCGAGGCAGGGAGGGGCTTTCCCAGGAAAGCAGAAGCGAGAGCTCAGCGGAGCTGCTTGGTGGGCCCACCGCACGGGGAGGCCGGGGCTGTCCAGCCCAAACCCTGACCTGGGGAGGGGAGGGGAGGGGAGGAGTGTGGAGGGGAGGGGAGGAGTGTGGAGGTGAGGGGAGGTGAAGGGAGGAGTGTGGAGGGGAGGGGAGGTGTGTGGAGGGGAGGAGTGTGGAGGTGAGGGGAGGAGTGTGGAGGTGAGGGGAGGAGTGTGAATTACTGTTCATCCCTGGAACTTCAAGTCCTCGCCAGGATCTTTCCATCTCTTTTGAGAACTCGCTGGTCACCACATCTGCTGAAGCTCGAAGTCTTGGTGTAGTTGTGGATGACCAGTTATCGTTCTCAACCCATGTTGCAAACCTGACTCGGTCATGCAGATTTCTCCTTTACAACATTCGAGAATTCGACCTTTTCTGTCTAGCGAGGCTACTCAAGTGCTTGTTCAGTCTCTTGTCATTTCAAGACTTGACTACTGCAACTCACTCCTGGCTGGTCTTCCTATGCGTACCATCAGGCCCTTGCAACTGATCCAGAACTCGGCGGCTCGACTTGTCTTCAATGTTCCTAAGTTCAGCCATGTTACTCCTCTGCTGCGCTCTCTTCACTGGCTTCCTGTAGCTGCCCGCATCAGATATAAAACCCTGATGCTGGCCTACAAGGCTAAGAATGGACCAGCACCTCCATACATGGTGGCAATGGTCAAATCGATCTGTACCCAGAGCTCTTCGAGCTTCAAGCACAGCCCGGCTTGACCCACCATCTCTCAGGGCATGCGGAAAACATGCATCCAGACTTTTTCAGTTCTGGCACCTCAGTGGTGGAACGAACTTCCACTGAGTGTCCGAATGGCAGAGTCTCTTGCTGTTTTTAAGCGAAGACTGAAGACACATCTGTTTCAAGAGCACTTAAATTAAATTTTACTACACTAGCATGTATTAAATATTTGTGACTGTAATGACTTTTCTTGCTTTTATCTGTTAAGTAGGGTTTTCTCAGTATATGTTTGAGTATATCTAGGCGTCCATACTGACTGTATCTAATAATATCTTTGCTTAAAGTTTCTTCCTGATTTTAGCCTAAACTAACTAGCTAGAGATTTTGTTCTGAGTAAAACAATGAAGCACTTTTTGTAAGTCGCTCTGGATAAGGGCGTCTGCTAAATGCCGTAAATGTAAATGTAAATGTAAATGTGAAGGTGAGGGGAGGTGAAGGGAGGAGTGTGGAGGTGAGGGGAGGTGAGGTGAGGGAGGTGTGGAGGTGAGGGGGGAGGTGAGAGGAGGAGTGTGGAGGTGTGTGGAGGTGAAGGGAGGTGTGTGGAGGTGAAGGGAGGAGTGTGGAGGTGAGGGGAGGTGAAGGGAGGAGTGTGGAGGTGAGGGGAGGTGTGGAGGTGTGTGGAGGTGAAGGGAGGTGAGGTGTGTGGAGGTGAAGGGAGGTGAAGGGAGTGAAGGGAGGAGTGTGGAGGTGAGGGGAGGTGAAGGGAGGAGTGTGGAGGTGAGGGGAGGTGAAGGGAGGAGTGTGGAGGTGAGGGGAGGAGTGTGGAGGTGAGGGGAGGTGAGAGGAGGAGTGTGGAGGTGTGTGGAGGTGAAGGGAGGAGTGTGGAGGTGAGGGGAGGAGTGTGGAGGTGTGTGGAGGTGAAGGGAGGTGTGTGGGAGGTGATGGGAGGTGAAGGGAGGAGTGTGGAGGTGAGGGAGGTGAAGGGAGGAGTGTGGAGGTGAGGGGAGGTGAAGGGAGGAGTGTGGAGGTGAGGGGAGGGGTGGAGGTGAGGGGAGGTGAGAGGAGGAGTGTGGAGGTGTGTGGAGGTGAAGGGAGGAGTGTGGAGGTGAGGGGAGGAGTGTGGAGGTGTGTGGAGGTGAAGGGAGGTGTGTGGAGGTGATGGGAGGTGAAGGGAGGAGTGTGGAGGTGAGGGGAGGTGAAGGGAGGAGTGTGAAGGAGTGTGGAGGTGAGGGGAGGTGTGTGGAGGTGTGTGGAGGTGAAGGGAGGAGTGTGGAGGTGAGGGGAGGAGTGGTGGAGGTGTGTGGAGGTGAAGGGAGGTGTGTGGAGGTGATGGGAAGTGAAGGGAGGAGTGTGAAGGAGTGTGGAGGTGAGGGGAGGTGAGAGGAGGAGTGTGGAGGTGAAGGGAGGTGTGTGGAGGTGAAGGGAGGAGTGTGGAGGTGAGGGGAGGAGTGTGGAGGTGAGGGGAGGTGAAGGGAGGTGTGTGGAGGTGAGGGGAGGTGTGTGGAGGTGTGTGGAGGTGAAGGGAGGAGTGTGGAGGTGAGGGGAGGAGTGTGGAGGTGTGTGGAGGTGAAGGGAGGTGTGTGGAGGTGATGGGAAGTGAAGGGAGGAGTGTGAAGGAGTGTGGAGGTGAGGGGAGGTGAGAGGAGGAGTGTGGAGGTGTGTGGAGGTGAAGGGAGGTGTGTGGAGGTGAAGGGAGGAGTGTGGAGGAGTGTGGAGGTGAGGGGAGGTGAGAGGAGGAGTGTGGAGGTGAAGGGAGGTGTGTGGAGGTGAAGGGAGGAGTGTGAAGGAGTGTGGAGGTGAGGGGAGGTGAGAGGAGGAGTGTGGAGGTGAAGGGAGGTGTGGAGGTGAAGGGAGGTGTGTGAGGAGGAGTGTGGAGGTGTGTGGAGGTGAAGGGAGGTGTGGAGGTGAAGGGAGGAGTGTGAAGGAGTGTGGAGGTGAGAGGAGGAGTGTGGAGGTGAGGGGAAGTGAAGGGAGGAGTGTGGACGTGAGGGGAGGAGTGTGGAGGGGAGTGAGGGCTTCTCTTACATTTTAACTCATTGTTTCTATAGATAGTGAGGAAGGTTTGACTCATGGTGAGCTGTGTTTTGTGGTCTGAGAATTGAGTGACATGGAGCCTCTTTGCATGGGGCCCTGAATCACTTTTGATTTTGTTTCTTTACTTAAGGAAGCCGCATCACTGATGCGATGTCCATTCACGCTGCCCATTCACGCTGCCCTTACCTGGGTGCTAATAGCACCCCCTTGTGGAGAATCCTCAGACTGCACAATGTGTCTTCACATATTTTTAATAGATCTTTAAAAATGGGTAAAATTTCTGACTTTAATGCTGACTCTCTCTGACCTCCATCTCCTTCTCCCCAAGCTCCAGACTGCGGACTGTCTGATGAACTGCGGGAGCTTAAGATGTCTCCGGGAGATGAGGGTGGAGCTTGTGACAGTGGCGTGGAGTCCTTTCAGAAACCCAGCCTCATCCTGACCGACTCGCTCTGCACACACCCAGACCCAGGGTTCCCCACCACCCTCGCTGAACCCTGACCCCTGAACTCTTACCCCGTTCCACCCCACAGCCAGCTGGACACTCAGCAATGTTGCCAAAGCCCTCAATCATCAACCTCCGGACTCCTGGCCCTAAAACCTGTACCCTCTACTCTGGAGCCACCTGCACACCCTTTACCCCTCACCTCACCATGCAGTTACCCCCCCCCGTGACCCTGGAACCCCAGAGAAGCTGCCAGCTGGCGTAGCCGCCACTCAAAACCAGGACACGCCTCGCAGGTCCCAGTGACGACTCGGAAGCTCTGGGCCACACCTGTGACGCAGGTCGTGGAGGAACGATTAGCTAGGGAGTGCTGCAGCTCGAGGCTACATAGATCGTTTGCGTAGATGAATATTTTGATCTCACTATGCACCTGATTGAACCTTTCAGGGTTTTTTTTATTTAATTGCTTGAATTGTTATTATTCCATGCAATTGTGTCTTTTGTTTTTGATTTTATTAATGACGAGATACTGGTGATATTTTGTTGGTTCACAAAAGATGACGTGAGAAGTACCTCTTTGGCCACGCCCACCCTGTTGTCTCGACGGAATAGATATTAATCCTAATATCTGAAAAGATATGAATCCTATTGTCTGAATAGATTTTAATTCTAATATCTGAAGAGATATTAATCCTAATGCCTGAATAGATTTTAATCCTAATGTGTCAATAGATATTAATCTTGTTCTCAAAATGGGAGGATTTCTGGTTCTCGTTGACTGTGACTCAAATAATCGGACTCCCTACAAAGCAAGCAGCTCTAACTTGCCATCTTTTTGTGTGTGAATAAGTGACAATGTATCATCAAGAGATTCAATATTCAGGGCTTGTTTAATGTCATCATCTTTGGTTTCTTTTAGTGTTTCCGCCTCGTGGACACCGCGTTCTCCGAGCGTGTGAACGCGATGATAAACATGTGTTGTCAGCTGTTTACCAAAGAGTTGCATCCGAAGCATAATCACAAGCAGAGTCCCGCGGTGTAGGCAGAGAAAGGGCATGAACATCGATCCAGCGTACCTTTCTGGGGCCTCTGGACCAATCGTTTTTGATGTTGTTGTTGTTGTTTTGGGGGGGGGGGGGTATTTTTGTTTGTTTGTTTTGGTGGGGTGGTATAACATTTTGGAGAGGAAGGTTTTCTCTGCTGAGAATGTGGGGCTCCTTTTTAGAGCAGCAGGGTGCGTTACTCAAACTTTCCTCCGTGTGTGTTTTTCATCTTCACTGCTGTGTTCTTGGGTGTCGAGTGGCTTTGTATCCACTGTTGGTGCTAACGATGAACCGAATCTCTGCGACGATGCCGTAAGCGCTGATGAAAGGGCGATTTATACCAGTGCTTGTTCGGGGG
The DNA here is from genome assembly GCA_020368025.1 of Brachyhypopomus occidentalis. Lineage (NCBI taxonomy): Eukaryota > Metazoa > Chordata > Actinopteri > Gymnotiformes > Hypopomidae > Brachyhypopomus > Brachyhypopomus occidentalis. Next base: position 511,111 of record JAGXOD010000039.1, on the reverse strand, counting down.
GGCTTGGGGCGGGGCTTGGGCTGCTTTTACACACCGTACTTCATAAGCTCTGAAATCTGTTGCTGTGTTTCTTGTTTTGGTAAACTTCTCCCGAAAGAGTCGTAAATCTTGCAGCTCTCGAGGTTTTGTAACGCGGTTTTGTAACGCGCACCTCGGTCTGCCTCCTCACGCTGCCGTTGCCATGCCGTCCAGATGAAACTGACTGCACCGTCTACAGCGGGTTAAAGAATGCGAGTTAGTGTTTCGGACTTTGCACTGCGAGGTTTATGGGATTGCTGGTTTCTGGACTGTGTGAAACTAAGAGATCCGTACGGGTCAGATGGTATGACCCATTCTTGGCCATTACCCTGGGAATGGAGCCAGAGTAATGGATACGACATTTGTGTTTTTAAAATGTGTTCACCTGTTTTCCCCCTAAACTGAACTGGAAGGTTGTGTGTGTGTGTGTGTGTGTGTGTGTGTTTCTATGTGTTTGTGTGTTTGACTGATTTGTAATCTGCTTTTACTCCCGATCGCCCGATCTTGTTCTAGTTCTAATGGGTGTCAGGAGCAGGCGCGTTTCACACCACTGGATATCTGCAGTGAACTCTTATTAATCAAACACTCCCACGGGCCTCCGCCATGCTTTATTCAGTCCATCTGCACATTCTGCACTGTTGGACTGTGGACATATTCGCCTGGATATAAACTGGGAGTGAGAACAGTACAGACAGGAATGCTTTCTGTTAATGCAAAGCTGATCTTATTTTTTATTTTTACGTATAGTGTTGATATTCACAAAAGCGACAGAGTCCACTGAGAAACACAAACCAAAGGTTTGATTGGCACTGTATTTTGTAGGAAATTTATACCTGTTCCTGTAAAACAGTGTACAGGTGGGAAAAAACTATTGCTTTGTCAGAGGGGTTTTATTGTAATACTGTTTTTTATAATAAAATTGTTACTTGTACTCTGACGTCTGACTCGTTGATGCACGTGGTCGGCGGATTGACTTTCTCTTCTTTGAAATTCCTTTTACATTTGTAGACTTTTGCATGCATCGCTTCTGCTCGATGTGACTCATTGTGTCCGCTGGAAATGGCAGCGTTAGACAACTTTCGTCCACCAGGTGGCGTAAGAGGTCGCGTTTTGTGAGGCGCGAGGTACAGCTGTTGGTCTTACTGGATGTTGTAAAATTGTGTTCGATTAAATCCTAAAATGCCCATGGATGTCCTCCATATCTTCTTGTTCCATATGTTAATATAACCCAAATGCTGAAAGAGCATTAAAAAACGACTTTCTGATTGGTCAGTACATCTCTCAATTGGCTCGTATATGTGACAATTTCACAGAAGACACTGTCAGACTTTCGCAACAGCAACACACCATTCCAATAATGGATGTTCTTAGGTTTTAAGCACACATAGCACTACATACGTTTGTGTGTTTTTTAAAGATTCTTGACTGTGGCTTAATCATCCGACGCTTCAGGAAAGGAAGGAGCTGTGATGGAGCAAAGGACAGCTGTGCGATACAGTGGTTTCGCGGGACTACGGTTCCACACTTTTGCATTATTCAAAGTATCCAGCCTACCTTTCTTGTGTGCTATTCAAACTTCAGCAAACGTCCGGCTCATAACTTTCTGTTCACCTGCAATAACTGGTGTGAGACTTTCAGACTGCTTCATTGCCACTAACGCAGGTTCTATGAATTAATGATGAAATGTGATACCTCCACTTCCTCACTCAACCCAGCACCAACATTACTTCTGAGTCTGTCTCACTCTCCTTTCAGTTCCCATCTCTTAAATTGCACAGAGTCCTCTGGCCTCTGCCCTGGTTCCTCTCTCTCTTTGAAAACTGTCACTCCGATTCTCAAAAAACTTGCCCCCGACATCACTGTTCTTAGTAATGACATTCTTTTAGCTGACTCGGAGAAGGTAGCCGCCTCACAATTACGGGCACATATCTGATGATGACTTGTAAGAGCCTTTCAAGTTGAGTTTCCGCTCTCACTGTACCACAGAAACTGCCCTTAGATTACTCAATGACCTCCTGTGTGCTACTGGTTCTAGTTATAGTAGCTTTTTATTCTCATGAGTAAATATAACCCTCACGCTACGAGGTGTTCCCCAGGGTGTTCCACAGGGCTCCCTCATAGGCACCCTTTAATTTGCCTTGCTCCCTCTAACTTTGGCCACTTCCAAGTTTCATTCTTCTCAAAACTGTATCTCAGCCCATGACCCCCTGATTCTCCACCTCTTGCTTCATTGATAAACTGCCTTCATATCAAACAGCTGGTTGGCAAAAAAAAAAAAAGCTTCTTAAATTTTCCTCAAACTAACATGTTGGTCTGGCCAAAGGCAGCTCTTTCTAAGTGATTTACATCATGCCAGATGCCAATTCATCATCTCTACAAATGCAGGTTGGAGTTCTTTGAGTTATTTTGGAATATTGTCCTCCCAGACACAATAACCACCCAAAGTAAACAGCATTCATCGCTATGTCTTCTACACTGCTTGTCTCGGTCTAGCTTTAGTGGTGCAGAAATGCCAGTTCCTGCATTCATCACCTCTTGTTGGGGATACTGCGACTCAGTAAGCGCTCTTCCTGCTAGACCCCTCAAACACAGTACATCCATTGAGTAGCCAGACAACTTCTCACACAAAGAAATCTCCACACATTACATTTGTCCTTTTTGCAATCACGCTGGCTTCCTATAACCGCTAATAATACAATATGTTCTACTGTGTCCACCGTGAAAGCAACAGGGCTCAGCTCCTGAAGACTTTTGACCGAACACCAGAAAACATGAATTTGAAACATACTCCTACACACACCAAATCGTTCCTATAATACATGTTCTCTTGTGTTCCTACATTGTATAATAATGTGTAGTTTCGCCGTTCATTATGTAATGACGTGTTGTTTGGGCATGTATTATATTTCGTTTTTTCATAAAGCCACACACACTGCTCACATCACCCAACACAACTCATCAAACGCACAATGTTAAACTGTCGCCTGTGAGTACCATCAGACGTCAACTTCCTGAGCTGTCTGATTAATTTTGCTATTTTAGATCGAGTTTACGATTATCATGTGTATCTTGTCACGATTCATAGAATCATGTACGGCAATGCATTATATTCTCTATTTTTGTAACCATTTATATATTTCGTTAAAATGACAGCTAGTATAAAAGGCAGTTCATAATGAAATCCGTCTGAACGTGCCTTGAATACAAAAAAGTGTGTGTGTGTGCGTGAGAGAGAGAGAGAGAGAGAGACCGAAGGACGTCAAAACGGAATTCCGCATTCTAAATTCAGACCGAATCTCACGGCGGAGTCACGAAGGATGGTCGGTCCACGCTGAACACGAAAGCAGAGCATAGCGCGGCGTATGCGGAGCGTGGCAGTGTGTCAGGCGGAAGTTGCGCTGGTGTACAGAAAATCTAAGAAAGTGTACACAAGCTAAAATCAATATAGCCGGATATGTTGTTTCGCGTGCTGTCTACATTCCGCGTCGGTCGTTTAAAGCTCGTGAGAATCACGTAGCGGAACGCCAGAGTGGGATATTTATCTGCTCTAAAGGATATCGCTTCTTGGACTTCTTGGACACGTCTTTTGATATACATACAGTGGTTAGAATCTAAGCCGGAGAAGTGGCATTTTAGTTTACATTGTGTCTTCATGACCAGCTTGGACTGTTTCGTTTTTGTATTTACATAAATGTGGTTTTACCGTCATAGTTCCAGTTTTTGTGGTCCCTAAATTATTTCATTGAGGAGAGACATCGGGAGAAGAAGAAAACATTGCGGGGTGAAAGAGTATTTAGTTTTGCCAGGATGACTCGGCGCGGTTTAACTTAGCTGGAACTGCTAGCTAATTCAGTCGAGTGACTTCCACCACCGAGATTCTCGGAACCTGTGGACGGTTGACTTGTTTTCTGTTTTGTAAATTCGCTTTTCTGCTCGGAGCGGAGCGACGCGATGGCAGACAGCGTGCGAGGGAAGCGCGAGAACCCCGAAGAAAGCCCCAGCGCGAGCCCCGGATCCGGGAGGAAAAAGGTACAACAGTCGCCTGGTAGTCGCGCGAAGTACCAAGTCAGCGCGCCAGGACACTGTTTTCGTAAAGTGACTTTGACCAAACCAACGTTCTGCCACCACTGTAGTGACTTCATCTGGGGGCTGGTCGGATACGTTTGCGAAGGTATGATATGGATTTCTCAAGTGTGCGTGGTTGCTATTGACAAGTGCGTGCATGTCTGTAAAGCCTATCCCTGTGTAATGTTATCGCCGCGTGACGTGACTTTTGAACAGGGCAGGTCCAGCTAATCGTCGGGAGTTAATGGTTTGTCATGTGCAGTAACCCTGTGGACTAATCTGTATATTTTACAGCAAATAACCAGCTGTTACCTGTACGTTCAAATGAACCTACAGTAGGTACGATGAAAACACTTAGTCGTTTTTGCACAGATGAAAAAAAAAGTAAGGAATAATTGTGTGCGCACGCGCGCGTGAGTGCATGCATACGTGCATACATTGCTTCGTTTGACTGATGCTACATTGCTCTGAGCGGAGGACGAGAATGTGCTGTCGGATGATGGACAGAGAAAGGCCATTGTCTGATTCCAGTGATCAGACGGTGAACGGTGGGTGTTCTCTCCCTCTCCCCGTGTTGCTCTCACTTGGACTCTGTGTGTGTGTATAACTCTCTGTATATCTGACTGCCTCCCCCTCTCTCCTTTATTCCCTCCATGTGCCTGTCTGCCTTTTTTCTGTTTGCACAGAGAACATATTGAATGGGCCTCTGGGAAAGGGAGCAGATTGATGTCGTTCGATTGAACGTTGGGCAGGAATCCCTAATTAGATCGGACGGCCACAGTAAAGGAAGACAGAGTCGGAGAGAGAGAGAGAGAGAGAGAGAGAGGGAAGAGAGGGATTTCATGTTCACTGATCTGTCTGTCAGACCACGTGAAGAGCATTTCTGCTGGTGGAATGACAGAGGCGCAAACGTTTGAGAGAGAGACAGATGGGGCAGTTTGGGGAAATATGAGATCTTCCACAAAGTCAGTAATTCGGCTATAGATCGCAGTACGGTCATATTTTCAGGAAGCTGCGTCCTCCTTCCCACAATCCCGTTTGCAGCGAGTCAGGTCATGATTAAGTAATTACACAGCCACCCCACCACTGACCACAGAGTCCTACGTCATCTACCTACATCCTGCCTCTTGCCAAATAAATCGCTCTTCGACAACAGCGATAACATCCCAGCGTCGCCCGTCGCGCGGCAGGGGACGTGAGCTCCTCGTCTGTTGCAGCAGGGTGCATCGATGTATTAACATCTGCCCTGCACCTGAAGGCAAGTCCTACTTGAGCCTCCTGCTTTCCAGTGGAATAGCATTCAAATAGAAGGCAGCCAATTTGAATGGAAGCATTCAAATGGAAGGCGAGGCGGCACTCTCTGATGTCTAAAAGCATTAGCTCTAGGGTGGGGGGGGACGTGTAAAATGGAAAAGCGCTCAGGGGTAATCTTTCCGTGCGCTAATCTAACTGACCAGGGAGATACAGACAGGATGGGCCTGCATGCGTCTTGGACTGTGTCCATCCCATAACTTACAATGTGGTGATTTCAGTGGAGTGAAGTCTGGAGATTTCCCAAGATTCCTATGGTGTACGTCCATATTGCTGCATGTGCCACCCTGTGCCAGGCCTCCAGCAGAGACCGTGGCTGCACAGGGCGACCTCGTCCGCGGTGTGTATGTACGACGGGCCGCCTGCCTGCGCTAATGCACTGGACAGGTTCCATACGTTTCCCGTTACACTCTGGGGGGGATAACCGGATAATTGGATACCCGGAACGCGAAACTCAGATTTTAGTACCTGTCCTAATGACACGGGCGGCAGCAAGGCAACCGTGATGGACGACGGACAGACAGGAGAGCATCTCGAGCGGGAAGGCCGCTCCTTAGCGACGTTGATGGAGCCGGAGATGAAAGCACTGGTCTACCTCGGCACGTTCTGAGAGCGCTCGGAGACACTGTGGCTGGCATGTCCGCCATAACGGAATACGGTCAATACGCATTTCAAGTACCTCTTAGCTGCCGTTATAATCATATTCCGTATTGATTTAATACATTATGCATGTCTGTTTTGTTTACATGACCTCTGTGCTGTATACAGTTGTTGTTGAGGACGCTTAATTTCGGACAAAAGAACCTAGGGGCAGCTTTCTTGCCTCAGGGACACCAGTGGTTCTTTGTGTTCCTGGGACTGAAGCTTTAACTACGTGGGGAATGTCGGGTGGCCGTTGCATGGCCTCCTCTCCCCAGAAGCCCAACCGAGACAGAAGGCGGGCGTGTATGCCCCCAACGTCTGTAAGCTTCAGGCCGATTTCACACGTCTTCTGCCAGCGATAGCCGTCAGTGGGGTGCAGAGTAGTAAGTGAGCTACCGCATTTTTACACGGATGGTCTTATCTCTGCCACTCGCCAACGCGCCTGTATAATTCAGATAAGAGCGTTCTATAACCTGACGGGGGACTTATTGCGCTGGGTGATCAGATAAGGCTGGCATGACCCAGCTCGTGTGAAAAGCTGTTGGAAGCTGGTCTGAGGGGCAAGGACAGATGGTTACATGTGGTCTGTGTCATTCAAACGGTTCGTATTTCGTAGAAAAATCAATGGATATTTGAGATTATATTTCGAGAACATAAGACCCTAAGACCATAAGACTTTTTTCACATTTATGAGGATGGTTTTCATATTGGACTCCACTACATGTTATATGATTGTCTTGCTGGCTTGAAATAAAGCACAGAATTTCATTCGGGCTAAACTCGGGGAGACCTCAATAACGTATGGGGCCTTCTCTGATACCTCGGGACAGGAGGCGTTGGGGGGCGGGCCCACGGGGCCCACGCACTCATGCAACGTTCCCACGAGGACACCGCTTGAGGTCGCTGAGGGCACGGAGCGCTTCCTGGAGGGTTTAACGCTAAACAAGCCGGTCAGGTTCCTTACAGCTGCTGTGCCTCCCGAATCAGAACAGCCGCCTTCTCCAGGATCACCGTGAACTGGCACGAAACGACTAACCCAGCGCGAAAGAGGCCGATTTGGCATGTCTGTCTCGGGCAGTTGTGATTGGATCAGACCGCCGGTGGGGCTCCAATAGGGTTGAGAGATCCGCCACTCGAGCCCCAGGAGGTTTGGGTCGAACAGTCCTTGCTCGGTGAGCCCCGGCCGGAGCTGTGGGGCGGAAGCGGGTGGAATCGGTTCCGGGATTCGGTCAGATCCGGGATCCGGTCGGCCCACCCCGCCAAGGCGAAATGTGACAGAGTTCCCAATCGGTCACGTGCCGCTGGTGATGTCGGCGCGGAACGGGGGATACGGCCAAGAGGCTCATGGGACGGGCAGGCCAGCCAGCCGTGGGGACTGAGGGTTGGCGGTGTTGCTAGGCAGAGCAGCTCCACACTGTGCCGCGGCAAAGTCGTGATTGACTCTTCAGGGTTGGCATGGCAACAGATAGTCCAGTGTAAGAGGCGAGACCGCATGCTCTAGCCTCAGACTGTGGGGGATATCTGAGAGAGTGTAAACACACACGGTTGTTTATTGTACACCGGCTCCAATGGTTTCAGGGGCCCGGACAGAAAAGTTCATAGACAATATAGACAATATAAGCCTGAACAATACTGGGAAGTGTTACACTGGAAAAAAGCTGTTAAAATGATCTATATTTTTAAACCGTGTCCAAGTGAAGGTGCAGAACAACATTTTTCAACTGGAATATTGAATATATCACTATATATTCAAAGTGGGGAAACCCGTTGTGTGTGCAGATTGTCCAGAGGTATTTCGACCGATATTATTTACATTTGTTAGGTAATACGAAGCAAAACAACCACACAGTGCTCTTCTGGTCTGAGGTTGCTAAGGTGGAGACGTCAGATAGAATCCGCAGGGCTGAAGCGAAGATCCGGACGGCTGGAGTGTTTGGTGATGAGCCTCTTCCCGTAAACCAGGCTTCTTACATTCCGCATGCTGATAGGGCTAAGGGAGCGTCACACAATATTGGTTTTGTGGAGAAAAGAACAGCAGAGTTGCTCTAAGTTCCACCTCAGGTTGGCGTCGTCGTTTGACCTTTTCGGTCCAGACCGCCGTTGGTCTCGCGCTGTTCTAGGGAGCAGATCACTGCTGTCTTCTTGGTGTTGCTGTTGGTGTTTGAAGAAACGTATCGGAACAAGTCTGAAGGCCCCTATGGGCAATAGAGTTTACCAGTGCTGTAAATGCGATGGTGATGGTGATTGAATCCGAGTCGTTATGGAAGGGAAATGGCTAAGTGTCATGGCCAAGAAGGTCATGGACAGGGTCACCTGTACCCTGACGACCAGAGTGTGGAGGGCCAGTCAGATATTCCTGGTCTGGCTAAACAAGTCAGATGTTTGCTAACTTGAAATGCCTCGTGTAAGAATTGTGCTATGTTAATTAACATGCCTTGCTGTGGCTTTAAAGAGGTAAGGGGAGAGGGTGTGGTGTGAGAGGGGGGTGTAGTGTTGACACTGGTAGTGTGTGTCATGGATAGTGTGTGTTTTGAGGTACTGAGAATAGCTCAAGCCAGCATCCCCACATCCTGTCTCGAAGGAGGATACAAAACCTGTGACTGCATCGTTAGCTTACTGTGTGTGTGTGTGTGTGAGAGGTAATGACACTGTCCTTGCAGTGTGGTGATTGCGTGTGCGGATTTAACAACCGTCCGCGGGAAAGTGCATCAGTGCCATTGTCTTCCCGAGCGCTCTGCCTCACATCCCGATAATGCCATTAACGTCATCTGTGTCTCGCTGAGACATGAACGAGCGTCTCGCTGAGATGCGAAGAAGACTCCGTGGCGGGTGTATGCGTGAACCTTCCACCCAGACGCCTGCCTTTACCCGGGGAGTTTTTGGGGAGCGTGCAAGGAGTTTTGACGTTGTCAGGTTCTGACGTGGAGGAGGAGGAGGAGGAGGAGGAGAAGGAGACTTGACGTGCCTTCGTCTTCTCAACGCCTGCCTGGCACGCTCTGGAGTCACTGGCAGCCTGTCAGGCCGGCGGTCGACCTAGCGGCCGCAGCCTGGTGTTGGTGCGCGTTATAGTGTGTGCGCATGTGTGTTTTTTCTTGTGAGAGGGTAGTTTGTGTGAGCGTGGGTGTTTGGCTTCGCGCCCACTTGTTTGAGGACATGTGTGTGTGTGAGGATACTAATGCGTTCTTGCCTTTCCCTCTGCAGTGTGCAACTTCATGTCTCATGAGAAGTGTCTGAAGCACACGCGCTCCGTGTGCTCCTGCCTGGCGGCCACACTCGTGCGGGTGAGTACGTCAACCAGCTCAGCTGTTTCTGTGTCTTCTGTGCGTTGTCGAAAACTCCCCAGACGTCTCCGCGTTCTCGGACCGCACGTGTAGACGGAGCAGCGCCCCCCCCAACCCAAACCCCCTACACCCCGTGGTGGATTCACCCTGCTGAGAAACTGGTCCTAACATTCCCCCGACGGCGTGCTCCTGCCTCCGGCTACCGTATCTGCCTTGTTTGCACAAGACCTTGAAAAAACAGCATTTGGTGTTCAGGGCAAAACCTTCACACTCGTGCTGCCTTTCTGTTTCATCTGCTTGCTCTGCCATCGTAGGTTTTGGATGTGGTCCACAGTCTCCGGCGAGACCCCCCCCCTCCCCCCACTGCTCGGAGGAATAAGACGTCTTGTATTCTTAGTATCGTTTTCTATGTCCACCGACTCGTGAACTATAACGCTGCAGCTGAAACCGCACGATCGGACTGGACTCCTCGGGGCGTGGAAGGTGCGAGTTAGACGTTATTTGGATGACGGTGGTTCACAGCCCGTGAGAACTTCAGAAGTTCTCGTGATGTGTGTTTTACAAAGCTGGTTCACAAGTCCAGTGCATTGACGCTTGAATATTCCACCTGCAACCAGAGAGAGAAAGATAAGATAACATAGCCACATTAGTCAATTGTGATTTTCACCCCAATCGAAATTTGTCCTCTTTACCCATCTGTGCAGTCAGAAAACACACACACTAGTGATCACTAGGGGGCTGTGGTGTACACACACACACACACACACACTAGTGATCACTAGGGGGCTGTGGTGTACACACACACACACACACACACACACACACACTAGTGATCACTAGGGGGCTGTGGTACACACACACACACACACACACACTAGTGATCACTAGGGGGCTGTGGTGCACACACACACACACACACACACACACACACACACTAGTGATCACTAGGGGGCTGTGGTGTACACACACACACACACACACACACACACACTAGTGATCACTAGGGGGCTGTGGTGCACACACACACACACACTAGTGATCACCAGGGGGCTGTGGTACACACACACACACACACACTAGTGATCACTAGGGAGCTGTGGTGCACACACACACACACACACACACACACTAGTGATCACCAGGGGGCTGTGGTGCACACACACACACACACACACAAAGAAAGTAAATTAAGACAAACAAGGTGACGCCACGGACAAAAGTACGAGGACACGTCCATCACATCTACGTGAGCTGAGCTTGGAACTTCACTGCCACACTAGCCATCTTCTGCGAGGGTTTTGGAGCGCGTCTTCGTTCGCTCAGAAGAGCATTTGTGAGGTCAGGATGTCGGACGAGAAGGTCTGGGACACATCAGTGGGACACATCAGTGGGGCTGAGGGGCTCTTTGCGTTCCTCCGCAACAGTCTCGTCCACCCATGTCTTCCTGGACTCAGTTTGGGCCACTGGTGTGCGGTCATGCGTGTTCCGTTTTGCCTTGTAGCAATAGGTGTGGCTGAAACGCCTGAGCTCAATTATTAGGAGACACAGATTTGGACATGTAATGCATTCCTAAGTCTGCATTAATATAACGCATTCTAGCAGTTCAAATAAGGGAACAGATGTCTGACACGACTGATCTGCAAACCCTTGATCTGCTGCTGTTAAGAACACAAAACCAAGCAAACAAACCACCAGCATGTTGCTGCCCTCCTGGTGTGGTCCTGAGATTCTACTGCCCTCCTGGTGTGGTCCTGAGATACTGCTGCCCTCCTGGTGTGGTCCTGAGATACTACTGCCCTCCTGGTGTGGTCCTGAGATACTACTGCCCTCCTGGTGTGGTCCTGAGATACTACTGCCCTCCTGGTGTGGTCCTGAGATACTACTGCCCTCCTGGTGTGGTCCTGAGATTCTACTGCCCTCTTGGTGTGGTCCTGAGATTCTACTGCCCCTCCTGGTGTGGTCCTGAGATACTGCTGCCCTCCTGGTGTGGTCCTGAGATTCTACTGCCCTCCTGGTGTGGTCCTGAGATACTGCTGCCGTTCACACTTACTGCTGGAAAGTCTTCGTCCTTGTATGCAGTACTGGACTGCAGTAGCTATAGTATTGTACTATATTGTAGCTATAGCATAGTAGTGTAGCAGTCTAGTGTATATGACTATAGTGTAATAGAAGTGGAGACTGTGTGACTTTCCATTGTAGGTTGTTGTTTTTCACCTGTTGTTTTTATTAAATAAAGAAACAACAACAGAGACGGACATGGAGGTAAAGTGTCCGGGAAGGTGTAGTTCTGATCGGCAGCGCTGCTCTTGTAGTTTCAGCGTAGTTTTCCTGACTACATAGTTTTGCGTGAACCATTCCAATCGAGCTCGGAGTTGCCCAGGACAGGAAATGAGGTCACTTCCTGTCGGATGCCCAGCAGTCTACTGTAAAGAGTCCCGCAGGACGGTAGGTTCCCGAAAGGAAGTGTCCCCTCTCCAGATAGGACGCTGGTGGCCGCAGGAGCTGGGTCAAGGACGCATGCCACTTGGAAGGCCTGTGTGTGTGTGCGCGTGTGTGTGTCCGTGTTCACGTGTGCGTCTGTGCATATGTGTACACATACCTGCTCTTGTCCGTGTTTGTTAGGGAGAGGACTACCACTGGAGTCTCGGTCACCGGAGTTACAGTCACCATAGCGACAGCAAAGACAAAGGACCCTGTTTTGACAGGCCTCACAGGAGCGGTTTCCACAGCGCCTGCCTCACAGAGCGCCTTCCTGTTAGGGCTGTGCTCACAAGTGTCAGATGCACTTCAGCTCACCCTGCTTCAGCTCACCCTGCTTCAGCTCACCCTGCTTCAGCTCACCCTGCTTCAGCTCACTCTGCTTCAGCTCACCCTGCTTCAGCTCACCCTGCTTCAGCTCACTCTGCTTCAGTTCACTCTGCTTCAGCTCACCTGCACCGTGGCAGAGGCAACCAGCCAGTCCCTCCCAAGCCCCGCCCCCACCTCCCTCAAATCAAATCAAGTGTTGCCAAAGCAATGCAGTGTATGCAAATGAATTGTTAATATGCAAATGACTACAACTTTTTTTATAGAGAATAAAAAATAGACCAAAACACACAACATTGAAGTAAACAACCATAAAAAAGGACCTTCGATTTCAGTCTAAATCACTACATATTTCATTGCAGCATAAATTGTACTGCCAAATCGACAGTTTGTCTTTCCTCCCAGAAATATTTTCCGTTTTTCCGTATCGGGCGGTGTGGTGAAGGAGGGGATTTAGTTAGTCATTCTGTGTAGAGGGTTCGCTGATAGTTTTGGAATTTGTGCATGACCAAAAGAAGCAACTGGATCAGTCTGTCCTTGCAGAGAGTGGCTGCAAACCCTGTCCTCTCTGACTTTATCTGTTCCTCCCCCTCTCTCACGCTATCTCTCTCTATCTCTCTATCTCTTACCCTCACCATTTCCTTACCCTGCTTTCTCCTCCTCTCCCTCTCTCTGTCCCTCTCTCTTCTATCCTCCTCCATCTCTCTCCTCCTTCAGTCCTTCACCTCACCTGCAGTTACCTAGAGCTGCTTCAGTAAATGTCACAGCCTCTTTCTGAGTAAATACATACGCCCCCCCCCCTCTCTGTGTAACACCCCCAACCGCTCTGTGTAATGCCCCTCCACCCCGTGTATGATGACTGAGAAGACTGATAGCCATGTAACAGTTTAAGTAGGTTTAAGTTTTATTCAGTAGGGTTGCGTTTTAACTCACAGGACCAAGAATTTAACCATCAGATTAGGTTTTAAACCATAGGACTGTGTTTTAAACAGTAGAACTAAGGCTTAAACCACAAGCCTTTAACCACAGAACCTCTCACCCCATCACGGGTTTGCATCAGGAAATTGTGCTTTTGACAGGCGAGTTTTTTCCATCCAGCTTTGCTCAAATCAGCACCCCCCCACCCTCAGAAACGAGGACATTCTCTCACTCCGTCTCTTAAACGAGGAGTAACGTGCAGTGTGCAGGACGTTAGCACGGGCCTCGTCCGCCTTCACGGATCAGAAGAGGTTTTGGGTTAAGACTAGTCTGGGCCTTAGCCACTGCACTGGGACTGAGGGAACCAACAGGGGAAAAAAGATCAAATAAAAGTTTTATTTTGTAATCTTCAACTTTTTCACAGTCTAGTAATGAGTGTCATGGTTATAATAAATGGTCCAAATTAGTGTCGTGTGAAAAATAAAGTTTACATTTTTGTAGGTGTACTCGTGTGTGTGTGTGTGTGTGTGTGTGTGTGTGTGTGTGTGTGTGTGTGTGTGTGTGTGTGCTGCAGGAGTTTGAGCGTATTTGTTTGAGACGATGGCAGGTGAGGTTTGACCCTCTGCTCTTTGCACACACACACACACACACACACACTCTGCCGTTGTCGATTGTAGGATCTGAAAAAGTCAACACTGGATGACGTGAAGTTTGTTTGACAGGAAACTCTTGCAAAGTATCTTGACCTGTGTCGGATGATAAAGCAAAGCAAACTATGATCCTTCCTGCCCCCCTGTACACACACACACACACACACACATGCGTGCGCACACCCACGCGCACACATACACGTCCAGTCTCAGCTCACAGGGAGTGTGTCCTGGTATTACTGTTGATGTTCTCCACCTTTGTGCTGCTCAGACACTGAATGCTTCCATAAACTCTTAATGTGTGGGGAAGCATTGCAACAGTTGGCCTTCACCAGTCCCAGCGTTCAGCTCTAATCTGAGAGGGAGGGAGGGAGAGAGAGAGAGAGAGTGACGTCCCAGCCTTGGATTCGGCCCTGATACCCCGCGCTGTGCCTCCTGCCCCAGTGCAGGCTGCCCTGTGGGGGTTGTGCACCACACTACCTGTCACCCGGGGCCACCACATCAGCCTCAGAGCAGTAGGCTCGGAGAACCTTCGGGAGGTTCCTGCTTTAAGACACGTGTGTTTACGGAGAGCGGGACGGGTGGGGGTGGACGGGTGGGGGCGGACGGAGGGAGAGGTGGTGATGTAAACTCCTGTGTGGTTCTCCAGGTTCCTGTAGCCCACTGCTTTGGACCTGCTGGTCAGAAGAAGCGGTTCTGCTGCGTGTGTCGGAAGAACCTGGAGGGGACGCCGGCCCTACGCTGCGAGGGTGAGTGTGTGTGTGTGTGTGTGCGTGTGTGTGTGTGAGCCTACCTTAAAGATGTAGTGTCTGGAGTGGTGGCAGTATGTCAACGATGTGTAGAGTGATTGCTTATGAAATATAACCCTGCACCGTCACCACCCCCACTCTGAGGCATACAGACAACGTCCTCTTCATGCTCATATTTGCTTTTATTCCTGAAACTGCTGAAGGGAACCGGATCTGAGACGCTCACAGAACACCGTGGCCATTCCCCGCCAGCATCCACGCTGCCAGTTCAGACCGACCCGGAGTTTGATCCGCTTTAGAATCTCTCTAATTAGCCAAGGAACCACGCAGACCTGTTTGCACGTGCCCAGTGTGGTTCTCCTCTGGTGCTTTCCCACACCCCAAGGTCTGGTTTTGAAAGTCCAAAAATGTACCACAAATCCGCAGAACTGTACACACCTTGTGAGCTGACTGGCCTCTGCCTCAGACCCGAGCAAACGCTCCCGACGTGAAGTCCAACTTAATCGCTCTCCGTGTCTTCCTATCATATCATTTCTGCAGACAGCAAAGTACTGCTGACATTTCAATTTGCACTTTTCACTGTCTTTCCTCTCTCTCTTTCTTTCTCACACATACACACTCTCTCTCTCACACTCTTTCACACACACACACACTCTCTCTCTCACACTCTCTTTCACACACACACACACACACACACACACACTCTCTCAGCCCTGCTGCTCAGTTTTCTGCTCTTGCCTCCCCACTTGATGTAGAGCTGCTGTTGCCATGACGATGTGCGGTGGCCTTTTTCAGGGGGCCGATTTCTAAGAACTGGCCTGAAAAGGAAGATGCTCTCTCTCCCTTTCTCTCTCTCTCTCTCCCTCTCTCACTCTCTCTCTCTCTCTCTCTCTCTCTCTCTCTCCCTCTCTCTCTCTCTCTCTCTCTCTCTCTCTCTCCCTCTCTCTCTCTTTCTCTCTCTCCCCCTCCCCCTCTCTCTCTCTCTCTCTCTCTCATCCCTTGTTCTCGCTCTCTTCCTCGCCCTTTCTCTCACCTTCGCTCTCTTTTTTCTGTCTTGCTCTCGGTTTCGTTCATTTTGATGGCGATGCACTCCTGCGAAAACTCTCGCCCGCCCCTCCCCCTCCGCCCGCACACACAACCCTCCACACACCCTACACCCGCACCCCTCCACCCGCACACACAACCCTCCACACACCCTACACCCGCACACACCCCTCCACCCGCACACACAACCCTCCACACACCCTACACCCGCACACACCCCTCCACCCGCACACACAACCCTCCACACACCCTCCACCCGCACACACTCCTCCACCCCCACACAGCTGTGCAGGCAGGTCCAGTACGTGCTCCAGGCAGGTCCAGTAGGTTCTCCAGGCCCGCGGTGCTGCTCAAGAGGGAGAGTCACCGCAGCCCAGAACCTGAATCCAGACAGTAAGGGAAGCTGTCTGTGTGTGTCTGCAGTCGCTGAAATATCAAAGTGTGTGTGTGTTTTACAGTGTGCGAGTTGCATGTGCACAGCGACTGTGCCCCGTTCAGCTGCAGCGACTGTCGAGTGTGTCACCAGGACGGCGGACAGGACTACGTGAGTGTGAGAACAGCCCGCGTCACCCCAGCCTTGCCCTGGCCGTGTGTACCGTGTGCCGTCCGTCGTCTTCCTCCTGCCCTCCCTCTGACGCTGCTGTGCCATCTGCCCCCCCCAGGACATGTACCACCACCACTGGCGGGAGGGCAACATGGCGTCAGGTGTGCGGTGTGACGTGTGCCGTCGCGCCTGCAGCTCCTCCGAAGTCCTGGCCGGCATGCGGTGCGAGTGGTGCGGCCTCACCGTAAGCTCCGCCCCCCCCCCCTCCCTTAGCTCCTCCTCTTTGTACCTGTCTGTATAATTAGCTACTCCCACTGCAGAAGTATTTACCAGCAAAAGGTCGTATCAGGCCATGGTTTAACGACTCCGTGGCACAGTGACGTGGACCGTATTGATTCTACACCTTGCTGCGCCCTAATACGAAACAATGAATTATTTAGTACTCAGCGTTCAGCACTCAGAATTCAGAACGTACACATTTGTGTGTAACGCTGACATAGTGGGACCCGCAGAGCTGCGCTGGGTTCTGCCTTAACGGCCGTCTCCTCATTGATCGTCACAGTGGCTCTGACTGCTGATTAATTCATTTTACGCGGCATCAGTCTATTTCTGGCCGCCGCGTTTCACATCCTTTTCCGCTCGTAACGCGACACCTTACGTATATGGCGGCTTCCGCCAGTCTGACAGGGTAACGGCGGAGTAGCGTCGCCCCACAGCCAATGGCGAGCTGCCGCTTTTGTTGTCTCCGCCCAGCCCAGTGCGGAATGGGGGCGAGGGGTGGGGTGTGTGTGTGTGTGAGGGTGTAAGCCCTGCCCCCCTGGAGAGTAGCCCGTAAGCCCCGCCCCCTGGAGAGTAGCCCCTCCCTCACTATCACAGCGACTTAGTCATCTCAGTGGGGGAGGCGCCCTGTTTAGACTGGGAGCATGAATTGTCCCAGTCCTGCCCTCTAAAACACACACACACACACTCACACACTCACACACACTCACACACTCACACACACACACACACACACACACACACACACACACACACACACACACACACAGTGTGTGTGTGTGTGTGTCTGCAGGCCCACGCGTCCTGCTACGTTACACTTCCTACAGAGTGCAGTCTCGGCCGCCTGCAACGCTTGACCCTTCACCCCAGCTGTGTGCGCCTGTGCTCGCGCAACTTCAGCAAGATGCACTGCTACCGCATCTCCGAGCCCCCGCAATGCGAGCTGGGTAATCCACCCGCCCCTCCGCACGGTTGACACACCAACGCGATCCCGGTCCTGGTTCCTGGCCCCCTGGTTCCCAGCAAGGCCAGCACCACTGAGTGGTTTAAAGGGGTCGTTTGTCCATCAGCACCATAAGGCCAGGAAGCCCAGCTGTGTCTCATTTCTGTTCACTCTGCCACATTAGTTAAAGTTTATTTATAGTGCAACATTTAAAACAGCATTTGTCGACCAAATTGCTGTACGACCAAGTATTTCGAAGCATATAAAAAGAAAACAAGAGTAAAGTAGAGGGGGAGGGAGCGTAAACACAGCCAAAACACTCCATTAAAGCTCCGTAAGTACTTAATGCACACAAAAACATCACATTTTTAGTCTGCTCCTTCTATTTTTAGTTATATTGTGCCTTTAAACTTTTTTTTTTTTTTTTCTCTCTCAAATGACTCAACGTTGGTTATGACCTTGCAGCTGTGAGTGTGAGAGGGAGCTTTAAGATGTGTGAAGTAAAAAAGGACAAAGCAGGCATTATCTTCAGACACCTCACATAGCCTTGGTAGTTAGCTTGGTGCCTGCGGGTCCTTCTCTCTTTATGTGACTAACTTCTTCTCTTCCATGTAGATAATCTGGATGACGTCGACGTCCCGAGCCCAGCAGCATTGAAGGAGAATCAGTCTTCAGCCTCGTCAGACACTGGTAAACATGCTCTTAACGCAGAGAATTGGCGTTAAGGCTGTTTACAATGTTGTTTATAATGTTTTTAAATCATTAGAGTACAGATTCTGTTTAGTTCTCCGTTGGGTACTGAAGGGCTCCACGAGATGCACAGCAAGACTACACAAACACTACAACAACACTTTGGTATACGGTTGATGTGGTGTGGTTAATGACTGTCCCACATTATTTTGACCACATCTATTAACATTTTTATGCGAATGTCATAACATTCAAATAAAGCACTCAGCGTCTGAGTTTAATCAGGATGACGCCGGCACAGAGCAACACAAGGGCTTGTTTGCATGCCAGCAGCTGTGTGTGATACCAGTTTCACCATGTTCAGTATCGCGATAGTATTTAACAGTTGATATATTGTGCAACCCAACTGTTTAGTTTAGTAGAGGGGTACCCAGCCCTGGTCCTGGAGATCCATCTCCCTGCAGGTCTTAGTTGCAGTCATCATCTAACACACTAGGACCTGAAGAACCGTATATACAGGAGCTGGTGCTTGGCTCCTCAGTGCCTCTAGGCTTTTCCCTGCTCTGCGCCCGTCAGCGGAAGGGTTTCCTGTGAAGTCTAAAGCATGTTCTCCCCTTCCTGCAGGGAAGCAGACTCTCAAGGTCTTCGACGGAGACGACGCCGTGAAGCGTAACCAGTTCCGCTTGGTCTCCATACCTCGCAGTACCAAGAATGAGGAAGTGGTGGTGAGGTTTTAATGTCACCCCAGTAACACAGTGGTCCGTACGTTAATGTCATGCGTGACGTCATGCGGGAAATAACCGACAATAGTTCTAGTCAGGTAGTGCAGTTCCTGTAATGACTACAGACGTGTCGGATTACACGCAGGGCGTAGGTCATCGCGGTATTCCCGGTTCAGGCATTCAGTCAACCTTCTCGACGTTCTGCTTTCCCCCGGGGGGACAGGAAGCAGCGCTGAGGGCCTACTACATCGCCGACGAGCCACGGGACTTAGAGCTGCTCGTGCACACGCAGCAGGGTCTGCTCTCCGACGACATCATCAACCGCAACGGCACGCCCGACAACAAGGGCGTGTTTAAGGACAGCCCCCAGGAGGCGTGGCTCCTGCGCGCCAAACCCCGGGAGGCGGAGCAGCTGAAGATCTACGTTGACTCGCTCAAGTGAGTCCGTTGGGCCGCGCTAAATCCGGGAGCGTGCGAGGGGCGTGACCACCCGGCGGACGCCGCCCATGGCGGGGCGGGATTTAGCCGTGGGGAGGATTTTGCGTTCCGCTGAGAGCAGCAGGACCAAAGCGCGTGAGATGGGCGTGAACTGACGCTTCCGTGGATATCTCCCTGATTTGCTTGTAGCGGGCAGCTGTCTTTTGGCTTTCGTGATGAGGCGGGCGTGAGGCGTGAGGCGTGAGGCGTGAAGCGTGGAGAGCCTCTGAGTGAGAGAGTGAGCATCCTCTCCGAGTTTATTTCGGGACCTTATAATGGGTCAGTCACACGCCTGTTCTCCCAAACAAACCTGGGCCTTTCCAAGCAGTAGAGAGACAAAGGCTCACAATGGGGCCTCACAAAGAAGGGCGTGTACAGGTGCCACTGAAGACGCTTTCTAACTCACTTGATGGTGTGACGCTGTAGTGAATGTTGCTACTATGGTGACGCGCGCACAGACGCTCACGGAGGTGACGATTGCCATCAGGTGCGGTTGCCGCGGTGTTACGATGATGGGCTGTATCACGTGAGACGTTTGTTGCCTGTAAATGCGGAGCAGCGAGTGAGGGCTGATGGATCAAACGTCTCTGCCACGTGGGCCTGTTTGTTCACGTGTGGACGTGCGCCTGTATGTGAGTGTATGCACCTGTCTCGTCCCTGTCACACCCCCATTCCCATCCCACTACGTGTTTTATGTGGAACGAATGACTCCAGTGTCACGTGTGCTCAACCACACGTGCCTCGGTATAGCGTCACGTGTGCCGTGAGCATTTCAATGTTGAAAACAAGAAGGTGTTGTGTGCAAGCCGTGATGTGCTGCTTCATTACAGCCCCGTGCAGGAGGAATGATGGAGGCTGGTTCACGTGAGCCGCAGATTACAGCACACGCGGTGCCGAGCCCTCTTACATAACACGCTCGTACGGAAGCTGAGGAGGACAGTAGCTGCTACATGCCAAGTCTTCATACTATACTGATGGCTCAGCACGTCATGGGCAAGACTGTGCAACTGATCTCACTGCATTTGAACTGAAAGGTGTGTGTGTGTGTGTGTGTGTGTGTGTGTGTGTGTGTGTGTGTGTGTTGGCAGGGTTGGTGTTACTTACATATCCACCACTGTTGGGAAAAGCAGCACTGTGGACTCTGTCATTAAAGACATGCTCACCCATCTTGGCAAACAGGTACACCTGCCTTCTCCACCTAATAAACACCACCCCAGTGCACCACCCCACCAACATAACCTACAACTGCGTTATGGTCAGCATATGAAACTACGTCGCACACACACTACATAACTACCACACACATTTCACCACAGAATGACATTTTTGGGACACACAATTTTGGTGTCCTGTATCCATTTATATTTTTGGCATTCAGCAGAGAGATTTACAAAAGTGTCTTAGCCATTCTGTGAGCCACTGAACAAGGACACAGGAGTGTGTATATAAGGGCAGGTTCAGTGCTTGATGGGTACGTCAGTTAGCAACGCTATATATATATATATATATACACAGGCCGTGGATCTTCTCAGAAGCCTGACAGGCCGTCTCCGTCTTGCTGCACGTTATCCGGACGTTT
Organism: Brachyhypopomus occidentalis; assembly: GCA_020368025.1. Lineage (NCBI taxonomy): Eukaryota > Metazoa > Chordata > Actinopteri > Gymnotiformes > Hypopomidae > Brachyhypopomus > Brachyhypopomus occidentalis. The sequence goes on along the minus strand of JAGXOD010000039.1, from coordinate 490,394 downwards.
TGCATAAACACACGTGGGCACACGTTTCAGTGCTGAGAATGAAAAGCCTGTGAGGTGCGGGTCATGTTTTCGCATTGCGAAGGGCGTTGAAATGTGGAGATACTGAAGCGCTGCTCATGTGTCTGCGCTGGACCCGTCTCTCCCTAGGATGTGTGCTCACGCCCACAGGGTCCCACCTGCCTGTGGTAGTTTGGCGCCCCCTACATGCACCCGCACAACCGCCCCATGACGCCCAGCATTCAGCCAGTGAACGTTATGGCAGCCCTGATTCAACCAATTCAATTTGCAACAGCCAATCAAAAATTACTTTTGTGTTGACTTGGAGGGTTTAGCTGAACTCCAGTGTGTATGTGTGTGTGTGTGTGTGTGTGTGTGTGTGTGTGTGTGGTAAAATGACTTTAGGAAGAAAACCCTACGGACTTTAACCTTGTGGAAGTTTTAATGAGCAGCAAACAAGGTAAGAAACAGGATTGGGCGTGTGTGTGTGTGTGTGTGTGTGTGTGTGTGTGTGTGTGTGTGTCTAACTGTTTGACTGGGACTGTGTTGCAGTTCAGCGCCAGGTTCTGGATGGCCAGGACTTCCTCCTGGAGAAACTGAGGGAGATCCGTAAGGTAGGTGGGGCCACCTCCACCCAGTTCTCCACCCAGCACCACCCATCTGTGCTCATCTGATGGTGTGTGTGTGTGTTTGGGGGATGTTTAACCCTCAAGCCTAAAATGTCTGTTTATTTTGAAACTGCTCTTTTTCAGTTCCTAATTGTGTGTGTATGCATGTGTGTGTATGTGCGCGCATGTATCTCTGTGTGTGTGTGTGTGTGTGTGTATGCATGCGGGTGTTTGTATGCGTGTGTGTGCATGTGTATGTGTGTGTATGTGTGTGTGTGCGTATGCGGTATGTGTATGCACGGTGTGTGTGTGTATCTCAGATCTCCTTGAGACAGATGAGCCAGACGCGCTTCTATATGGTGGAGTGCAGGAATCGGGTGGTGCAGGTGGAGCTCCTGCTGGGAGGCTTTCCACCGCAGCTGTGTGTGGAGGAATACACCACCCTGCTGCAGCAGCACCTCCAGACCAAGAGTGAGTGTGCGGCCCCCAAACCTCATGCCACCACACACGGTCGTACCAGAGTTACCAGAGTTACCAGAGTTACCAGAGTTACCAGAGTTACCAGAGCTACCAGAGCTACCAGAGCTACCAGAGCAACCAGAGCTACCAGAGCTACCAGAGCTACCAGAGCAACCAGAGCAACCAGAGCTACCAGAGCTACCAGAGCAACCAGAGCAACCAGAGTTACCAGAGTTACCAGAGTTACCAGAGTTACCAGAGCAACCAGAGCAACCAGAGCAACCAGAGCAACCAGAGCAACCAGAGTTACCAGAGCAACCAGAGCAACCAGAGCTACCAGAGCAACCAGAGCTACCAGAGCTACCAGAGCAACCAGAGCAACCAGAGTTACCAGAGTTACCAGAGTTACCAGAGTTACCAGAGTTACCAGAGCTACCAGAGTTACCAGAGTTACCAGAGTTACCAGAGCAACCAGAGTTACCAGAGCAACCAGAGTTACCAGAGCAACCAGAGTTACCAGAGTTACCAGAGTTACCAGAGTTACCAGAGTTACCAGAGTTACCAGAGTTACCAGAGCTACCAGAGCAGCGATCTGACGTCGCTCTCCGCATTTACCCATCTGTGCAGTGAGAACACACACACACACTAGTGATCACTAGGGGGCAGTAGAGCTGTTGTGGTTAAGTGTCTTGCTCAAGGGCACTTCAGTCATGGCCAGAGTCTGGGATTCGAATCCACGACTCTACAGTCACAAGACCAGTTGCCCAACCACCAGACCACAGCTGCTTGCGTCCAGAGCCACGAATCGTAGACGATCTGGACTTAAAACCCTTTAGAGTGTGTCTGTTTACACTTAGTGCTGAATCAAAGGGCTAAAAGTCCAAACCTGTGAAATTGTGTGAATATGGACAGGTTTCAAATGGACCAGTTCTAGTGGTCACACTGAGAGGAGTTGGTGTTATTATTTTTATTATTATGATGTTATTGCACATTACTGATAACTAAACTATTGCTAAAATGTTAAAATTATAAGATCACATTTACAGTGTCTGACTAAATGGGTTTCAGTTTGAGCCTATAGATCTTCCAAAGATGGAAGGTGATGGACCACTTATTTCTCTCTCCTTCCCTCTCTCCCACCCCCCCTCTCTCTCTGTCTCCTCCCTCCCCCTCTCTCCCCCCCTCCCTCTCTCTCTCCCCCCTATCCTCCCCTCTCTCTCTCCCCCTCCCTCTCTCTCTCTCTCCCCCCCTCTCCCTCTCTCTCTCCCTCCTCTCTCTCCCCCTATCCTCCCTCTCTCTCTCCCTCCCTCTCTCTCCCCCCTATCCTCCCCTCTCTCTCCCCCCCCCTCTCTCTCTCCCCCTATCCTCCCCTCTCTCTCTCCTCCCTCTCTCTCTCTCCCCCTATCCTTCCCTCTCTCTCTCCCCCTATCCTCCCCTCTCTCTCTCCCCCTATCCTCCCCTCTCTCTCCCCCCCCCCTCCCTCTCTCTCTCCCCCCCCTTTCTCTCTCCCTCCCCCTATCCTCCCCTCTCTCCCTCCCTCCCTCTCTCTCTCTCTCCCCCTTTTCTCTCTCCCTCCCCTGCACTACAGGTCATTTGGTCACCATCACTCATGTGTACTCTGAACAAGGTGAGAAGCCTATCACCGTAGTTACATTCCATGGCAACCTACACACACACCATTATCTTTTCTTATTATCTCCCTTACTGTGTGTGTGTGTGTGTGTGTGTGTGAGTGAGTGTGAACCAGAGAGAGAGACAGAAGTGCGACTGTTCAGCAGTGGTGTCTCAGAAGGCAGCCATTGTTTCAAAACAGACTGCTACAGGACTCTGTCCGTTCAACTGATTGTCATTGATTGTGTGTACCAGTACCAACGGCCAGCTGTGTGTGTGTGTGTGTGTGTGTGTGTGTGTGTGTGTGTGCACGTACACGTGTGTGTGTGTGTGTGCGCGCATATGAGTATGTGCATGCATCTTCATGTGTGTGTGCGTGTGCACTCTGCTGATATGTACTGATTTGCACTGATAAATGAGAACCTTGTTACAAACACTCTCTCTATCACACACACACACACACCTCCCCTGCTGCTCTGCATCACGTTGGATTTCTGCAGTTCTAACTACTAATACTAATACAACAACAACAGAAAACAAAACAAAAGACGGCTGGACGATCCGGTTGGACAGAGGTCACGCAGGTCACATAGGTCACGCAGGTCACGCAGAGATTTCCCCACCTCGTATAACCCTGTGTCTGCTGGTGACGTCCGGTCTGACTGCTAAATACCTCATGCTGAGTGTGTGTGTGTGTGTGTGTGTGTGTGTGTGTGGTGCTCAGGTGCTGTGGCATTGCAGATCAGCTGTTTCACAGAGGCGGAGCGTATTTATATGCTGGCTAAGGACACCTGCATTAATGGCAAGCAGCTCATCTCTCTCGTCATCCCTGAGATTATGGTACGCCCCCCCCCCCCACACACACACACACACACACACACACAACGCAGTGAATGAACAAGAATGATTGTGATGACCTCCAGAGAACAGTTCCTTCCGTCCCTTCACCTCTCTTCCTTCAGTCAGCCGCTTCCTGGTTCATCCCAGCTGGCTGTTGTGACTCGATCGCTGACGTCTTACGTGCTTTGATACCTAAATCATCTGCACCGTCCTCCAGCCCTTCTGTCCTGTGGCCAGTAGATCCGTAACATTGCGGCATCAGAGCTGTAGCTCTAATACCATGTTTTATGTTCCTTATGTACAATTTCAGGTCTGGTTCTTTCACAGACCACAGAGCTGCAGCTCATATGGAACAGCGCGGGCCTCTGAGCTACTTCGTGACTTGTGTTAGTAATTAATCCATTGTATGCGACAGGCTGCATGTGTAATTAACATCCATGCCGCTCTGCTGCGCTGTAATGGAGCTCCGTGCCTAACTGATGGTCAACAGTGCCCTCTAGAGGAGAGCTGAGGAACTGCAACGCAACGCGACGAATTATAGTGCCTCCTGCCTTATTTTTTGTCCTCCTTCGCATTCCCACAGAAAAACAAGTTGCCTGAGAACTCAGCACCTCTCCTGGTGTTCGTTAATCCTAAGAGTGGAGGTCTAAAGGGCAGAGAGATCCTTTTTGGCTTCCGGAAGCTTCTTAACCCTCATCAGGTGTTTGAGCTGACGAGTGGTGGGCCACTACCTGGGTGAGAACACCAGTCCGCTCCATTTACCTCAGGATTATAATCCAAACAGAAAAATCTTGCCGATGCCCCCCCTACCATTTCACTGAAATACTTGCATACCAACTAGCACAGATACATGAAAGAGGTATCAAATTATCTTAAATATGAAATTTATGTTCAAACTATTAATGCTGGGAAAGTAAATATATCAAGGGAATTTTACTAAGCTTTACATCAATTACATTTTTACAAATTTTTTCGAATCCTACGCCATCTTTTTTAGTTTCTAGTGTCCTAAAGAATTGGTGACTTACTCTCAAATTTGGGGTTGCCCCTTATGCTGTGAAAATAACCTGGACTTCTGTCTCTCTCTCTCAATCCTCTCCCCTCCCTGTCTGTCTCTCTCTTTCCCAATCCCCTCCCCTCTCTGTCTGTCTGTCTCTCTCTCAATCCCCTCCCCTCTCTGTCTGTCTGTCTGTCTGTCTCTCTCAATCCTCTCCCTCCCTGTCTGTCTGTCTCTCTCTCTCAATCCCCCCCTCTCTGTCTGTCTGTCTCTCTCTCCCCTCCCCTCTCTCTGTCTGTCTCTCTCTCAATCCCCTCCCCTCTCTGTCTGTCTCTCTCTCTCAATCCCCTCCCCTCTCTCTCTGTCTGTCTCTCTCTCAATCCCCTCCCCTCTCTGTCTGTCTCTCTCTCTCAATCCCCTCCCCTCTCTGTCTGTCTGTCTCTCTCTCAATCCTCTCCCCTCCCTCCCTGTCTCTCTCTTTCCCAATCCCCTCCCCTCTCTGTCTGTCTGTCTCTCTCTCAATCCCCTCCCCTCTCTGTCTGTCTGTCTCTCTCTCAATCCCCTCCCCTCTCTGTCTGTCTCTCTCCTCCTGTCCCACCCCCTGCAGGCTGCACACGTTCCGTGACGTGCCCCACTTCCGGATACTGGTGTGTGGGGGTGATGGGACCGTCGGCTGGGTGTTGGGTGTGCTGGAGTCCATCCGGCACAAGTTGGCCTGCGCCGAGCCGGCCATCAGCATCGTCCCCCTGGGCACAGGTGCGGCCTGACACCACCCACTCCACCCAGACGCTGTGGAGCCAAGCTTGATAACACCCAGTGCTTCTTTACGGTCACATATTAGATTATGTACTACAAAATTATGATGCCAATGATAATAATAGTAGTACAAGCCATATAACTAAAGTGCATCTGTGTGTGTGTGTGTGTGTTTATGGTTTAGGTAATGACCTCGCGCGGGTCCTGCGCTGGGGGGCGGGCTACAGTGGGGAAGACCCCTACAGCATCCTGGTGTCGGTGGACGAGGCTGAGGACGTGGAGATGGACCGCTGGACCATCCTATTGGACGCTCAGGAGATGACGGAAGACGGCCAGCACAACGGCTTCCTGGAACCTCCCAAGGTGCCGCCATGATGACTAAGCAGTTTCCCGTCAACCTCCTGAGTACACCTCATACAGAATTCCACTCATTACACTCGTGTGTGTGTGTGTGTGTGTGTGTGTGGTAGATAGTGCACATGAATAACTACTTTGGCCTGGGCATCGATGCTGAGCTCAGCCTGGACTTCCATCATGCCCGAGAAGAAGAGCCAGGAAAGTTCAACAGCAGGTGAGCTCACCACTGCCCCCTGCTGCTCACCACCACTTCCTACATCTCACTGGTGCTCACCTAGTGCTTACTTAGCCTCACCACTGCCCCCTGCTGCTCACCACCACTTCCTACAACTCACTGGTGCTCACCTAGTGCTTACTTAGCCTCACTGCTGCCTCTTTGTGCACGTTTGTGAGTATCACTGACATTACTGTATATAATATAAATGCATCTACCCTGATTGTATGTAAGCATTGCCTAGTAAGGCTGTGTGTCCTCACAATATGGGCACACGTGTGTTATTAGCACTGCGATATGCCGTGTAGCTTATTGCTGTAAACGCCCACAGAACACTGCAGCTGCTCTCCCACGACTGAGATCGAGTGAATGGGTTTCCCACGGCACGCGATTCTGATTGGTCAGAGTGCTCGTTCGCATATCGCAGCCTTCTGTAATATCAGTGCTGCAGTAGCCAGTATCGCAATAATGAGTAAGAAGCGATGTATCGTGCCGCCTCTACGGCTCTGTGATCGCCCTTAAGCCTGCGTGCCTGCCGCATCGGCCAGGTTCCACAACAAGGGCGTGTACGTGAGGGTGGGTCTGCAGAAGCTCAGCCACACACGCAACCTGCACAAGGACCTGCGGCTGCAGGTGGACAAGCAGGACGTGGAGCTGCCCAACATAGAGGGCCTGATCTTCCTCAACATCCCCAGGTGAGTGACACACACACACACACACACACACATGCGCGCGCATCCTCACACACGCCGCTCATGTGCGTTTGTGCGCTGAACAGCTGGGGCTCTGGTGCTGACCTGTGGGGCTCGGACAACGACGCGCGATTCGGCAAACCCAGGATAGACGACGGGATGCTGGAGGTGGTGGGCGTGACTGGAGTGGTACACATGGTGAGCCTGCCCTCCCTCCCTCCCTCCCTCTCTCTTGCTCACTCCCTCTCTCTCTCCCTCCCTGTCCCTCCCTCTCTCTCTCCCTCTCTCCCTCCCTCCCTCCTTCCTTCCCTCCCTCTCTCCTTCCCTCTCACAAACTGAAGAAGTGACTCAGCTGGGCTCGAGTGGGCTGGCACTGCAGAGACCTTGAACGCACGGTGATTTCAGACCTGTCTCTCTCTCTCTCCCTCTGTCTCTCTCTCTGCCTGTCTGTCTCCCAGGGGCAGGTCCAGAGTGGTCTGCGCTCAGGCATTCGCATCGCGCAGGGCAGCTACGTGCGCATCACGCTGACCAAGTCCATCCCTGTGCAGGTGGATGGGGAGCCGTGGATACAGGGACCCGGACACATCATCATCTCCGCTGCCGGGCCCAAGGTACACAAACCCGTCCCACCCGGCACCAGCCTGAGCCACGCTTAGAACATCCAGAGCTGGTGTGATTGTGTGGGCTGAAATCAGGTGCATGGGAGTGAGACAGGATCGCAAAGCCTACCCACTGCCTACCCACTTTGACGTCAGCCGACTGCAGTGCAGTGATGGCTCTGTCATTCCTTCTCTCAATCTTCCTTTCTCTCTCTCTTTCTCTCTCTCTCTCTCTCTCTCTCTCCACGCCTCTCCCTCTTTCTCTCCCTCATGTCAGGTGCGTATGCTGAGAAAGTCCAAAGCCAAACAGAAGAAACATTCTGGCAGTCTGAAGGACAGCAGGGCTGAAGGAGGCCAGGTCTGACAGTCCAGTACCTGCAGAGAGCGACACCAACCCTCCCGACACACACACACACACACACACACCCAAGGGCAAGGGCGCTGACCCGGGATTAGAGGAGTCATCAGCACAAACTGAAAAGAGTCATTTCTGTTGAAACACTACAGAATGTTTCAGAGTCTGTAGTGTTCCGCACAGTTCCAATCCAAGTGTAAGCACCATGCACTATTGACACACTCCCTAAACCGTTCTCCTCACACACACACTCCCTAAACCGTTCTCCTCACACACACACTCCCTAAACCATTCTCCTGACGCACACACACACACACACTCTTGTGTCTGAACAAACCACTCGTCCGATGGACACGTCCGGTATTTTTCTCGAAGATCCCAGCCGAGCGTCCGGTGCGAACTGAAAAGACGCGCCGATAACGTTTCTCCATCACCATCGTCCCTTTAGCGAGAGAGAAGGGGGAAGAACATAGAGGAAGTTCATCTGAATTGGACCCTGGAGCAGAAGCGCTATTCGGGCTGTCCGCGTCCGACCCGGACTCTGTGTTGCATCGCATTCGGGTATTCGAGTGTTCAACAGCATTTGAGTACTCGAGTGCTAAGGGACACTTTCCGTGACTGCCAGGCACGAGAGACGCGCTAGGCTGCGTGACGTTGGGTTACACTGTGGGGCCGTTCCAAGTGAAAGTGGTTGTGAAGCACGTACCAAGCAGGACGGTGTCCGCCAGCGGATAAGCACGTTCACAACGAGTTTACAAGCTTTTTCTCTTTTCTCTTTCCTCACTTGAATTTTTATGTGCTGTAGCAAAGCCTCGGTGGCTTACACACACACACACACACACACACACACACACACATTCGCATGATCACAAGCTCACACTGTGCCTGTCAGTTTTGCCCTGAAACATCAATCATTTAGTCAGACAATCACTCCCCTTCTAGAAGCTTCCCACTAGAAGCTCCTTTAGATCGGGGTCAGCTGGTCCGCCATACTGAAGAATAAACGTGGCCTGGTCCGATCGGGTGGAGAGGCTTTTCCCGAGTCTGTGAAGCATGTGCCACTCTGACGTTCCCATTTAGGAATTCCACGGATGACATATAAGGACCGATTTGGTTAGTAGTGCGCATTTATTACTGATTGCTATAAATGAAATTGAAACACCATTCCTGTGGTATTCATTCACACACACGCTGCGTTTCTTCTCGGTGTCTGTGAATGTTTCGGTGCACCATAGCATTTCATTTCATGATGTGGTAAGATAGTAATTCTTTGCTGCTGTGAGAAAAGGTGTCCTTGTTTTGGTTTTGTTTTACGTTTCAAGTTTTGTTTCGTTGTCTGACCGGCTGATTTTGCTCTCAGAGATTAAATAAAATTCGAAACACTTTAGAATTGTGTGAGAATTAGGCCAGTTTTTCTATCATTTCATCAGTTGTTATTGCTTTGGAGATGCCGACTTTCTGACAGTAGTTAGTGTTTTAATGTCTGTTTTTGTTTTTTACAAAAGACCAGTAAATACAATCTGTTACCTCAGACATGATCAGCATTAGAACACAGACAGAGCTACATATTATAGAGCAGACTTTCTGTTCCAGTATGGAATTAGGTGGGATCGTATCTGCTACGTTACTAATATCTCTTGTCTGCAACGTTCCGTCCTGTGTTTACTTCCAAATGTAACCCTGCTGTCTCTGTGGGTGTTGGTGCCCTTTTACACTGATCCCAGATCAGATTCTCTTATAACAGATGCGATTAGGATTGTGGTAGTAAGAACTGATTGTAGATCTGTTGTAAGAGGACAACTGATTGGAGCCATTGTGCTCACCTTCAAGTGATGCATTCCCATTGGCTGGTCATAGTCATGTGGTAGTGTCAATCAAGTGTGGCCTTTTCAACCAGAACTTATTGTGTTCTGTCACAAGCATGAATATATTAGCTTTTTAATGTAAATGTGTGTGCAGCATTAGAGTAATTTAAACTGTTCATATATACTGTTACATACATATATACCTGTTCATAGGATATAATAATTTTTGCAAAGTTGTAAACATGTTCTGTCGTAAAACTGTACAGTGTGTATCTAGGGTCAAGCACAATGCTTTAATATGAAGTTATATATGCAGTGTGTATGTATGTATATATGTGTGTGTTGTCTTGCATACATACAGGTATTTGTTGTACAGTGACTGGTCATGTTCCAAGAGAATGTATTTGTATCAACCTGACCATATGATTTAGTTGTAGTGGCAGTGTAAAGATGCACACGTGGGCACACTGTTAAGATCCCTCCCCTTTAGAACACGTGGGCACACTGTAAAGGTCCCTCCCCCTTTAGCACACGTGGGCACACTGTAAAGGTCCCTCCCCCTTTAGCACACGTGGGCACACTATAAAGGTCCCTTCCCCTTTAGCACACGTGGGCACACTGTAAAGGTCCCTCCACCTTTAGCACACGTGGGCACACTGTAAAGGTCCCTCCCCCTTTAGCACACGTGGACACACTGTAAAGGTCCCTCCCCCTTTAGCACACGTGGGCACACTGTAAAGGTCCCTCCCCCTTTAGCACACGTGGGCACACTAAAGATCCCTCCCCCTTTAGCACACGTGGGCACACTAAAGATCCCTCCCCTTTCTTGCTCAGCACACGTGGGCAGTGTGGAACAAGCAGACAACGAAGTGTAGACGTCTAGAACGTCTGGACGTTTACCTGCTCTGTCTCTGTGTCTGCCTCTTCCTCCACCGCCCCCTTGCCTTCCTCCATGTTTAATAGCTGGGACGGGGAACTTTACAACTGCCGATGGACTGATCTGTATTCGTCGGGCTTGAAGCCTTGTGCGCCCAGATAAGTCTGGTCTCACCGTCCAGATGTATTCTGAGGCGTTTCAGCTAAACCGCGTGACCTTCCAGTGGGCGTAGCCTGGTCAGAGTCTCGGCATTTCACGCACATCAGCGGTGGTGTGCTGGACACGTCTGGTTTGCAATGGTTCTCCTCTGCGAGCAAAGCCACCTGCCGTTTCCTGAGCCTCCTCCAGGAGGCGCTCTCGCTCTCTCTCTCTCTCTGCTTCACTGCTTTCGGCTCACGCAGGCCAATGGACGGGGCTTTACTTCCCTCTGTGGCTAATCACGGATGTAATATTCTGCATAGTAGAATAGAATTCTAATGTGTCACAGATGCAAGCTGTACCTTGTCATAGACTTCTGTGTAATTAATCGTGGAAATCGAATTCTAATTCAGCATTTGATTAATTGTCCTTGTAGTGCCTCATCCCAGTGCTTCTAGAACAGCGGTGGTGTAGGTGTACTGTACATATTCGGTCCTGAGGAGACAGGAGTGGACCTTTTTACACTGACCTCAAGATGTACCATTTAAGATCTGCTTCGATTTTGGCTCCAGGAGACATTTGACCTTTTTCAAACTGGAATGCCGTCTGTACAGCTGCAATGGGTCCCCAGAACTGTTTGTGCAGAACAGTGAGATTTGAAAGGGGGGTGGGAAGTGTATTGGGTGGGGGAGGGGGAGTTGCATAGAGAGGTCTTCTCCATGTTCCTCCATGGTCACAACTCCATCGCTGCACTCTTACGAACGCTCAGGGCCTCCACAACGCTGAGCGACCTCTTAGAGGTCACCTCCGCAACTCTGAGGCCGACGCCCCCTCTCCGTGAGACCCTCATTGTAGTTAATATAATCCATAAAACTGATCCAAGGTCAGTGTGAAAAAATCAGCTTCTCTCCCAGCAGCCTGTGTTGATCTCTGTGTTCCAGCCAAAGCTGCTGGTTGTTGAAGTAGCTGTTCTAGGTCTTCAGAGCTTCTGTGCCTCCACATCACATCACTCAACCAGTTCTATCCTGAACTTAAGATTATTTTCTGATGTGACTGAATGTTTTTGTTTTTTTTACTATAATAAAATTTAGGATTAATGTTCTGAGAACAGTAATATACAGTAGAAGTATATTTTGGAAAAGTGGTTTTTAATTTTAACTGCAAAGAATATTGCACTGAGTGTACTGAACAATATTCTGTGCTAATGAATGTTAAAGAACTAAATGTGTAGATATCAGATGTGTAACAAAAGAATGTCCTCAGAAGAAAGAAAATATAAATGTGGACATTTTTTATACTTAATGGTCTGTCTTCTGTTGTTCCTGTGCCCTCTCCTCTCATATGCCACATGTTTAGTCTCAAGGTTCACATTCTTTGTTTGTGTTCTCCTGATTGGCTGGTCATACTGACTGTGTTCTCCTGATTGGCTGGTCATGCTGACTGATCCCTTGCCCAGGTGCCGCCATCAGCCGATTTGTTCGTTACAGGATTCCCAGCCTAACTAGCTATTTGAGCAGTTTCGTAACAATGCCATGCGAATACTGTACATCTTGTAGGCAGGACAGATTTGTAAACCAGCTACAACTCTATACCAATATATTATACTCTATCCAAATTGCCAAGTATAGTCTCATCCAAATCAGACTAGTCAATTAATCAACTTTTTACCAATTATTACAAATCAGTTTGTTACCAGATTATTACAAATTATTGTAATAATTAAAATACAGGCTCATTATGTTGATAGTTCATCTTTAATTGGTTAAAATATATATATTTCCATAGTGATATATAAAAAGAAATGTAAACAAACCTAGAAATGCTTAGACAGCTTCACTTTTACTATGGATGGATTTAGTTAAAAACAACATGGATATATTTTATACAAAAAAGTGAAAACTTCTTAGACGGTTGATGATAAACGTGTGAACATAAAAGTGCCATCTACGTGCTTTACAAAATTCATATCTGAGTGTTCCTGTGAGTGTTTGTATCTGAGTGAGTGTTCCTGTGAGTGTTCATATCTGTGAGTGAGTGTTCCTGTGAGTGTTCATATCTGTGAGTGAGTGTTCATATCTGTGAGTGTTCATATCTGTGAGTGAGTGTTCATATCTGTGAGTGTTCATATCTGTGAGTGAGTGTTCATATCTGTGAGTGAGTGTTCATATCTGTGAGTGAGTGTTCATATCTGTGAGTGTTCATATCTGTGTGTTCATATCTGTTAGTGAGTGTTTGTATTTGTGAGTGTTTGTAGTGTTCCTGTGAGTGTTTGTATCTGTGAGTGAGTGTATCTGTGAGTGAGTGTTCCTGTGAGTGTTCGTATCTGTGAGTGAGTGTTCCTGTGAGTGTTTGTATCTGTGAGTGAGTGTTCCTGTGAGTGTTCATATCTGTGAGTGAGTGTTCCTGTGAGTGTTCGTATCTGTGAGTGAGTGTTCCTGTGAGTGTTCGTTGCAGATCAGTTCTAGCGTCTTTGAAATCATTAACCAGTCTCTTATTTTTCACACCACTTGGTGCCTTTGATACTTCAGCTCATTGACGGCTAAGGTGAGGCACGTGGCGGTGTGCGGGAAGAGCGTCGCTCAACCCAGGTTGATGTCTCCCGCAAACTTGGTTATGAGGAAGATGATGAGGAATCCCGTGAGGAGGCCAGCGTTCTGGATGATGAAGAACATCACGTCCGTCTTCGTGCTCCGTGGCTGCTCTTTGGCAATGGCGTTCATCTCGGGGAACTGAGAGAGAGAGAGATTGAAAGGCATCACAGCTCAGAGAGCTGGCCTGGGATCAGTGGTTGCCTTTTGTGCCCTATGGCAAATGACTATGGACGAAGAGGGAACTGCACCATTATGTTGATTCTAATGATTGGTAGATGTTCTTCTAAGCCTGCCCACATCCTGAATGGACGGAAAATTAACATCTTTTGCTATACTTCCTCGCCAAGGACTAACCCAGTGCCTTGTACACAAAATAACACACCTGAATAAAGAGAGAACTGAAGATCTGGGCCTGTCAGGCATACGTGTTCTTAAAGGCTGACTCCAACACTTCCAGCTGAGCAGTTAAATTGCCACCATTAAAATATCTTATCTCTGCCTTCACTTACAGTCTCCTGTTTAAGCGGAAACAACGGAAGCAATAACTCCACGCGGAGGTCATAAATCTGTGTAGGGTCATGCATTCCTGCAGCTGGCTGGGTCATTGCGGTGAAAGAGACGCCGGTGAGCTCTCGCTACAGTAATCGGCACCACCAACTACGTCACCATGATTTCACCGGTGGGACCGTCCTGAGGCCCGGTGTCATTTCAAGCCACCCCAGCATCCTTTGCAGCTCCTGGTTCCAGGTTCCTTACCATGTCTGCCAGGGCGATGTAGAGGAACATTCCACCAGCAAAGGCGAAGATGAGGTTGGGCGCGAAGGCGCTTCCTAAGAGCACCCCCAACACCAGCCCCACGTAGCAGGACATGGCCGACAGCAGGTTGAAGAAGGCAGCCTGCGGGACGCTCAGTCCCGCGTTGAGCAGGATCACAAAGTCGCCTGCAGGGGGAGACGGGGAGCACAGACACGATCACAGGCGCCATGGCAGACGCGGGACCTCGTCGTTTATAGAAACCTGTATTCTCTTTTTTTCTCTTTTTCTATCACTCTTTCTCTTGCTGTCTTTTTTTTCTCTTCATCATTCCATTGTCTCTCCTTCCCTAATCACTATTCCAATTGTTTTGTTGTATATTTTAATACAGCCAGTCTGGTGAGACTCCCCTGCCACACGATGACATATGACGATCATAAGACCATCCGTCTCTAAATCCTGTTAAAAATGCCATTATTTATTGTTAGGAAAGACCAGAGCGTTAGCCAAGCAAAGCACAGAACAGATAATCAAGAACAAGCGTGGGAGGGGATCTAACCCTTGACCTCTGACCCTGCGGTAGGTCACAGACTGAGGCAGTGTTTGTTTGGAGAGTGCTCAGGGTCACTGGAGGGGAAGGACTTGCTAGATAGGGACACGTGCGCAGATGCACTCGCAAGACACTAAATGTGTCAATATCAACATCACTCTTGTTTATCACCATCATCATCATCATCAATCCTCTCTCTCACTTTCACTCTCACCGAGCTCATGAGGGAACTCCTCACAGACGATGGCTAAGGACGTGCTGAAGCCGGTGAGGACGGACACGGTGAAGGAGGCGCCGATGGCCAGGCCGTCGATGAAGTTGTGCAGGGCGTCGCTCAGCGTGATCATCCACGCCATCGTCTTCACTCCAGCCAGCTGACTGCCCGCCAGGCACACACACAAGCCTTGTCTGGACTCCACCTGTAGAAAGGGAGTGAGATGTGTGAACGCAGAGAACAGAGTGACCATTTACCCCAAGGCTGCCACATTGCCACCAAAATACACACACATACACACTTAGTTGTGTATAATTACACACTTATGTATTGAACTCCACAATGGGAGCAGATGTTATATGTTAGATGTTACCACAATGTTATATTTCATAATAACCAAATATGACATACTGATCTGATTATAATGTGTGCATCTAAAATCCACACATGCTGTAATTTCACATTTTAGCATTAGTAGTACGATAAGTACGATAAGACGTGTAGTGTTCGAGGGCATAAATAAGATCGCCAAGACACACTGCTCACGAAGAGGGTCACAAGACAACAGGGTCGCTGGGCTGCACTGACAACAGCTGCAACAACCTGAGGTAAATACAGCTGAGTGTCTCACTGGGCCCGGACCAGAGGAGACGCGACCCCCTACGTGCACGTGCAACGACCCTGTATATCTCAGCCTCTCACATCAGACCAGCACTCCTTCATTTCAGTACTGCTTTTCTCCACTGATCAGGTATCACGTTTCAGCCTCCTGCCTTGTTGAAGTTTGGCTGTAGCGTAGATGCTAGCAGTGTCTCATGTCCCGCAGTGTCTCATGTCCCGCATTGTCTCATGTCCCGCAGTGTTAGACTTAACTATCTACTCCTACACTTAGAACATGACATGACAGGCGCTTACAAGCACGTCATGCCACCTGCGTCCACCAAAAAAACAGAGAAGACCTTATACCTCCTGCTCATGTCTTCTGAGCCTTCTCAAAGCTTAAGCTCATTAATGCTAATTAAAGACAAATGAATGCTAATACATTTACATTTACATTTACGGCATTTCGCAGACGCTCTTATCCAGAGCGACTTACAAAAGTACTATGTGTTCAGTCAGAATATGCATCTCTATCTAGTATAAACAGGTTTAAGTCCAAACTACTTGAGGTCAAGCACTGCCATAAACCGTTGCTAGTGCTGATGCCTAGAAAGAAGACAACAAAATATAAGATTAGACAATACCTATCAAGACTGAAATACCTACAAGACTACATGCAGTATAGTGCAATACTTAGCAAGTGTTCCTAAAGATAAAGTGCAATTACGCTTTATACCAATGCTTCAGTAGATTAGTGCTTATAAGTGCTTTACAAAGAGATGGGTCTTCAGGCTGCGTTTGAAAACCGCGAGAGAGTTCGCTGTTCGGACAGCCAGTGGTAGTTCGTTCCACTATCTGGGTGCCAGGACAGAGAAGCATCTTGTCGCGCGTCTTCCTTGAATCTTGAGGGATGGCGGGTCAAGTGGAGCCGTACTTGAAGCGAAGGGCTCGAGGTGCGGATCGACTTTTGACCATTTCCATAAGGTATGGAGGAGCTGGTCCATTTTTGGCTTTGTAGGCAAGCATCAGAATTTTAAACTGAATGCGAGCAGCCACAGGAAGCCAGTGAAGGGAGCGCAGCAGTGGAGTGACATGAGTGAACTTGGGTAGATTGAAGACAAGCCTTGCTGCTGCATTCTGGATCAGTTGCAAGGGCCTGATGGCCTGCAGAGGAAGACCAGCCAGGAGTGAGTTGCAGTAGTCGAGCCTTGAAATGACAAGAGACTGGACAAGCACCTGGGAGGCCTCCTGAGAAAGGAAGGGTCGGATACGTCGGATGTTGTAGAGAAAATATCTGCATAATATGCTAATATGAAAGTTAAGCCATTACGTTTGTGTTTCAGGGAAGATCTTCCTGATTGACAAGCCTGCAGCTCGGCACACAGCAGGTTTGGATTGTTGGGCTCTTTCTTTAATCCACATGCCAACCACTTAAATCCAGAAAATATTCATGCCACTTCACGTTTTCCACATTTTCTCTACGTTACAGCCGTATTCCAAAATGGATTAGATTAAGTTTCCCCCTGATAATTCCACACACAATAGCCCATAATGACAAAGTGAAAAAAGTTTGTTTGAACTTTTTGAAAATGTATTAAAAAGTAAAAGCAAACAAAACAAATCAGGTATATATGTTTTGACTTGATTAGAGTCCCCCTGAGGTAAATCCAGTTGATCGGACATGATTTGAAAAGGCACACATATGTCTGTGTAAGGTCCCGTGGCGGACAGTACATTTCATAGCACAAACCGAGCCATGAAGTCCAAGCAATTGTCCATAGACCTCTGAGACAGGATTGTAGTGAAGGGCACAGAAATATTTCTGCAGCATTAAAGATCCCAATGAGCACAGTGGCCTACACCATCCACAAATGTAATAGGTTTGGAGCCACCAGGATTCGTCCAAGCGTTGGCTGCATGGACAATCTGAGGAATCAGGGTAGAAGGGCCTTATTCAGGGAGGTGACCAACATCCTAAGGGTCACTCTGACAGAGCTTCAGCATCAGCGTCATTATGGGGTATTGTGTGTAGAATTTTGAGGGGAAAAAATTAATCTAATAGATTTTGGAATAAGGCTGAAATGTAATAAAATGTGGAAAAACTGAAGTGCTGTGAATACTTTCCGGATGCACTGAAGAAGCAGCCAGTGTGGGCACTGATACTGTGCTTGCTTGGGTAAGGGAAACATCAAAACTAAAATAAAGGGACTCAGAGACGTTACTGAAGGGACAGGTGGTACCAGCTGGGAGAACGGCTACCTGCTGGGGCAGGTGGTACCTGCTAGGACTAGATGTTACCTGCTGGGACTCAGGTTGCTGGGACAAGTGTGATACCAGCTGGGACAGGTGATACCAGCTGGGACATGTGTGATACCAGCTGGGACAGGTAGTACCTGCTGGGACAGGTGATACCAGCTGGGACATGTGTGATACCAGCTGGGACATGTAGTACCTGCTGGGACAGGTGATACCAGCTGGGACATGTGTGATACCAGCTGGGACAGGTAGTACCTGCTGGGACAGGTGATACCAGCTGGGACATGTGTGATACCAGCTGGGACAGGTAGTACCTGCTGGGACAGGTGATACCAGCTGGGACATGTGTGATACCAGCTGGGACAGGTAATACCTGCTGGGACTCAGGTGGCAGCTGCTCTTCAGGAGAGTCTGACGTCCTGCTGGTCTTGTCGCAGTGCGCAGTGCTGAAGCTGGTGACGGTGATCACAGCTCCCCCGTTTTGCTGGGGAACCCCCGCAGAGCTGGAATGACTGTGGCCATGCTGGGAAGACAAAATGTAGGACAGAAGGTGTACAGGGATGCCAAAGGAAAGGGCACGAGCTGAGACACAGTCACTGTGAAACACTGATTGTGACCTTTGGCAATTAACCTTAATGCAGAGAACCAATGGTTGGCTACCTAACGTACGCAGCTCCTCCTAAGCAGATGACAGTGTCAAGTGTCAATCAAAAATCTGTGCAAGCCAAAAAACCAAACGTGTACGTCTGAGTTCTGCACTAGTTCTCTGCACTGCCTCAGGTGTACGGAGGTGAACCACACCAGTCCCACCTCATGCTCTGTCTTCAGGACCATCTGCAGAATCTTCTCCATGAAGAAGAGCAGGTAGAAGCCACCAAAGATCCCAACCGCTTTCTGGATGTAGTTGTCCGCCTTCGGGTCGAATCCCAGGGCCTGCCAACATGTACAGGGTCCGACATTTGCACAGATAACGTGATATCCAGCGGTTTGCAGCCCTTTTCACATGTAGCACTGCTAGCAAGACGAGCTCCCCGTTACCTCAGGAATGAGCTGCAGTACAGCGTTGGAGAACAGCGTCCCGATAGCCAGGCCGATGAAGTACGTGAGCACTTTAGGGAAGTAGGGTTTCTTAGTGAAGGGGATGACGAGCAGACCCAGCAGGGAGAACAAGTTGATGACTGTAACAGCCAGGAAGCCATATCCCCATACTGTTGGTAAAGTGAGATGACACACTCAAAACATCAGGCCCAGAGGCAACGTTCATACACAACAGCAGCTCAGAGGTCTGTGGCATCATGTGCGTCAGTGCTGACTCGGTAACGAAGGCTGCAGATGCAACGTTTGACCTGAGCTGCACGTCCACAAGCTAAAATATACACTCGCATTTTTATGGATTTCAAGTCACCCTTGGAAACCTCTAGTGCGACAAGCTTGCACAAAGATGGAGCATGCAACGTCTCTTCAAGAAATATTTGCATGTTTTATCATTCATTCATTATCCATACCACTTATTCCTGCTAGTCAGGGTCACAGGGGGCTGGAGCCAATCCCAGCATCTCCGGGCGAAGGCAGGGTACACCATGGGCAGTTCGCCAGTCCACCACATGGCCAACACGCACACACACGGGCAATCTAGAGTGACCAATCAACCTAGGATGCATGTCTTTGGACTGTGGGAGGAAACCAGAGTACCCGGAGAAAACCCACGCAGGCACAGGGAGAACATGCAAACTCCACACAGAGCAGCCCAGACCGAGAATCGAACCCAGACCGCCTTGCTGTGAGGCGACAGTGCTAACCACCACACCACCATGCCGCCATTTGCATGTTTTAGTAAACAAAATAAACATCAAGTACAAAATGTTAATATAATTCACAAGAATATCCTACTGGGTCACCAGAAAGAATAGAATAAGAGATACTGCTGAATTAATGACAAGTAAAAGAAACTGAGACGTCTTACATACATTTTCTTTATTTAATATACATTAAATGTACATTACTTTAACTACCCAAAGAACCATGTCGGGTATTTTTGAGTTGGTAACAAAAAACCTCGGTTACTGGACCCATTAACCTCCTGTTGCTGCTGTTTCCAAGTACAGAGGATGAAGTCTAAAGTGTATTGTTTCAGAGCAGGAGGCCTGTAGCCACTGTACCACGCCAGAATCTTATCAAATTATACTTCAGACTGTATCAGAAGTTCCGGAGTTTTCATATCAGAACGGTTATAGTGGGGTGCCCTAACCTGGAACAAGGTCCATGTTTAAACCTCCGCTGAGTGGGCCAATACAAGCTCGCACGCTCTAGAGTACCCAATAGCCGCATTTGGCTACAGATGATGAAACCTTGCATGCATGGACACGTCTAAAAATCTACTGTACACGCACAGCGATAAAGTAAAATGTATGCGTGCTAATGCACCAAGAGATAAAGGTCTGAATTGTTTCTAAGTAAACTTTGATGTGAATGCGGCTCAGAATCAGAATGTAATGTTAACCTGCTATTATAAACTTGGATTTGTCTTCATTCATTTAAACCATTCAACGATTTTGAACTGTTACCCCATCGCCCTGTGAACCATGTCGTTCGGTCAAATCCATGCCGAGCTGCTAACTAACTCACCGTGTTGCTCGATATGTCTGAGTTGCGCGGCCGACAGTGGAGAGCAAGTGTGAAGCAGCGCTTGGTTTAGCAGGGCAGGGCAGACGGTCTTCAGGTGATTCTTGTCCAGGTGTGTGAGATTGCCGAGGCCATAGAGAGCGAGGATGTCCTCCGCAGACACGCACTGCCCATCCGAGGCGCGAGGCAGAGAGAATCAGTTAAGACAAGGAAACCAATCCTGTATTAGGTCAATCAGTCCAGTAAAGAAGAAACGCGTGTCATCCGATCTTCACAAAATGTTTACGGGCTTATTGTGTTAATAAAACTAAATCATACTATTTTCTATACTTGTATTTTCATAATTAGCAATGGACGTTTTTAATAAAATAAAGCAAATAGCGGGTGAAAAAGTTTTTATCACTCGAATGAACCTGCGGTCCCCAATTTGTGCGCAGGGTTTAATGGTTGTTTTGCAAGACTCCTAAAAAGCAGATGTTGTTTTTACCTGAGCATGTACAGACTCCTTTTCCAAAGCTGCAGGATTTTCTTCAACAATTTTTTTCAGTAAACTCTTAATTCCACTGTGATCGAGTAAGCCGTTTTCCCCGTAAACCGCCAGAATGTCGTCAAGGAAAACGCTCTGCTCTGGGTTAGCTCTAACGCACGACGTAGCGCTCACTAAAACCCCAACAAAAATACCTGTAAACAACCATGGAAAATTACTCATGGTTATCTCTGTCGAAATCGTCCGAAATACAGTAAAACCGATGATGTTTGTGTGTGTGTCTTCAGGCGCCAGTCAAACTCTGCTTGACAGCAAAACGATTATTATATACGGAATCTATCGACGATGATAATCTCATTTTAAGAAATAAAATGACAGCTATCACAAAAAGTTTATTAGCCCGTAGATAACGGCAGTGAGGTCGTCACAAAATCCTATCCTGTAGCCACTGTTGCACCTCCGGTTGTCAAACTACACAATTTCCTAGCAATAACCGTGATAAGGAAAATTACCTACGTTATTTCCATATCGCAGTTCTGTCCCACTGCACTGAACAGAGAAGCCTGTCCAGCCTATCATGAGAACATACCTCACAGGCTACACAGTAAACATTAAGCTTAACAACACAGATTGTGTCACATTAGATATAGGCTTCTTATATTATAGGCGCATATAATTTATGATGCCTGTCATAATTTGTCTGCTTATTTAACCGTACTGTCACTTTTGATTTAACTTATTTGTATGCCTATTGAGTGATAGTAAAGGAATCTTTAAGCATGCAATGCAATGCAATGCCCCCTAGTGTTCAAAATAAAGATTTTGAAGCAGCAGCCAACTGGCTGTGTCGCGGGCTTTGGGTAAAGACTGACCTTTGACACAATTAAAAGCGCATGAGCCGAGGAAGAAAAAGGAAATAGCTATAAATATATGAAATAAAATATTTGCAAAAATACTTGTGCTATTGTACTAATGCAATAAATAAATATATAACTATATGATATAACTCATCAGACCCGCAATTAAATGATCAACTCAGATCATGCGATGTATGACGTGGGGTTGTCCCGGGGTTCCAGGTGGGCAGCGTGTCGCCGTCAGCGCTCAGTGTTCAGGTCTGTTCGTCTCAGTAGCGCCCCCTACTGTTGGTCGCGAGAAGGAACAAGAACCACCGAAGAAGAAAAGGGGCACGCGGTACTTCCGGGACATCGTTTCATTGAACGTTTGGATGGCAGCGGGCTGTCAACTGGAATTCGCCCTTTGCGATGAGAAGTAAACACTACGCCTCAAATCATCGCTTTACTTTGAGGTAACTAACTAGCAAACTTGTTTTCCGCCGTAATTTGATTCTTTTCCGTGGTTTGGATGTTTTGTGGCAAAGTCCTTAGCATAAAAAAGGAAAGTCTACATCGGAAAGTGACAAAATAGTTCAAGTGTATTTAGCTTGCTGGCTAGTTTGCCTGCCCTTGGAGTGTTGTTTTTACCGTTTCGGACAAAAGTGAAAACTACTGAATTAGTTAACCAGTTCGGTTTTCTGACTCTTTGTAATGTCGGTTATTGTTATGTCTCAGTCAAGTCAAATGTTCTGACGTTACTCTGCCGCCCTCCGTGAGCACATGATAACAGAATAGGAAGTTTCAGTATCTGTTGCTTTTGCATTGTACACCTTGTAGACATTTTCTAACTAACTAGTATATATATATATATATATATATATATATATATATATATATATATATATATATACAGAGAGAGAAGAGAACTCCAGCAATAATGCGTATGGAGGAATAGATGGTAATTAGTTATTGTGTGTGTGTGTGTGTGTGTGTGTGTGTGTGTGTGTGTGTGTGTCCATGTGTGTCCATCCATAATCAGATTATATTTCCTTGAGTCACTGAGTGAGTAACATAAACATTTAGTCTCTGTTTGGCTAACTGCTTTTCTCCTGGTTGTGTTGTCCTGTTCCCTGGAGATGCCCTGGCCTTGCCAATGGGTGTGAGCCGACTCGATGTTCTCTACAGAAAGCTCCTCCTCACCAAGCTCTTCATTCAGGGTTGGGGGAAGCCGGAGGACCTGAAAAGGCACGTGGCTTCATCTCCAAATACACGTCAGACTTCAGAGTGACGGGGCTGTTCCCAGCTCGGCTTTTACATCTCCTGATCTGATGCGTAGCCTGCTGTGTTCTCCTAATCTGATGCGTAGCCTGCTGTGTTCTGGAGGGTTCGCCCTGGAGACTCCTAATCTATTTATTTATTAATTCATTTATGTTTATCAGTAATGATGAAACATACCCACATACAGTCTGAAGTATAGTGAAAAGGTCTTTAATTACATGGTGCGTAAGTGCTAAGACTACAGACACGCGCCTACGTCCTACATGCGTAACAGGTGGAAACGTTACTGTCAAGGGAATATTAGTTTTCTATAACGCTGTTACGCATTTCAAATGCATTACACAGTATTCTTTTGCAGCCAAATGAATGCATAGTGTCATAAAAGTGTGGAATCTGTGTTTTGGGACTTCGACTGTTCTGCTGTTGCGGTATGGGAGGATAATGGGCCCCTACCAGTGTGAAACCAGTAGCTGTTTCCACTGTTAAACCTTTTTAGACCGTAGGTCTTCCTCGGTAACCCTGAATAATGGCTCCCGTCCAAATGCGAGTTAAGCAAGTAGTGTTATGACACCCGTTTTATGTGTGTATGATGAGTTCATCTCTGCAAAGGGAAGTCAGTTAAATTTTAGTGGCTTTCTGTGTGATTTGGAATAATTTCTTCCTGTTTTGGTGAGCATCAATGGTCATTGCTTACGTCCTCTTTTTTTTTTGACCACCAGAATATTTGAGTTCCGGAAAATCATAGGAGACCGAGAGAAGTGTAAGCACCTGGTACCACGGGACTACCCAGTGTTTATTGACAAGGTCAGCTCCGTCATGCTAACTGGGCTTCATCATTGGCCAGGACTCCGCCCTTTTCAGCCAAGAGCTGGGAAGAAGGCACTTGATTGGTCATCACCTAAACCACTTCAACTTTTGAATTATGTCAGTGACATGACAAAGGAAGAGCCTACATGTGTAACTGGTTAATGTCTGATTAAAGATATAAAAGAGTGAAGTACGTTACCTTCTCTTTAATAGACACAACCTCACAAATGCATGGCTGTCATGGATAATGGTTATACCTGAGATGGTCCGTGGTTGTGTTTGCCTGAGACCTGGTGCATGTTTGCAGGTGGAGGAACAGTCAGACTGCAGAATTCACAATGGCCATTTCACGTCCCCCTTGGCTCACCTCGTCCCGGGCATCCTGCCAGCAGAGTCGGTCAGAGCGAGGTAAGCCGAGTCCCCCGACCCCAGCCGACGTGGTCCGCGCTCCACCAGGATCTTTTTCCCGGAAAGTCCCGGTTAAAGGTGCCATAAACCGCCTTCCTTCCAGCTTTCAGTTCATAGAGCCCAGACGGTGGCGGAAGCACAGGCCCGTGTGTGTCCACTTAGCCGGGACGGGGGATCACGTAAGTGCGCTGGGCTGGCCCGCCCCGCCTCGCCTCGCCTCTCAGCCGGCTCCAGCGCACGTGGCTCCAGCCTTTCTGGTTTCTGTCCCTGTTTGCAGTTTTTCTGGAGGAGGCGGACGCTCATGGCCAGACCCATGATCAAAGAGACAGGGATGGCCTCACTGCTGCTGGAGAACCCTTATTATATCCTCCCAATGGCATTGTGTATGCGTGTGTGTGGACGTGTTCGTGTGTGTTTGTGTGTGTGTGTCTGTGAGTGCACGTGTGTGTGTGTGTCCCTGAATGTGAGTGTGTGCACGTGTGTGTGTGTGTGATTCTCTACTAAAGGTCCTTTCTGCGTCTTCAGTTTTCTTAACTCAGAATGGCACATGGATGTCGAAAGCCAAAGGACCAAGTGTGAGTGTTCCAGCTTTTCACCTTTGGGTATATATGTGCTGGGCTGGGCTGGGCTGGGCTGGGATTGGCTGGGCTGGGCTGGGCTGGGCTGGGATTGGCTGGGATTGGCTGGGCTGGGCTGGGCTGGGCTGGGCTGGGCTGGGATTGGCTAGGCTAGGCTAGGCTAGGCTGGGCTGGGCTGGGATTGGCTAGGCTGGGCTGGGCTGGGCTGGGCTGGGTTGGGGCTGGGATTTGCTTGTGTAATACATCAGTACTGGTGTGACGTTCTTGACGTGTGATGTTGCTGCACGTGTGCCAAAGGCGTTCCAGTCTGAAAAACGTTTCGGACCTCTTCGTGATGGGCGGAGCTCTCGTCCTGGAGTCAGCAGCTGTGCTTCACTGGCTGGAGAGGGAGGGCTACTGGCCACTGGGCATGACCGGCATCTCTATGGGAGGCCATGTAGGTCCTGCTTAGAGGCTGCCTGATTCATCGATATTTAACTGGTATCGCGGTACATTGAAATATCATGATTTATATGCTTGATTTGTTGTATTGGTAGAGAACTAAAGTGTCAGGACTGTTCTGAGGATATTGGCCTCCAAGTTACAGTTGTTTTCTATTGTAGTGAGTAAAGTGTTTTATAGTCTGGATACAGTGATGTTTTCCCATTCAGGAAGTCGCACCTTTTACAAAACAAAATGGGTGTTTATTTCTTTTTTATAACCTCATAGTCCACATCTTAGTTTTAGTTCTACACTCATAGTCGGATAATTATTAACATGTTCACTGTAAAAGGAACATAAATAGATTCTTGAACTGAACGGGTTACTCATTATAAAACCTCATTCCATGTCTCTCCTCTAGATGGCGTCTCTAGCCGTGACAAACTGGCCCAAGCCGATTCCTCTGATTCCCTGTCTGTCCTGGAGTACAGCTTCCAGTGTTTTTACCACCGTATGATCTCTTTCCCCTCTCTCATGTCACTCCTCTTAGCTCCTCATTATGTTTTGAGCTTGTTGGAGAATTTAGTTTGATGTCTTTGTGTCGCACTTAAAAGCGTGCCAAAATTGTACAGATTGGTGTTGTAGTTTCAAATATGTGCCACTAGATGTCACTCATATATTAGGTGTCGGTCAAGGTTTCGAAGGAATCTTCGCAAACTCATCTCATAGATTCGTAAAAGTGTAATAATAATAATAATAATAATAATAATAATAATAGCAGTTAATATTCTTTATTGTACAGTCAGGGTTGTGGCGATTGATTGTAAGACTGTGGTGTTCTTTGGACCTTGGGCCCTGCCCTGGATCTGAGTGTGTGACTCCACCCAACTCTCTCCTACTACAGGGGGTTTTAAGTAGAGCTGTAAATTGGAGAGAGCTGGAGAAGCAGTATGCTGCACATACAGTGTACGAGGAGGAGATCATACACATGTTGGAGTATTGTGGGGTAAGGGGATTATTCACACTAATACTGCAGATTGACTGGGATTATTCGTGCTATAGAGTACTGTGGAGTAAAGGGGTTATCATCAGTGCTGTGGAGTAAGGGGATTATTCACACCGTAATACTGCATGCTGGCTTGGATTATTCACACTAATACTGCAGATTGACTGGGATTATTCGTGCTATAGAGTACTGTGGAGTAAAGGGATTATCATCAGTGTCGTGGGGTAAGGAGATTATTCAGACTAACGCTGCAGTCTGACCAGGATTTATACAGGGACTTTTCACTTACTGGAATATTTCATTATAATGTGATTATTCACGATGTGTATGTTTGTGTGTGTGTTTATAAATGTTTCTGGGTTACAAAAAACATATAGATTAACAAGGGACTTTGATAATGATCCAGAAATAAGAGGTTCCACTATTGACCAACTGGAAGAACAAACAAAGCAATCTGTCTCTAACATCCCTCCTCAAGACGCGTGTCGCACTCACGCGGCGCTTGTTCCATCCAGACAGACTCGTTCCGGATGGGCCAGGACTTCGTGCGGGACGCCCCAGGCACCCTGGACCAGCTCTCTGCCCTGACCCTGACCCTGGGCCTGGGCAGGGTGGAGCGGCTGGGCCTGTCCAGCAGGGGGCGTAGCGGCCGCGGCGAGGCGGAGCATGTGCTGTCGGCAGCGGGTGGCGCCGGAGGGCACCGCGCGGACACTGTCCACACCAGGGCTGCCAGGTCCCTGCAGAGGGAGTCAGTGTGCTTCATGAAGGGGGTCATGGATGAATGCACACACATCGCCAACTTCTCAGGTGGGCGGTCCCGGTGCTAAGAGTCTGGTCTGGAAGCAGCGCTGTCTTTAATTCTGGCTACCTGTGTGTCCTGTCTGATTGGACACTCTGATGCTCTGTCTGTCCTGTCCTGATTGGACACTCCGATGCTCTGTCTGTCCTGTCCTGATTGGACACGCCGATGCTCTGTCCTGTCTTGATTGGACACGCCGATGCTCTGTCTGTCCTGTCTGATTGGACACTCCGATGTCCAATCAGACTGTCTGTCCTGTCTGATTGGACACTCCGATGCTCTGTCTGTCCTGTCCTGATTGGACACTCTGATGCTCTGTCTGTCCTGTCCTGATTGGACACTCTGATGCTCTGACCTCTGATTGGACACTCCGATGCTCTGTCTGTCCTGTCTGATTGGACACTCTGATGCTCTGTCTGTCCTGTCTGATTGGACACTCTGATGCTCTGTCCTGTCTGATTGGACACTCTGTCTGCCTCTCTCCGCCCACGTCTCCGTTATATGCTTTGCCTGACACTCTGCCAAATGCTTTCACTGCCTCTGGCTCTGCCCCTGTCTGATACTCTACCTGCCCCTGCCTGCCCCTCTGCCCGTCCCGCAGTGCCAGTGGATCCCAGCCTGATCATCGTCGTGCAGGCTAAGGAGGATGCGTACGTCCCGCGCGCTGGTGTGCGCAGCCTGCAGGACATCTGGCCCGGCTGTGAAGTGCGCTACCTGGATGGAGGCCACGTCAGCGCCTACCTGTTCAAGCAGGCTCTCTTTAGGTCAGTGGGCTCTCACACCCTGCTGTACACGGAACTCCCCGGCCCAGCTGAAGGAAGTTCATTAGCACGGTTATTATCTTTGGGTTACATGTTTTTTCTTGGCAGTACAGTATGAGTATTGCATTTACAAAATGTTCTCCCCCCCTCCCCCCCAAACAAAGCGTAAAAATTGAAATTGGAAATGAACACTTTTTTTGGTATGTGTGGGGGCTGTTGTTATTTATTTATTTATTTTGGTCTGTTTGTCATATTCAGGCAAGCCATTTATGATGCCTTCAGCCGGTTCCTTCAAAAATACCCTGCGTTATAGCCACGGATCTTCCAGAACTGGCCGTCAACGGGACAGGTGCCAATCCCAGTCAGACACAGGAACAAAGAAAGCTGAACGTAACGTCTAACGCGCCAAAACTCTCAGAGGATCCCATAACAAAAAACATGTTGTGAAGCTGCTAATGACTGACTGGAGAGGGTTGACTTTACGCAAAAACTGAGTTGTTTATAGACGTTAATGCGCCTTGCACTGTGTATCATGTGACCTGGCATAGCAGCTAGTGTCGGGACTCTATTACTGAAGAATATTTCGCCTTCACTCATGCCATCAATCAAGAAAATGATATTGAGGTTCTATACATGAGTCTCTGAGTGTCCTTGGTGCTGCTTTTGAAGCACGTCCTTTTGTGTATTTCAGTAAATCTGCACGAAACACTGCCAAACCCGCGTTATCACGGCTCACGGGATAAAGTAATAGCATTTGAATACATTAGCGTCTGGTACCGTTTGGTGTCTTTAATCCGATGTGGACCTTAAACATCCTACCTTCCTTGATTTAAAATCTCAGCCTGCTCCCTAAACACTTGATTGATTCAACTCTAAAATAAAAAAAGGACTTTTCTGACACCTTGACTGATGTTTGCTTCTATAATAAAATAAAATAGTAGGTAATTAGTTACTGTGTGATAAAGGTAGCCAGTCAAAAACTATCAGAAAAAAAATCAGAAAATTATAATTCCACTTTTTAACAATTTTTTTTGCCGTGTTTTCTGAACAATCTGTTATACATTT
Source organism: Brachyhypopomus occidentalis (assembly GCA_020368025.1). Taxonomy (NCBI): domain Eukaryota; kingdom Metazoa; phylum Chordata; class Actinopteri; order Gymnotiformes; family Hypopomidae; genus Brachyhypopomus; species Brachyhypopomus occidentalis. The sequence goes on along the minus strand of JAGXOD010000039.1, from coordinate 462,058 downwards.
TATTCAGTTAGCTACTTTTATATGACCCTCAGTTATGCCAACAGGCAGGACCTGCTACAGTAGTTCCAGATGAAGTGCGTAGCGCAGATACGTCGGCGGCGTGTGTTACGTGCGGACTGGGTGCGCGCGCCCCGTAAAAGGCAGTGGCTCATGTCCACGATCCGCCTGACCGGTACATTTTGGCGTTTTGCTCTGCCTAAACGTGTCCCACTCAGCTCACGAATTGTTTTATCATTAAACCAACGAACTGAATCACGAATGTAAAGGCTGGGAAGGTACAAATGTATTTTCGGCTGAGCGAATGCACTAAGCGACCAGTGCGCCTCCGCGGGGAGCCGCCCAGAGCGGCTAGGAACCCGGGCCGGTTGCTCACCAGCAGCCAGCAGCAGTCTCGGATTTCCGCTCTTAGCACCGCTGTCGCTTGTGCGTCCGCGACGAAGTCCTTCGGTTCATTTTGTGTGCCCGTGCAATCTATTCACCGCACCTTTCACACACGCAAACAAAACGCAAGGTTGACGGATGACGTTATACCCCCGAGGGGCCCCCCATGTGCTCCTGGGATGCTGTTGTATTTGCCTAATCCTCCGATCTGCCAGCTCTCGCGATCCAGCGGTGGTAGTCACATTCGAAGCAGGCGCGTTTTTATTAATTTTAATATACCATGTAATTGTATACAAGTAATATATTTATACGCAATTCAGTTGTATGTCATTCAGTTGTATGTCTGCAGTTTCTTTAAAAAATTACATGTACACGTATCTCAGAAGTATGCGATATACACATTGTGTGTGTGCATGATGTATGTGTGTGTGTGTATATATATATATATATATATATATATATATATATATATATATATATAACAGCAGGAAAAAATAAATAAAACCTGAACGTAATAGCGCTTATGATGTGCATTAGTTATATTGACATTTTGGGTAATTTCTGAAATTATGCAGCGAAATCTGGACTCCGGGTCATCACGTATGTTTTGTTTTGTTTTTTGCGGACGTTCTGGCAAAATGTATCCGCGTGTTGGGTATTTTGATTTTCTACATTCTGTTACGCAACATTAGTTTCACTTGCTTTATGGCTTCACCTCCACCTTACCTGTGCAATCTTCCCACAGTTAATATGGTGGCCACAGCCCTCACTGCTCGCACGTCTGGGTCTACTGAAGCCATTTGCCCTCACTACGTTTGACCCCTGAACTCGCGAGTGTGCCAGCCCTCCGCCATATTGACTGTTGTCTTGCCTTGAGAAGATAAGAGAACGTCTGTGGTGCTCGGAAAAATATAATCGAAACTCCTTCTATCGAAAACCTGTAAACTATTGCAAACTGGGCCAGGGCGCACCAGCAAGTGCGGCGCGATGGCTAGAAAGAAGAGCAAGCAGTCGGGAGTCGGGCATAAGGATTTGGTCGCCGGACAGCAGAGTGTGTCGAAGAACCCCGTCTCTCCCGGCGACGCAGCTGGCGGCGGAGATGCGGGGCTGGACAGGCTGGCCAGGACGAATCAGGTAGCCGAGTCCGCTTAGCATCCGCCGCTAGCCCCGAGCATCGTCGTTTGATTGCTTTCCCTGAGACGCCCTCTGCGCGTGTGAGGCCGTTGGTGTTTAACGGCTTTCTTGGTGCTGAATGGGATTCTTTTTTTAAATGCGTGGAAAAAAAACGAGACCAGTCGTTTGTAGTTTCCACTCACAGCTAACGTAGCTAGCTGGCTGGCTGGCTGGCTAGCTGGCAATTCTCGGTGTAGTCGGGCGGAGCACCTTGCTTACCAGCAACCGACTGTAAATAAATAAATAAACTATTACTCAGAGCTGAAACCATATCGGGCAGTCGGACGGCTGCTATTTCACTAGCGGGCTACATAGGTTAGCTTCTCCGTTCAGGTGCTGTTACACATCTCGGTGGCCTTGCGTGCAAGGTAACTCGAAGCTAATGTCCTCCCGTCTAAAACTAGCTCGCTACTAAATTACTTCTGAACTGACCCGCCGGTAACTAAGATCGGTGGTTGTTGCACAGTTTGATAAAGGGTTGCGTTATTTCCCCCCGAAAACGGTTATATTGTGAGCGATCTCGACTGTACTTTCAGCTAGTTGTGTTAGTTACGTTGTGTCCATGTGTTATAATGGCAAGACGTTGCGACTGCCTTCAGACATGCTAGCTATCACGCTAACATACTTTTGTGCTAACATCAATCCCAATAGTGTGACAAGAGACATGCCAATAAGCAGTCGAGCTGTACTAGATACTGCGCTGGACATAATTGCACTGGTGGTCGTAAAAAAATGGTCCGTGTTCTAGTTTATGGAACTTCTTTACTAGTTGGAGCTGGGAAGATGATCTCCGCGGGACTATTTATGTTGCATCTCAGTACTGCGGCATCTGGTGTTGAGTTTCCGTGTGTTTCTCGGTCATTTAGAATTCGATTGGCACTAAAGCCGTTCTCCGTTATTGTAAACACTTGTACGAGGCAGCTGGTGTTGTGCGGTCGCAGTGTGTTTTGCATTATCGCACTTGTACTGTGCTGGTTTCTCCTAATATAACTCATGCCAGACCATTTGCTTATCACACTTGTGAGATCCAATACTGGAATAGCTGTGTGCGGTACTGATGTCCGTACTCCAGCACAACTAATCCACTACGGCATGCGTTAAATCGGAGGTCTTTCAGCACAGCTTCCTGCAGCGCTAGCGATGAGAACCGCGCAGGGAATCGCTGTGGGAAACATGCACTGATCACTCTCCTCCTTTCCATCCGCAGGCCATGCACACCTGCTGTCTGCTGTGCCACCGGGAGTTTAAAGACTGGGGGGCGGGGCTGACCAATGGACTCCCCGGCCACGCCCCCAAGCTGGCGGACGCCGTGCCGGCCCTGTCACAGGCGTTGCTGCGGGAGACGCCAGGCCGGAAGCTGGGCGACGCCGTGCCCTCGCTGTCGCAGTCTCTGCTGGGCGAGGTGCCGCTCTGGATCTGCCAGAGCTGTCGGAAGAGCGTGGAAGAAGAGGAGAGGAGAACGGCGCAGGAGCAGTGCGTGTCGGTGAGTACCAGAGGCGCTGGCCTAGGGGGTGGGACAGCCCCGCCCACTCTGTGTGGGTGACAGCTCCGCCCACTCAGGTGGGTGACGGCTCTGCCTGTGGAAACGCGTCCAAGACGATGGGCCAGGTCAGGCCGGGACTCTGGCCCATCTGCACTGTTGGATGTTTCATGCAAAAGTGTCCTCGTTCACGTGAAGACGCTGAGGACATGGAGCTCTGGTGAGGCTGTACGCTGCATGCTGGGATCTTAATGCTAAGATCTGTGCGTAAAAGCATCCCTGCTCATTTGTGTTACCGTAGCAGCTGTTGCTTATTCTTTGATGAAAGATCCAAACCGGTCTTGGTTCTGTGACCTCCAGTCCGTGTGTCGGAGCCTCACAGAAGTCGCAGTTCACAGTAATACCGTGGTTATAACCAAATCACATGTCATCCTGCATATAACTGCACATGAATGGCATTGAGGTATTTATTACCACGCAGGCAGTTATTACCATGTAATTGTGCTGGTTTAGGACTTCTGCTGCTGCACGTGGATAAGCTCCTCTCTTAGTCTGAGTTGACCGAGGTGCCCAAGTGTAAAACTCCATTTCCCACGGTGCAGTGGTCACGAGGCAGGGCAGAGCACATGGGTGTCAGTAACCCTGCGGGGGACGCTGTTGCACCCGCTCACTGTATTCCTGAACCCCGAAGGCATACGCGGCACCAGCCGTGAGTGTCGGCGTGCTCTCCGAGACGTGCATTCTGGTACAGCCAAAGGCTGGCCGTGTAGTCGTACCCCTTAAAGACCAGACCCCGGGGGAGCTGTGGGGAGGGTTAGGGTTCGGTGCTCTTCTTTTTAATGCACACGCCGAAGCTAAATGTCAAGTAAAACTGCACCCAGAAACAAAAGAACTCGCTGCGAATTGATCCAGGGCAAGAAAACGATCGCAGACGTGGTGTTGCCACGCGAGGCCGGAAGCGCCATGGCCGCGCGTGTCAGCGGAGCGCAGGCCTCAGGAGAACGGTGCGTCCGCTTCCGGACCTGGTGCTTTCTTCACTGCGCCCGCGTTGGTCCGTTTAGCGAGACGGAGCTGTTAGATGTGTGAGAGGCTGGTGCTCTGACAGTTCAGACGTGTGTGCCGGCCCTGTGATTTGCTGCCTGGGTTACACTGTTGAGCGCTTGTATTTACATCATCTTCCAGCTGCTTTAAATAGACGACGGTGATAATGTGAAGGTGCAGGTGGTGGGACCGGGTCAACAGCGCCCCCTAGCTGTGCCGTTCTGCCTGCAGCCGGCATGTCCAGGCTGTCTGCTGTAGAGCTGGCCATGTTATCAAAGCTTATCAACGACTGGACCCCCGCTAGGGGCGGGGTAGAAAGTGGCATGTGCCCCTCCCACCAACAAGCCCCTCCCACCCACAGCGTTTGGCACAGAAAGCCAAATTTGAGGCTTGGCGTGCAGATCTTTTGTTCCAACACCTGCAGCCGATCAGACGGATCCAGACGTCTAGGCAGTAAACGCGCCTGTCAGTCAAACAGCGGAAGCTCCAATAAGCCCCTCTGCACTGAAGAGCCAGGTGCTGAGTTTGAGGGGGGCGTGTCCACCCGGAGTGGACACGCCTCCTCACTCCTGTGGGTCTGTATTCACCGGTTGTGTTGTAGTCTGTCAGCCCACAGTCTCTCTCTGCTCTGCTACGTTTGTAGAAAAACTCCATGCAAGTTTATGCACAACTGTCCTGGATTTCCATGCACACACACACACACACACACACACACACATTTATCTATATAAATGTGTGTGTGTGCAAATGCAGTTCAGTGTATCATTAGAGGATAATCGTGCCACAGATCTTAAAGAGGTGCCAGCAAGCTTGATAATGGATGGACGTTTTGCTAGGGGAACACGGGCAAACAATGGCCATAGCTCACTTCCTGAACCTGCTGATTATTTACCCATAAACCCATTCAGTGGGAAAGACTGGACATCCGTTTGCCATTTCCAGCTGCTGTGTGATGGAGGTGCCACCAGTGCAGACTGTGTTGGGCTCCGGTCGGTCAGTTGTTCGGCTTTGTGTCGTCTCTCTTCTGTTCTCACGAGCACCTCTGCGGTGCTAACCGCGTTAGCTCTGCTACCTCCTGCACAGCACAGGGACTTTGTACCGAAATCTCCCTGCTCTACTTTATCAGGAGACGGGAATGTAGTCCTTACCTCAGTGAAAAACTTGTATGTAATGGTTACGCATCAAGCAACCAGGGAAGTTATTTTAATCGCTGTGGTTTTGTAGGAGACCAGCGTTTCAGTGTGTGTGTGTGTGTGTGTTTTGCAGGCGCCGTTGTCCCACTCGTCGTCATGTAAGTCCCAGAGCTGTGGGAACGGTTACCCGGAGCAGAGCTCAGTGGACTGGGACCCGAGCTCCTTCCTGTCGGCCCGAAAGCTCTCTGGCCTCTGGAACTCGGCTCACACGAACACAGGAGCACACTGCACCCACAGCGGGGCCTCGCACTCACAGCAAGGTCCGAACTGCCTCCTCTTCTCTTTCTCTCTCTCTATCTGTCTGCCTGCCTTATCTGTCCATCACACCTTATGCCCTCTTTCCATCTCTCCCCATTTCTCACATTCCCCTGTTGTCTCTCTTCCTTTTTTTTTCTCTCTCACGCATCACCTGTCTCTCTCTCCCTTTTTCTCACACTACCTGTATATCTCTCCCTTTATCTCTCACGTTACCTGCCTGTCTCCCTTAATCCTTCTCTCCGTCTCTCAATTTCTTTCTCCCTCACTCTTTCTTCCTATGTGGGCTTGTCTCTACCCCACTCTCTCTCTCCCTCTCTCCCCCTCTCTCTCTCTCTCTCTCTCTCTCTCCCTCTCTCTCCCTCTCCCTCTCCCCCTCTCCTCTCTCTCCCCCCCTCTCCCCCCCTCTCTCTCTCTCCCTTTCCCTCTCTCCCCCTCTCTCTCTCTCCCCCCTCTCTCCCTCTCTCTCTCCCTCCTTTCCCTCTCTCTCTCTCTCTCTCTCTCCCTTTCCCTCTCTCCCCCCTCTCTCTCTCTCTCTCTCTTTCCCTCTCTCCCCCTCTCTCCCCCCTCTCTCTCTCTCTCTCTCCCTTTCCCTCTCTCTCCCTCTCTCTCTCTCTCTCTCTGTCCCTCCCTCTCTCCCCTCTCTCTCTCTCTCTTTCCCTCTCTCTCTCTCTCTCTCCCTTTCCCTCTCTCCCCCCTCTCTCTCTCTCTCCCTTTCCCTCTCTCCCCCCTCTCTCTCTCTCTCTCCCTTTCCCTCTCTCTCCCCCTCCCTCTCTCTCTCTCTCTCTCTCCAGTTTGAATCCCCGTGTTTGATCTTTCACACAGTGTTTCCTTTTCTATTCTTGGTAATTCTAGTCTGTTGGTATTTTACCAGCACGTGCTGGAAGTTCGTACTGCAGCTCTTCGGTGTGCCTCCACCGCACCAACCATGTCGCATCCGCTCTCTTCCCTCAGCCGGCGGCCCAGCAGGCCCAACCTGCCACGACAAGCGTCCCTCCCACGAGGCGTCGGCGACCAAAGTGTGTCCCTACAGTCACGGCGCGCCACCTCCCGTCCTGGGCTCCACGCCCGCCGCCACGCCCCTCTCCACCGACCTCTGCAAGACCACACCCAAGCACTTCAAGTCCATGTGTCGGCGGCCCACTCCTCCAGGTAAGATGTTGAAGTGCGGAAAGCTCGTAGTTCGCGCGCTGTACAGAATAATCCGTGATAATCCAGACATTTTATGGATGGATATTTAGAACTGAGGCGTAGCTTTAAAAATCTTTTCTTTTTGGGAGCTGCGTTTTGTAATAATCTGAAATGCTAATGCATGAAATGTAATAAGCTGAGATGGCACTGAATCCAGCAAGGCTCCCGTGTGGACCTGCAGCAGTGACCCTCACGCTCGTCCCCCTCTCCCATCAGGCGAGGCATTCCACCCGGGCGAGCACCACCAGCCGGCGGACCTCTCCGTGCCTCCCAACAGCCCCACGGGCCTGTCCTCCCAGAGCCCCGCCTTGCTGCCTCCCGCCAAGCCCGCCCCCGGCCAGCATGGCCACGCCTCTGCGCCCCCGCACTCACCGTTCTCCACACTGGCGCCAGGCCTGCACTCGCCGTCGGGCCCCGCCCCCAGCCCTGCCCCCACCGGCAAGCACTCGGGAGCCGCAGAGAGCCCGGGCTCCGTGCACAAGCCCGGCGCCTGCAAGAACGCTCACAGCTCACCCGCCCCCCAGCACGGCAAGCTTGGCGCCTCGCTTATGGGCTGCACCCACCCGTGCAACGGGCATAACGGCGGCGGGGGCGGAGGGGGCGTAGCTGCCTCTTCCACCACCTCCACCGCTGCTCATCTCGCTGCCACCACCTGCCGGTAGGTCGTGAACCTAAGCTGGGAGGTTGTGGGAGTGTGAGGGTGTGGCGGTCCAGTACCTTATAGGGGAAAATAAAAGCTGTTCTGAACAGTGTGTTGAAATTTGAAACTCCCCACTATTCTACACTCATTTGAAGTTCTTATATACTCAATATAAATTTGTTTTTATGAAGCAGTTCAGTCTTTTAAAGCCTTTTAGGTTTAAACTGCTGTACAACTGCAAAGATGGGTATGGGGGTGGGGTACAGTGCTAACCCTGCCTGTCTTTGGAGAGAGGAGTGTTGGTATACACACACAAAATGATTGACAGGCAGGGAGCTCCGCCTTCTGGAGAAGCTAGACCTGAAAATGTTTAGTTTCTGATTACGTAGTTCAAGATAATCACAAAGATGTATCTATTTTAGTAACTGCTTTCGAGATTTTCGAGTATAGCCAACATGTTCTTAAAATAAATTTGCTTACAACAGCTTTAATTCAGCTTTCAAGCTCAGCAGTAGTTTGTTGAGGTGTTCTCACGCTTGGCTTGAGAATGGTGTACTGAGTGCGATTAGTGCAAATGCAGTCAAATATGAACTTCCTAGCCAATACCCAGGAAATTATTACTGTCCCAAATCTTTTTTTCTGGTCCATTTAACTGTTATTTATTGTGTTAATATTCCCAAAGAAGCTACCAACCCCTGCTCAGTGACCCCAAGGCCAACTTTTACCCTCTTTCGGTTATTGACTTGGGCGCAAGAAGTTTAACCCTTAGGCAATCAGAAAAATAAAATCAAAACTGCTTTTATGAATGTGTAACATTACTGTGGTTTCTGCAACTTTTTAAGTGCAGCGACTGGTGTGTGTGTGTGTGTGTGTGTTCGCGTTTACACACATTCAGGGACCAGGCTTGTAAAGGGCACAAGCTAGCAAACGGTTCAGCCTGCCAGCAGGGGGCGTGCGAGCAAGACGAAGGCGAGGATGAGGACAGCAGCTCGGAGCGCAGCTCATGCGCTTCTTCCTCCACCAATCAGCGCGACGGAAAATACTGCGATTGCTGCTACTGCGAGTTCTTCGGCCATAACGCGGTAACATAGCCTCTTTTGCATATCCTATGGCAACATCACGTACACTGCCAGTCCAAAAGCTTCAGGCAGCACTGACTTTATGGAGATAAACATGAAGGTGGTCTGGTTTTTACTTACAGATTAGTGTTGCAGCTAAGAGAGTTTTTTTGTTTGTTTGTTTCAGTACATTAATCACCACAGGCTCTTTGAGATTTAATAACAGACATTTTGCAGGCCTCATTTTGTGATGTTTCAGCTGGCGTGTCGTTGGATTTCCAAGTCTATGCAATTTTTCTTTTTCGTTTAGCAGTTTTTCCCACCCTGGTGGGCTGTGCCTTTGTCTCTGTGTTTAACAACTGCCTGCCACGCCCTCCATCCCAGCTTTCTCCGGAGCTCCTCCCACATTTCCACATGCTCGTACATGTACGAACTAACTGATGGATGGGGAGGGACCTCCTTCTAGAGAAGGTTCCTGATTGGTGTGTTGTCAATTTTTAGGTGCTGATTACAGAACATAAAGTTTAAGAACATAAAGACAGTTCAGCTCAGATGTTCTTAAAGACGTCACTTACAGGCCAGTTTACCAGAATGAAACCGCTACAGTATAATTGCATTAGTGGCTGTTCGTGTGTTACGTACACTTTGTGAAAAACGTGCTGTCCAATTCTAGGCACGATCGCGGCGCGCTGCTTGCCGATGCACTTTGACCCCTGTCCGCTCGTGGGCTCCAGGCCGTGTGCGGTATGCTTTGCTGGTTCCAGAAAAGTTTAAAACTTCGTTTAAATGATGGGTATTCGTTCGCATACTGCTAACAAATCCCAGTCCAGATTATTCTCGGAGCATCACCGCTGGCTTCCATTCTTCAGGCCTGCGGTGTGCTGCAGGGTCTCATTGTGGGTCCGTTTATGTTGCTTGCGCGTCTGGGGTTCCCCTGCAGCATCACTCCACATCACACGTCATTTCTTTGTGAAGTCCGTTTGGTCTGAACCTCCGGTGTCCTCCTGCAGTTCAGGCAGATGTATAGGAGTGAGCTGGAACTCGCAAAGCCAATTGTTCTCCAGATGCTGATTTGTTAACCGCAGAAGCTTGTAGCTTATGGAACACATTAAAGAAATCTTAGACTCGCATTTCATTTTGATGCTGTTTTGCAGTTCTGCTTTCTGTTATTTATTTAGTCGTTTTTAACCAGGGAATTTTTTGTGTGTTGAAAAAAACCGCACATCACGAAGATGAATGTAAAATGTGTTTCTTTGATGCGTCTGATCTGTTCTGGCTTTGCAGTTCTTAAAACCATGTGAACTAACCTTTTACAAATCTGCGTGGATTATGCTGACTCCTTTAATATCCTGGGTTTGCAAGTGTTTCAAAGCAGGATGTGGCGACAAAGCACTTCCATTTGCGTTTCGGTACCCGTGAAAGTCACTGTGAAGTGTGTGTGTCTGTCCTGTGTGTGTGTGTGTCTGTCTGTCCTGTGTGTGTGTGTCTGTCTGTCCTGTGTGTGTGTTTCTTCACTGGGTAACAGTGTGTGTTTAAATTGCACAGGTCAAATGATGAAGCACTGAATATTGTGAGAGATTCACCTCTATCTTCTGCCCAGTTAATTGTCGCAGTGGTTGATTAATTAATTTATTTGGGGTGCTTAGTCGAATGTACAATATTTCTGCTGGGGGCGGGGTGTTGCCTGGTCATGTGACCTGGTGTGTGATGAGGTTTGTAAGCTTTTGTAAAGGTGACTGTGGTGGTGTAACAACGCCCTGCTGTATAATGATGCTGAGGTGCTCGGGGAAACAGGGGGTACAGAGCCTCTGGGGGTTTCTGAGTATTAAAGCAGTGTCCCTCAGTCCCCTGGGGACTCCAGACAGTGTACATTTGTTACTCTGGGAGGTGGGAGAGAGTAGAGTGGTCTGTGTGTTCCTGTAGGGCCAGATTGGCAGAACTTTCTTTAAAAGCTTTCTTTTTTTATCTGATAAGTCCCTTGATGAAAATATTGGTGAATAGACATAAGCAAGCTAGGGTTAGCATTATGAAAACGAACAAGCTATGTGCAAGCTAAAACAAACAGACTATTAAATAAAGTCATTTTGATGGCCCATATCTGTATCGCACAGGCCAACATCGTGATGATGATCAAGCAACGATATATCGTGCAGCCCTCTTCCTTATGCGCCTCCCCGTATCTGTCTTCGCCCACAGCCCCCTGCGGCGCCCACCAGCCGGAACTACGCAGAGATCCGGGAGAAGCTCCGGTCCAGGCTGACCCGCAGGAAGGAGGAGCTCCCGCAGAGGCAGGAGCTGGACCCGGCCGCACCCGGCGCCGTCGACCACCGCGACGTGGACGAGCTCCTCGACTTCATCAACAGCACGGAGCCCAAGCCCGTCAACAGCGCCAAAGCCGCCAAGCGCGCGCGCCACAAACAGAAGAAGAAGGTACGGTGGCCTCGCGGTCGCTTTCTCCAAAATCAGGTCCTCCATTCAGATGTCCGCAAAACCTCACGCATCCGGATTCGTAGTTGGCCCGTTGAGAGTTGAGAGCCACGTGTACGTTCTTGAGGTAACCACGCGCATGTCCAAGAACACCGCAGTAGAGGTGAACGTTGGTACAGTGTCCAGCTAGGATCCACTCCTTACTGTCTCTCTAATGTCCACGAGAACATTTGTGCCTTCAAGAGCATCTTAATGACTTAATTAAGCAACTTGCTGACTTTATGACTGTATTCGTTTGTCAGCTTTGCGCTCCATACAGGCAAAAAGCAAATCTTACAAGTTTTACATTTTATACATGCAGCAGCTACGAGTATTACGCATAAGCAGCATTGATTAATTAATGCGCTAATTAATGCTTGAGGGGGTCGAGCTGCTAAATGCATTGCTGTTTGTTCGAGCAGCCTGTTTCTAATAAAAACACACTCGCTCTCCAAAGCTCTCTCCCAGGCCGTTAACCAGCCAGTAATAATTTAGGAGAAAGATTTATAGCGCTAACTTTCCACAGACGAACGGCACCAAACGCGTTTGCCAATGAGACAACAGGGAGAGACATGGAAACGGGCCGAACCGAGCCGACAGCAGCGTGGCTGGTCAGATCGGGTTAAAGGTCGCCATGGAGTCAACCGGCAGATTAGTGTTTATATTTCTGCTGAAGCCACCATCCACTTACTGGCCCTTAGGCCCTTGGTGCTTGTACAGTGTTTATATGTACGTGTGGTTCGGTATGGTTGGGGTGGGGGGAGCGGAGAGGCTGGAGCTCCATTCAAAACACTACATACTACTACATACATACTACTACATACTACTACATACTACTACATACTACTACATACTACTACATACTACTCCAGCCCACCACATACTACTACATACTACTCCAGCCCACCACATACTACTACAGCCCACCACATACTACTACATACTACTACTACTACATACTACTACTACTACTCATACTACTACACATACTACTCCAGCCCACCACATACTACTACACATACTACTACATACTACTACATACTACTACATACTACTACATACTACTACATACTACTACATACTACTACATACTACTCCAGCCCACCACATACTACTACATACTACTACATACTACTACATACTACTACATACTACTACAGCCCACCACATACTACTACATACTACTCCAGCCCACCACATACTACTCCAGCCCACCACATACTACTACATACTACTCCAGCCTACCACATACTACTACATACTACTCCAGCCCACCACATACTACTACATACTACTCCAGCCCACCACATACTACTACATACTACTCCAGCCCACCACATACTACTCCAGCCCACCACATACTACTACATACTACTCCAGCCTACCACATACTACTCCAGCCTACCACATACTACTACATACTACTCTAGCCTACTACATACTACTACATACTACTCCATACTACTCATACTACAAAAGATCCCTGGATGATGTACTACATACGCAAAATATTCCAGTACATGAACAGAGCTGTCAATCCGAAAAAAAAACAATGTTCATTTTAAACATATTTATTGGGTATTACTACAGTAAACTGACAATTGCTTATTGGTAGGGACAGACCGTATTACAGAGGATGTGGGGTGTGGGTGTGAGAGGTTCGGGGTGGGGGTGTGGGGGTGTGGGTGTGAGAGGGTGGGGGTGGGTATGAGGGGTTGTGGGGGTGTGGGTGTGAGGGGTTGGGGTTGTGGGGTGTGAGTGTGAGAGGTTGGGGTGTAGGTGTGGGTGTGTGTGGGGTGTGGGTAGGACCATGTTTTGAAGGGCAGAGAGCCAGTGTGGACTGCATCATTTGTTACAGTGGAGCAGGAGCTAAAGGCCAGATGCATATCTGTTGTGGGAGACATGGACTGGCCTTTAGCGTCTGGGGCTGATGGATGTTGGCTCGTTACCCCACTGGGCCAAAGCTGCAGCTGGGACTTTTTGTAGGTGTTGTTTAGTGAATGGTACTGTTGAAAGTGCAAGTGCAGCACGGTTCATGTGTTTGGCCGAAGCTGCTGTGGACGAAACACTCCAGTAGCGTGTGAGCTGGAACACGGCTGTTCTGGGTGGACACCCAACTCATTAGTCTCCATGTCATACTCGCTTTTTAGTCATTTGGTAAAGAAATATATACGTTTGAGTTCAGTTGAAACCACGTATACTTGATGTGCTTGCTGATGCGCGTTTGTGTGTGCATGCATGTTTGTCTGTGTGTGCGTATGTGTGTATGTGTGTGTGTTTGTGTGTGCACGTGCGTGTGCGTCTCCAGGAGAAGGAGCGGGCTCTGCAAGGAGCGTCTGAGATGGCCTGTGGCGAACGAGGCTCCGCCTCCCCGCCGGAGCCCGCGGAAGAGGAGGCGGTGCCAGACGGCGAGGCGGGCCGTCTGCTAGAGTGGCCCCAGTTGGAGCTGGAGCGTGTCAACAGCTTCCTGACGTCGCGCCTGGAAGAGATCAAGAACACCATCAAGGACTCCATCAGGGCCTCGTTCAGCATGTACGACCTCAACTTGGACGTCAACGACTTCCCCAAGAAGGCGGCCACGCTGGAGGGCAACCACCTGCTGTCACACCTCAACGGCTCCTCGGACCTGCAGCACGTCGACCTGGACCTGGTGCCGCTCTCGCTGCGCAACTTCAAGAGGGACCTGGAGATCGTCAACGGCTGGGGGGAGGATGGCCCGGCAACCGGCCCCGCCCCTGTCCCCGCCTCCGTTACCGCCCCTGCCGCCAAAGGCGTCCAGCGGCTGCACTCCACGCCCAGTCTGTCCAAGCTCATCCGTGTCCGCTCGCCGGAGAGGACCTCGCCGCCAGGCTCTGAAGCCGCCCATCCCATCCCCGTCTCCGTCCCCGCCCCCGCCCCCGCCCCCACGGCGCCCAAACCCAAAGACGAAGTGTCCGACGGCAAGAACGTCACAGGGGCGGGGGCCAAGACGAAGAAGAGCAAGAAACAGCAGCGGCTGCAGGACCAGACCCTACACGAGCAGCCTGCCGTCCCCAAGCCTTCAAAAGCCACGGCCGGAAGCCAGGAGAAGACGCAGGAGGTCAGGCCGCCCGAGCCGGACAAGCCTCCCCGGGGCGGAGCCCGAGCCGGCCTGCCGAGCCAGCCACACGAGAACCAGCGGCTGTCCAGCAGGAAGGTGGAGGACAGCAAGGTCCCCAAGCACTCCACCAACGGCACCCCCAATGGGAACCATCATTCAGGCTCCAGCACGCACCGGGGGAAGGGTGACGCCGATGCGCGGGGCAGCCGGACGGAACACGAGGCGGAGGGCAGAAACAACTTCAGCACCCCAGCGAACACAAACTCGCAGCAGCAGTCCAAGGGCAGAAATAAGAAGAACAAAAGCAAGACTGAGAAGTCCAGTGCTATCGGTACGTTTCAGAGTCCATACTGACTGCGCCTGACACCACGCGACACCAGTAAAGGTCACGTTCAGAACCTAGAGAGCCAAAACTGTGTTAAATCGGGTATATTAGAGCGGAGAAAACAGCACTCCATGCTGTGGGTTAAAGGTCATCTCTAGCTGACCAGAGCTTTGCTTACCAGATAAATAAGCGTATTGACCTTCTGTCTGCTTTTGATAGCATCCGAACCACAGCTGAGTACTTATGTAAGTGCGGTTTTCTTTGCATCCTTAGATGACGTGTTTCTCCCCAAAGACCTCGATCCAACGGAGATGGATGAGATTGACCGTGAGGTCGAACACTTTAAGAGGTTTGTCAATATGGGCCGAAATGACACGAGAAATTATTAATTGCTCTTTTATCTGGTCCTTTGTGTGATATTCCGTTTTCTGACATGGATCTTGCTCCCGACAGGTTTTGCCTCGATTCAGCTAAACAGACTCGACAGAAAGTGGCCGTGAACTGGTCCAACTTCAGCCTGAAAAAGACGCCCTCAAGTGCAGCTCAGTAACACACACGATGGTAAACAGACACCCAAACTTCCCAACAAGACTGTGCTAAGCACACGATTGACTCCGTCACTGCATCAAACACTCGATTGGCCTGCGTCCTCTGTACTCAACACTCGATTGGCTCGAGGTCGTCCTCTGTCTCCGCCTTAGTTGTCAGTCTACTGAATCATCCATCAGAGCGGTTGTCTTGTACCGGTTGGTATTGCGGGAACACACCCAAACCTGTCTTCACTCCTCCCCCTACCTGCGTTGAAGCGGCCTGCCAAATTGTACTTCGGTTACCTCTCTCCTTCCACGTTTCTTTGCTTCATTTGTCGTATGTAAACAGTTATTTTACAATAAAAAAAAAAACATTTAAATCCGAAATACGCCACACTTTCACCTCCTCGCCCACCGTGTTTTTACTAACAGTTCATGCGTTTCCCAGAAGGTACTTTTCTTTTAGTTTATGGACATTGACTTTTTGTTTCAATGGATATAATTCATGAATTCATTCTGCAGATACTGACATTTTATTTGCCCTTTTTAATTAAGTTGCTGAATCATGATTTTTATTAAGGCAACGGAATTCCACTTAAACACAAGTGCACGTCGGGAGTAATTTTCCTGTGGGGTTTTTAGAACAATCAACAGATACTGAGTGATCCGTTCTGGGTTCGAGTTTATCAGACTGTTTTGAGTCTTTTCGAGCCCATTGGTCATGATCTGGTCCTGATCCAGTTACTCAGACATGTGATGGGGGGTATTTTAAATATTTATCTAAAACTGGTGGCAGTACCGGAGCTTAGAGCGCATCCTTGCCTATGTCTTTGTTATTTATGCTCAAACCTAAAAAAGAAGGTTATGTTTTCTGAACTTTTTCAAGGAGGTTAAAAAAAAAACCAAAAATGGTGATGGGAGAAAAAGAAACACTAAAGGATCCTAATATGGCGCGTGTCCATTTTTAACACTTTTATGTGATTAAATACTCAGAAATCAGACTGACCTGATTTCCCCTGCATGATGCTCAAAACTGACAAGTGTTTAATTTGTCCCCATTGACTGATCCTGGAACAGCAGTTACTCAGAAACACCGGTTTGTACTGGTAAGATGTCAGTACTGACTGCCTGTAGTAGTGTGGGAGGGGGGGGGCTATGGTGTTTTCATCTACAAACTGCAGTTTAGTGGCCATTACGCAGTCATGCTTGTTTAGCTAGCTAGCTCCAAGTTCAGATGGCAATGCTCCATTCTCCATTCCCAGCCTTCCACAGTGTTCATATGTGATGTTTAGTATAGTGACCCCCCCCCCTTTAGGAGGCACTAGGAGTTCAGAGCTTTGTGCTGCGATGGTACAACCTATGACCTTTTGACCTTAACCTTTCCATTTCTCTGCACGTTTGTGTCAGCTCATTTGTACATGTATCCTTGAAGATTTTGATCCCTTTCTGAATAAGAATCAAAAATATTGACATAAAATTTGACATTATGATGTTGGGAATTTGGACCTGGGAACATGATGGATGGCGATTTTTTTCTTTGTTCTTTTCTGGCTTTGAAGGATTGAGATGAAAAAAGTTTTTATTTTTTTTTATCTGTTCGAGCTATTGTTTTCATATTCTACATCTCTGATTATATTAAACTAGGAGACATTATCTTAAAACCTTTGGAATGTAGATTTATACTATACCATTAATGGCCAAGTGTATGCTGGCTTTAAGTTGTTTTTTTTTTTTGTTGGTTTTTGTTTTTTAATTATTATTATTATTCACTTTTGATACTGTGAAAATCTTTCGTTCTGAAAGATTAAAACATTACAGTTTTGAAAAAGCAGTGTTGTGTATCCTTCCTGGCGTTGTTTTGCTTCAGCTTCATATAGATCAACCGTGCCCCTATGGACCACTGCTGGAGATTTGGAGTCTGTGTCACAGCTCTCGGGAGAACGGAGGTAAGGACAACATGGGTTCAGCCAATCAAGAGGAACCACAGCTGAAAATGGGCTTGTGGGACTTGTGGTCTTGTTTAAGCCTGCATGTTGCACAGGCATGGCTGTCTAAAGGGGGGACACTTGCCATCAGTTGTTCAGTGCCTTTCAAAATGGGTCAGATCTGCTAGTGTTGGTGTGCACAAATTTTAATACTTTGGCTCTGTTCGAAATTGCCTACTACTTTATACTGCTTACTGTAGTTTGTATATACTGGTTACTTGTCCCTATCATCTTATGGAGTATAGTATCCGATATGTGGCATGCAAGCTGTATAACAAGGTCATGTGAATGAATGAAGCTTCTCCCCATACGGGAAACATTTTCCGTCACCATTGCATGACGTGATGCCTAATACTATAATGTATATACTATATACTGATCTTAATAGTACAGGTTTGGCAGATCAGTACACAAAATATTAACATACTCGGTTTCAAATTACTGATGAAGCATTGATATACCAACATGTATTATTAAAAGCTGTGACTTCAGTACCCTGTGAGTTTAATACCCATGTCGAAAGCAACTAAAATAGTCTTGATCTATCTCATTTAAAAATCTGTTAGCTGCATCAGCTAGGAAGTTAATTAGCTTGCTTAAAGGCCAAAAACTGAGCTAGTTGGCTACTCTGGTTAGCTAAATAGACAAATTAACAAATCGCTTTCTTACTAAAACAATAACCATTAATTATTTTACTTATGTAAAAATAAATTAAGTAATTTAAATATCTCTTCACCTGCCACCATTGCTGATAAACTTGTCATTAACCACCATTTTTTCAAAACGTTTGCTGATTTATCTCCTCCCCTAATAGACAATAGTATCCAAACCATGCTAAAAAATGTCTGGATGTATTATGGATTTAGTATACTTTTACATTTTTAAGTATACTACGTAATCAAAAACTAGCTAGTTTTAGTACCCAGTTGGCACGCACACGAAGATAGATACAGATGCATACTGGAATATTTGTCATAAGTAGTATGTAATCTGGGTATCTTTCGCATACTGCATACAACATACTGATTTGGCGCCCAATCCGTACAGGAGTAGAATGTGCTACTTGGAACACAATCCTTGTATTATTGTATACTATATGGTTAGACCATAAACCAAACCGCAACTTCTCCAGCCTTTCAAGCTTCTCCAGCCTTACTGCAAGTTGCCCCTTTTTAATTTTGAAATGTTATCTTTACTAAACCTTTGCACGAAATTGTGAATATTTTTCGAACGGAAATAACAGGCATTCGAATGACGATTCGCACGAAGCTCGATTGGCTTCTCGCTGTTGCCGTAGACACGTAATGTGTACGTCATCGTTTCCGTGTACGTCATCGTGCTCTGTAAACAGTAGTTAACCTAGCTAGCTAACGGTCGCTCGCGGACATGTCTGATCTTTCTTTAACTTGATATAAAATATTCATACAGATATTAAGTACAGTTTTTAAAAAGTTGCTCTCGTCACACAATGGACGTCGAAACCCGGTCGAATAAAGTAAGTAAATTATTTACCTATCTTGTATAACAATTGCTAGGTTAGCTCGCGTTAACTGGTTGCTAGCTGGCGAGTTACCTTAGTGTTTACCAAACGTGCTGGCTATTCTAGCTAGCCATGCAGTTCATAATTCGGGTTGTGTTACTACAGCAAATAAATATAACCTAAAATACTGGAATATCTACGATAGTTAGCTAGTTACCAGTGTTTATGTTCTGGAACGTTTTATTTTAATGCCAATATGTTGGTAATTTGTTAGCTTAGCTAACTAGCTAGTTAGTCACAGAATGCCCATCTGTAGAGAAGGGAACCTTAGCTAATGTTATTGGATTAAAGCCACGTACAGTGAAGAGACGTCTTAGGTTGTCTTACTTTCCAGCGTAACTACACAGACGAGAAGAATGCATCGGAGGATTCCGAAAATGACGACTATGTCCCTTACGTCCCCGTCAAGATCAGAAAGCAGCAGATGGTAAGTTACGTAGCTAGCGGCTACAGACACATTTCTGAAATTCTGAGGGCACGTTTGGATAACATGTTAAGTTGAAAATAACCCCCAGTTTCGACATTTCACTACGAAAGTGTATGGCTTATTACACATAATTACATTATAATACATTATAATACGGATGTTGGGCTATTATTTCTCATGTATGTCATGTGTGTTTGGCCATCAGCTGCAGAAATTGCTGCGGCTGCGGGGGAAGGGTTTGACAGACGACGACCAGAAGGACAGTGGAGGGGAGCAGAGAGATGAGGACGACGGCCTCGGACCCCGCTCCAACGTCAGCCTCCTGGACCAGCACCAGCACCTCAAGGAGAAAGCAGAGGGTACGGCCCAACCCCGAGCCCCTGCCCTTCGGCCACGCGACATCCGGCATAGCCTGCGGCATCTCTGTGTCAAAAGCATGACCTGGGACGCTTTCCAGTACTGTGTAACTCTTAATTCTTATATTAGAGATATATTTCCCCAACCCTGCGAAGTCAGCAGGATGTTGGAAGGTTGTTTTCGAAACGCTCGTCGCCTCCCAGTGCAGTGATCCGCGCCGTTTGGTTGGTCTGGCTCCGTGTATGCTCACTGTGTGAAATGGTTTTCCTCTGCAGCACGAAAGGAGTCCGCCAAGGAGAAACAGCTGAAGGAGGAGGAGAAGATTCTGGAAAGTGTGGCTGAAGGCAGAGGTAAGTGGAGCGCACGTATCGATTCTCGCCTTGCCCCCTCGGCGGTGACCTTACCTCGGGCAGAAAAGCGCCCTTTGTCTCGGTGTTAAGCTCAGGGTCTCCACGCGGTAGCCATCACATCATTAAACTTGAAGCATTCACCATAATGTGGGCTGTTCCAGTGAGCCTGTTTGTGTGTGTGTGTGTGTGTGTGTGTGTCGTGGTCTGTTTCAGCCTTAATGTCTGTCAAGGAGATGGCTAAAGGCATCACCTATGAAGACTCCATTAAGACCAGGTGAGGCGTCCTTGTCACATTTCTGACCGTTACAAGCAAATCAGGATCACTTTTACTATCAGGTACAGACATTTGTCCTTCTGTTAACTGTTCAACACTTGGTAGTACACTAGATGCTACACATTGTACCTATATGATGTACCACGGTGACACTGTGTGTGTGAGAGAGAGACGTGCTTTTTGATTTTGCTCAGTTCTGATCTCCCCCTGCTGGCCATTATTTGTTACAGCAACTTTGTGGGGGGAGGTGTAATTTAGCCCTTCACATGTTGTATATCACGGGTAGTTTGCGTGCACAGTACTGTGTGCTCTGCACTTCTGCTGGAAGTGGTTCTGCTCTGTGTCCCTACAGCTGGAGGCCCCCCCGCTACATACTGACTATGCCGTATGCAAGACACGAGCGCGTGCGGAAGAAGTACCACATCCTGGTGGAGGGCGATGGCATCCCTCCCCCCATCAAGAGCTTCAGAGAGATGAAGTTCCCACAGGGTAACCAAACGACTCGTGACCCACTGCACCCCCTTTGTGTGTGTGTGGTTTTAGATTCGTAGTTTGTTTCTGCTTTGTCTCTAAAGTGGGCCTCTCCGATTGGTCTTTTGTAGCGATTCTCAAAGGTCTGAAGAGGAAGGGAATCGTGCACCCGACACCCATTCAGATCCAGGGGATCCCCACCATGTGAGCTCCGCCCTGCGCTGCTGCCGGCGCAAGCGCCACACGCCGATGTACCGAAGCATCGCCGGTGTCCCGAAGCATCGCCGGTGTCCTCTGCTGCCCTCTGCTGACGGCTTGTTTTTTGCACACGTGCAGCTTGTCCGGCAGAGACATGATCGGCATCGCCTTCACGGGCTCCGGGAAGACGCTGGTGTTCACTCTGCCCATCGTCATGTTCTGCCTGGAGCAGGAGAAGCGACTGGCATTCTGCAAGCGAGAGGGTCCGTATGGGCTGATCATCTGTCCGTCTGTACGTACCACACACACACACACACACACACACACTCAGCTGCTCGTGTTCTCACGCCCTTCACACGCTCCTCCTCAACACCAGCTCTCGAGCAGAACTGTGTCCTGTACCTCTGGATTGCCGGGGGGGGGAAGTTCTCCTCCATTCACAGTGCTTGATCGGGTTTTTATCTAATGAGGTCAGAGCAATAAATAGCCTTTAGATTCCTCTGCCTACAGGAAGCAGGGTTTTTTTTTTTAATGTGTATTTATTCTTATTTTAACCATGTACTCCAACGCATCTGCAGTCAAAGTCCAGCGTCTCTGCTTTAACACTGTAATCAATTCGTCCCATCACTGATTAGCTGCTTAGAAAATGCACAGAGTGGTACACGGCCGCCCTCTTTTACTTTTAATGCCCCTTCTGCGAAAGCCTCCCGGTGCTGACTGCTTGCTGTTCCCCTGCGTGCCAACAGAGGGAGCTGGCGAGGCAGACCCACGGCATCATCGAGTACTACTGCAAGCTGCTGGAGGATGAGGGTGCCCCCCAGCTGCGCACCGCCCTCTGCATCGGGGGCATGTCCGTCAAGGAGCAGATGGAGGTGGTCAAGCAGTAAGTTCAGCCCGTTGGTTGGCTTGGGTGTTTTGTTGGTGTTTTAAAGCCCCGCCCTCTTCAGAGGCTGCGCACGCAGACAAAATGATGGACAGGAAGGGGAGGCCCCGCCCCAGGCGCTGCTATTAGCCATGGGTGCTGGTTTGAGTGTTAAAAATGGCTTCGGTCAGCTGTGATGACATTCGCTGTGGTGTTGAGGGAGTGTGCGTGGTTTAGGAGTGTGTGTGTGTGCGTGTGCGTGCGCTCAGAGAGAAAGTACCACCAGCTTTCCTATGAACGGTTGTTTTAGGCTTGTGATTCTGCCTTCATCCTAAAGCACCGTTGCTTATTATATTATTCATTGTCTTTCTGGCACGGCCCCTCCGGCGTGTTTAACTACGACGCGCTCAGAAATGTTTCCACACGAAGCTTTTCATATCTGTTTGCTCTGGTACACCACAGATGAGCCTGCAGGGCGGCTGTGTAAAGTTACGACATAAGTTTAGATGCAGTCGCTTCCTCACGGCGCTGTTCCGCTTAGAGTGTCAAACGTCACGCCTCCCTCTGCAGCGGGGTGCACATGATGGTGGCCACGCCGGGCCGGCTAATGGACTTGCTGAACAAGAAGATGGTGAGTTTGGATATCTGCCGCTATCTGGCGCTGGACGAGGCTGACAGGATGATTGACATGGGCTTCGAGGAGGATATCAGAACCATCTTCTCTTATTTTAAGGTGACTGTTAACCCATATGATTGATCCATCATCAA
Organism: Brachyhypopomus occidentalis; assembly: GCA_020368025.1. Lineage (NCBI taxonomy): Eukaryota > Metazoa > Chordata > Actinopteri > Gymnotiformes > Hypopomidae > Brachyhypopomus > Brachyhypopomus occidentalis. The sequence continues at coordinate 440,014 of JAGXOD010000039.1, read as the reverse complement.
TTATACAATTAGGCACATATTGACCGTAGAAGCTCGTCTGTTTCTGAGGGGCGCGTTCACTAAAGACGCTCTCCTGCATCTGCGCTTCAGGGCCAGAGGCAGACGCTGCTCTTTAGCGCCACCATGCCGAAGAAGATCCAGAACTTTGCTAAGAGCGCCCTGGTCAAGCCCATCACCATCAACGTGGGCAGAGCCGGAGCGGCCAGCCTGGACGTCATTCAGGTGACGGGGGTGGGGTTTGGGAGGGGGGAGGGGCACGGTTCTCCATCCTGTCCGGCTCATCCAGTAAAGGGGATGATGGGGCTGTGAGTTGGACGACTGAAGTAGCTGTTAGAGTGGAAACGCTGAGCTGTGTAGCTCCGCTTCAGATGGAGACCGTAGTTCTTCTCAGCAGGACCGTGTGAGTCAGCCTTACAGACTCTTTCTTTTTCCACACCTTTCACAGGAAGTGGAGTATGTCAAAGAGGAAGCCAAAATGGTGTACCTTCTAGAGTGTTTACAGAAGACCTCACCCCCGGTACGTCGCCTCGACCTTCACTCCGCCAAGCCGTTGAAAGAAAGCGTCTGGATTTTTCCACTCTCCTGTTGTCCAAATCTGCAGTGGACTCAAACATTTAATCTAATGGCATAGCGGTGTCTGCACAGAAGTGTTCACTGGAGCACTCCATGTGAGAGCAGGAGGCGTGAATGAACAAAGACATCATATAAAATATAGTGTAGTGAGCCCCCGGTTAACCTCTATCGCATATACACTGATGCCCACACAGTCACACTTTGCTGCGTGACTGACTCCGCCCCTCCTCTCATAGGTGTTGATATTTGCTGAGAAGAAAGCAGACGTGGACGCTATACATGAGTATCTGCTGCTGAAGGGTGTGGAGGCGGTGGCCATCCACGGAGGCAAAGGTATCGCTACGCTCCCGCCCGACCTGGGAGAGACAGGAATCGGATAACGCTGGGCTCGTAAATCAGCGTGTTCACAGAGGCGTGGTCAAGCCCGGGGAAACGCACCAGCCTGCGCTGGACGCGGAGTCCCGAGCGCACGCGCGGAGTGTGTGTTTAATTTATATGTAAATGACACCGATGGCTTTAACGTTTTTTCTTCACCCAGACCAAGAGGAACGAACGAAAGCCATCGAGGCGTTTAAGGAGGGCAAGAAGGATGTCCTGGTGGCCACCGACGTGGCGTCCAAAGGGTTAGACTTCCCCGCCATCCAGCACGTCGTCAACTACGACATGCCCGAAGAGATCGAGAACTACGGTGAGAGGGGGGGAGGGGCAGGCTGCCCCGCATTGGGCCGTTTTGCCTACCAATGACTCGCTGGGGGATTGATGACGGATGGATCGTCTGCGTTCTTATTAGCGTGTTAATTAATAAGCTCGTTAGACAGTCGTTTGCTTCCTCGTTATTTATGTGTTTACGTGTTCGTAGACGAGGGTTGTAATCCTGCATCTGTCTGTGCCAACAGTCCACAGAATCGGTAGGACTGGTCGCTCGGGCAAGACTGGAATAGCCACAACTTTCATCAATAAGGGTTGCGGTAAGAACCATTTAAACAAATAATAAATGTACTAATCCTGTTCCTACTAAAGAACATCAGCTCATGTTGGAAGCCCTCCGGGTTCTGTGTAGATTGTAGTTTGTGCGTGTTGTGACGTCTCCCCCCTCCACTGCAGAGGAGTCCGTGTTGATGGATCTGAAGGCCTTGCTGGTGGAAGCCAAACAGAAGGTTCCGCCCGTGTTGCAGGTGCTGCAGACGGGCGACGAGGCCATGCTGGACATCGGAGGTGAGCATCCACCCGTCCGTGTCCTCGTCTTCGCCGTGTTCCACGCTGACTCGCTGACTGAACCCCCCCCCCCCCCCAGGAGAGAGAGGCTGTGCATTCTGTGGCGGTTTGGGTCATCGCATCACCGACTGTCCCAAGCTGGAAGCCATGCAGACCAAACAGGTCACCAACATCAGCCGGAGGGACTGCCTGGCCAACAGCTCTATGGACTTCTGAGACACCTGCCCCTCCCCCGGCCGCTCCCTGCGCTGCTGTGTGGTGTTTGGATGCTGGACAGAACCACCAACCACATATTCCCAAATCCAGACTTGTACTGAATGAATCGTGCTTGGAAGTGTTTGCCTTTTATCTGCCTGGTGTTCAGAGCAGGTCTGGGTTGTTTTTCTGTTTTCTTTTCTTTTGTGGTAATAAAAAATATAAAGACTGATGTATTAGCGATGATCTGTAAGGACATTAGAACGTGGCAACAGTTTAAGTTCTTTTGTTTACTGTAGCCCAACTCAGATAAGGGAGGCTTAGTGCATCTTCTAGCTGTTTTAGGACATTGACAAAGCAGCACTTCTGCAGCACACTGGCACTAATCTGTGATGTGATTAAAATGAAAATAACCTTCAGTTCTGCTTTCTACGAATGGACCCTTTTAAATATGCTCTTGAATGCTCAAGATTAAACAGTGGGTTAAAAATAGTGGCGCTTAATTTAGAACCCTTTAACCACATGCACCGGCCAGCAGTGGAAGAGGTTAACGACGCCTCCTTCCTGGTTGGTGGATTGCGCTGTCATTCACGACGGCAGTCGTCTGTTGGGTGGCGCGAGGAAGCTTGTGCGCACACCAGAGCTGGCGGCTGGGACGATCGTCTCTGGCCCCCCATTCGCCACGTACTGTCGGACCTGAGGAAGAGGCTACCGTGAGCGGAGGCATCCAGAGACGGACTGGACTATGGATGTGGTGGCAAAAGAAGGTTGCTTGTTATTACAAGGCGTCAAATTTGGAAAGGTGAGCCTCATGAGTGAAGTTGTGGTTTAGTTAAACTTCTGTTTCAGTGTGTGTTTGAATAATAAGAGTGTAGGCAAAGTTAAAGTTATATACTTTTGTGACCCGATCAGCCTGGTCTTATCTGATGTCTTCTGTTTGTGTCTCTCTCGTATCAGTTTGCTGATATTTTGGTTTGTTGTTTGCTTTAACTGCTCTCCCTTAAAGTTTTGAGATTGGACAGCTCAGGCCGTTAAGTCAAATTCTCTTTGATTAACTTATTTTCCTGTTGTTTAACTTTAAAATACACCGTCATCTTCCCAATGAGTCCCTGACTAGCTGTGAACCTGCTCTGGTGGGTTATGGGTTAACACCATAACCAACAGCAGTTGTGAGCCTGCTCAACCTTCCTCTCCTACACCTGCAGGCTCCCTGTATCCTCTCCCCCCAAACACACACAAACTGGACCCACAGTCTTCCTCACAAATGTCCAGTATCTGTAATGCCTCATTCACTTAATGGCCTACAATGGCCTCCTGGTGCGCATAGTGAACCTGGGCCCTCGTCAGCAGCGCTAACAGCAGCTTGATCTGATAACGCGCTGGTTTGCTAACAGTTTCAGATGATTACACGTTTTTTTTATCTGACTTCCTCTTTGCCTGGATCCACTCGACGTAGGTGACTAGTGCAATTTACAAACAATTTGTTTATTTTTAAAAATGTAGCAAAGTTTTACATATTCTACTTTTGCTGTTCGAAAGTACTTGATTTCAAGGAAACCTCAACCTTTTAAGTGGTACTTTTTATTAGCTCGGCAAACAAAGATCTTGTGGTCTGTCATGCTCTTGTTGGGAGTCTTTTTTAACCACTGCTCAAATCTACCAACATTAAAGTACGGCTAAATAATTCATAGCAAACCGTGGAAACTTGTGTGCGCTGGGATAATATTAACACGCTGCATTATTGATGAAACAGGAAAAGCCACAGCTGTTTAAGGACCTGAGGTGCCACCATTTGCGTGAGTCTGTTTAAAGCCCATGAATCTTGCATGTGAGACCTGCCCAACCCTGCCCGTTTCTCAGCTGTTTCTCAAAGTGGTATCAGCAGAGTCCCGCGGAGAAGGCGGGTTGCGGGAATACCGCCACCTGTCGCTAACCGGAGCGCTGCTCGCGTTTTCCGCAGAGGGTCTGGCGGAAGACCTGGGTGATCCTGTTCGAGCCCAGCGCGGCCGGCGTCGGTCGGCTGGAGATGTACGACGTGAGGGACGGCGTGGGCTTGCTGGCGGGGGGCGCCAAGGTCGTGCGGAAAGGGGAGAAGCGGGTGATCCGACTGGCTGACTGCCTCAGCGTCACACCTGCCCCGGGCGAGACCTGCCCCAGTGACCACACCGCCTTCTACCTGAACACCGCCCAGCGCACCTACACGCTGGCCGGGCCCGTGTGGGACGGATGGGAGCCCAAGCTCTGCCAGCTGGCCTTTCAGGTACAGGCACCTTCTCCTGGGGGTGGAGAATGACAAAGCATAGCAAGGAATACCAATGAGTAAAGGACTATTAAAGCATTGAAATCCACTTGGCCAGATTGTGTGAAAATGGTCATAATGCCATCTGACAGTTTTATTAGTAATATAACCAATGGGGGGGGGGGCGTTGTATATTCAAATCTAGATCAATTATAATCTAGAGCCCCATGAAAAATTCTAGAATCACATGCAGACTGCAAAAACCCCTTACTTGTACTATTTCTAAAAAGCTGAAAAGGATTATTCTTTCTTGATTTATTTTATACATATTTTGAATGCATTACATTTTCTCAATTAACACACCGGTATTTGGTATTCACCAGGCCTTTCGGACACGCTCTGCTGTTCTGGAATCAGTTTCCTCCCCCACGTACTCTACTTTAAGTCACTAAAGCTGCTCCTGTGTCAGCACATTCTTTACATATATTGATCTAGGTCCAGAGACTAATGACTCGAGTCGTTCAGAGCCGTGAGACCAATTGCACGTGGGGGGAAATCCCATCAGTGAAGGCTTGGGTGAATTTACAGCTCATATAATGCTGAGTGAATGTGGGGACCTGGGAGTCTAGCAGGCATCCAGTTCTTGTGCTCTAACTGAACCAGCGAATGAGGAAGTGCTGATAACCACACCACATCTCTCCATCTCGTGGTGCGGTTGTGCAAGACCTGTTCTGGCCGACCTTCAAAGAGCTCCGACATCATTAAAAAAGAGACGTGCAAGGAAAGGAAGAAAAAAAAGAGGAATTGCTCACGTGTGCCGTTAGCAACCGCCTCTCCTGTCCCTCAGGGTAACGCGGGAGGCGGCGAGGCGGGAGACGAGCAGCGGAAGGAGGGCGTGGCAAGGCCCATGCCCATGGCTCGCAACGACCTCTACTCCACCTGGAACCCAGGTGAGGTGTGGCCACGCCCCCGTTCGGTGTGGCCACGCCCCCGTTACTGAACACCTGCTCTCTGCGTCAGATTTCTGGTAGTTTGTTTTGCTGTTTTTCGCTGTTTTATTAGTTTGGAGGTGCAGATCTGGTGCTGGTCCGTGACTGTCCCTTGTACGGCAGCACTGACTGGATTGCAGGAGCACAATTGCCTTATAACCCAAAGGAAGGTGACTCCAGACTATAATCGGCTTCTGTGGGTTTAGCGCTTACATATTACCGCCTGGTTCCCGCCAGTGTTTTGTAAGAGGATATGTCAACATCATGTACATATTTTTCACTGCCTTTTTTTTTTTTTTTTTTTTTATCTACAAATGTCTACCGATGAGTCTTTTTTTTTTTTTTACTCGTAGGTTGTAATAATTCAATTTGGATATGCATTCCTGAACCACATGAGTTCCATAAACTCTTGTCAGTTCAGAGATTAAATCAGGGATTATTCTTTTGTCTTTCACACCTTTAAATTCTTCAATGCCCTTATTTGAAAATCAAGCAGTTACTTCTAAGTCAATGTCCGTGCTCATGTTTGCCCAGACTAAAGCCACCTGGATCGCAGGGAAAATGTACGTCATTTGCACTCGTGTGCCTGTTTCCAATATGGCTTTGTGGATCCACTGGTTTGTTTTTGTTGTTGTTTGTTGCTTTCCCCAAAACGAACCTTTACAATCCAAAGTTGGGTTCTCAGCAGCTGTGATGGGCCTCTCTGTTCCCAACAGGTCACTACTGGGTGACCGTAGAGAGTTCTGAGGAGGCGGTGAGGTGCCGTTTATCCGGATCATACCTGCTGTCTCCGGAGAAAGAGGCCCTGTGTCTGCTGGACACGAATACGGGTCAAACTGTATCTTCCTGGCCGTATCGCTTCCTTCGGAAGTTTGGGCAGGTCAAGGTAGGCAAAGTCCCACGTAAAGGATGATGGTTGAAACAAACTCCTTGCAGGTCTATGGTGTGTATTAAAGATAGTCTAAGTGTACAATAAGGTTTGTTTTAAAGATAGTATAAGTGTACTGTAATGTTTGTATTAGAGGTGGATGTCTTCAGTTTTACCTTAGCTGATAAGCAAACAGAACAGCACTGTCTGGTTGGCATGACCCTAAAGATCGAATTCCTATACACGCACTGTCCTTTCTGCTACATCTGACCAGACATTTGATTCTTGGAAATGCATGAGTTCATCTAGATTTAACAAAAAGGAAGCTGTTTTATCTCCTTTTCTCTCTTTTTTATTACTATTTTGTCAAGTTAAAATGGGAGTCTAAAATTTTTTTCTCACCTTTCATGTGCCCAAATATACAAATATATTAAAATATGCGTTTTAAATTTTGATGTAAGAAAAGTCTACATTAAATTATTATTACATTATAATTATTATTTTCTGCATTCACAGAAAATATTCATTGTATTAAATTGATTTCATTATATATATATATATATAATATACACTATTTTGCCAAATGTATTCGCTCACCTTCCTTGACTCATATATGAGTTTAAGTGACATCACATTCCTAATCCATAGGGTTCAATATGACGTTGGTCCACCCTTTGCAGCTAGAACAGCTTCAACACTTCTGGGAAGGCTGTCCACAAGGTTTAGGAGTGTGTTTATGGGGGGTTTTGACCATTCTTCCAGAAGCGCATTTGTGAGGTGACATACTGATGTTGGACGAGAAGGCCTGGCTCTCAGTCTCCGCTCTAATTCATCCCAAAGGTGTTCTATCGGGTTGAGGTCAGGACTCTGTGCAGGCCAGTCAAGTTCATCCACACCAGACTCGGCCATCCATGTCTTTATGGACCTTGCTTTGTGCACTGGTGCACAGTCATGTTGGAAGAGGAAGGGGCCAGCTCCAAACCCAAAGTTGGGAGCATGGAATTGTCCAAAATGTCTTGGTATGCTGAAGCATTCAGAGTTCCTTTCACTGGAACTAAGGGACCAAGCCCAGCTCCTGAAAAACAACCCCACACCATAATCCCCCCTCCACCAAACTTTATACTGGGCACAATGCAGTCAGACAAGTACCGTTGTCCTGGCAACCGCCAAACCCAGACTCGTCCATTAGATTGCCAGATGGAGAAGCGCTCACTTCACTCACGTCACTCTAGAGTCCAGTGGCGGCGGAGTTGCTGTCATTTCCAAACACTTCCATTTTCTTATAATACAGCTGACAGTTGACAGTGGAATATTTAGGATTGAGGAAATTTCATGACTGGATTTGTTGCACAGGTGGCATCCTATCACAGTTCCACGCTGGAATTCACTCAGCTCCTGAGAGCGACCCATTCTTTCACTAATGTTTGTAAAAACAGTCTGCATGCCTAGGTGCTTAATCTTATACACCTGTGGCCATGGAAGTGACTGGAACACCTGATTCTGATCATTTGGATGGGTGAGCGAACACTTTTGGCAATATAGTGTATATATTCGTTTTAAATATGATTTAATTTTTACCATGAAGCAGTTAAAAATAAAGGTAGTTTTGTTTGCCATCTTCAGTGGAGGTGCTAGTGTAAACCGTGTCGGGTATCGTCTCATTTCTCACTCTGTGACCACTGTTTATTCTTGGCCTTTTAATAGAAGGGGGTGACTATTGAGGCAGGCAGACGCTGCCAAATGGGGGAGGGACGCTTCACCTTCCTGTCCAATCAGGGGCCACAGATCTACAGGGCCATTGAGGAGGCTGTCATGCACCAGAGTGTCCAAGACCTGCTGTCCAAAGCCACCGCTTCGTTGCACGAGAGCAGCACCAGGCAGCTCCCTCCGACACCCAGCCCTGACGACCGAGGGAGGGACAGTAGCAGTCGTCCAATGACAGGCCTCCAGGAGAAGCCCCGCCCAGTGGTGTCGCGGAAAAACCTCGCCCTTCCGGCTCTTCCAGCTTTTGCCAAACCCGTCGAGGCAAAACCCGGACCCGTCATGAGCAATCCCCCAACCAGCCCCACTGGAATTCTGTACTCCACCATAAAACCCCAGCCCAAGCCAAGGACCACACTTACACCTATGAAGGTCTTCCCACCACGTGCAGTGCCCGCCCTCAGCCCCGCCCTCAGCCCCGCCCGTAGCCCTGCCCGTAGCCCCGCCCGTAGCCCCGCCCGCACCAAGCAGAGGCGAGACCAGTCGAGGGAGACAATGGATCCGGTCACGTCCACCAGCAACGAGGACGCTGATGCAGTCTATTGTAACTGGAGCAAGGAGGCCGAGAGCAGGCGGGGCAGCGGCGAGTGTGTGTACAGCACGGTGGTGTGTGTGCCAGGCCACAGGAGCAAGGGCAGACCAGACCCCAACCCCGGGCAGGCTACAGCCAGCCAACAGCCTGCTACCTGCTCCCACGAGGGCCCTGTCAACTTTAAACAAATCCTCTCCAATATCCTCATCAAAGACCAGGCCAGGATCCTGCCTTCTTTCCCCCACAGGGCTTATGGATGGAGCGCTGATTGCTCAGCTAAACTGGACGCACAGATGACTGATTTGGATAACAGTGAGACTCGGGATTCAGAAATGAGCTGAGTTGTCATTTTTACACAAGGCTTTTTTTTTTTTAAAGGAACCCTGCAGCGAGTGTTAGAGGTGCAAAGCGCATCGAGTTTAAAACTGTGAAAAAGGAAAAAAAATATAGATTTTAAGATGTCATGTCAGTTCGAATGAACTTTTGCACATTTTTCAGCTTACAACTCCCTTACATCTTACATATTCAAAATTGTAGGCTTCCTGTAATTACAATTATATAAATATGTTTATATAAAATACCTTTTCAACATTACAGAAAAAAATATTTTAATATGTTTACGGTGATATTAATATTAAGAGACTTTTGAGAAATTAAACCTGCCTCTACTTTGGAATATCTGTACGAGGTAACAAACTGAGTTAGCACATATTTAGCTGATGTTTCATTTAATGTGTTTAGATAATGGTGTTAACATTAACAAACATAGAAACCAGCAAATGCTTTATGACTATTAAATTAAAGTTTTATTAAACAATTCTGAGTGAATAAAAAAACACCATTTATACACATAAATAGCAGTTGATTCATGTGGCGTTATGCGGCGATGTCGAATCAAAACGCAGGCTACACTCGGTAAGTAAAGTGCAGCCCTAGGCTGGTATGGAGATAAAAATTCAACTTAGAGTAACATTCATTTTAGTTTTCCCCATCAGGCTACTAAAACGTCTACTGCATCTATTTGGTCCTTTAAATGTCTACTAAAACACAGACAGATAGGTCATATTTTGTGAGCGCCCCTAGACCACAGTTGTAAGTTTTCTTTCTTTCAGTTCGTCGGCGTGCCAGTGGCCTCCGTGTTGACCTTCCTCCACGTCGCTGAAATGTGACGACTCTCCATCGCTGGCGCTGGACACAACGATCTCCTTCTTCGCTGGATCAAAGTTGGCTGAGGGCGCCGACAGAATAAGCAGGTGTCCTTCAGCAACCGTGTTCTCTACCAGCGTTTCTCGCACAAGGCGGACCGGAGGTGGAGAAGGCGTCTCCATGGCGTATGTGATACTGGTCCTTACGATCCGCTCCGTCTGGAAGGAGCGGTGAGGACTCTTCGGCGCGTGGCTTCCTGGGCTGCATGCGTTCCTCAGGCCTCTGCATTCGGACTGGACGACGCCTTCCAGTAACTCCGACAGCTCCGTTATGTAGATCTGCGCCATCTGAAGCGTGTCGTACTTGGACAGTTTCTTCTCGTTTTCCAGTGAGGGGATGACGCTTCTCAGTTTGTCAAACGCGCGGTTCAGCCCGTGCATCCGCCGCCTCTCCCTTGCGTTTGCAGCCACTCGCCGGTGCTTCTGAGGGCCGGTCAGGTTCTGCTTTGCTGTATGATCTTTGACTCTCTCGGTATCCGTGTCAGCGACAGCGGAAGAATCACTTCCAGTTGTGTATTTGTCCAGCGTGACATCCAGCGGCGCGTGTACATAGTGACCCGCGCGAACAGCTGACTGCGAGAACGCGTGGCTCGTAGGGGTCGCCCATCCTCGCGGGTCTCTGCGGGTCAGTCTTGGATGCTCGGCGAGGCTGAAATCATCCGGTTGCTTTGGCATGCTTACCTCAGACCAACTCAAAAGTTTTGTGTTCGCTGTCATCACTAGAGAAGGCACACACACCCACACACACAAAAGAAAACTAACTTTAGGCCTCAAAGTTATACTATTTCCCAGAAGGTCAGCTACGGGTAGCCGAAGTGAAAGGGAAAAAAAGTTTAGGAGAGGTGTTCTGTCCAAGTCAGGCTAAACTGAATTCAGCATTAATCCACGCTTGATACTTGCTTGCCGCCCTCCAGGTTCGTTGACTGCCTTTTTAGTACCCCCGCCTCCCCCCGCCCCCCTCCCCTTGTTGGTACAGTCGGTCGCTGGCAGCCAATAGAAAAGTTCTCCTCGTGCTGGTAGAATAAAAGAGGAGTTGTATTTTTGACACTGTAGGATGACGATTGTTCTCTGGTGATGGATGTTTAAACATGTTATCACACAGGTCTCCATTCATTTTACTTTAGAGCTGCTTTATATCCTATCGGGGAAACACACTCCAGCAGAAAAAAATAAGATCGTTTTTAAAATATTTTAGACTGATGAGACAAGGGCGATTCACCACGAAGGCTTCGGCTAGTATTCTATTCTTTGAGATTATACTGCGCATTACAATCTTCCTGCTGGACAAATATTCGACAAACCAATAATTCGGCCTAGTACTCTGTAAAGTTGCAGTTTTTTTGCATTATGTATTTAGCGATTAAGCTGAGACGTACAAAAAGTTGAACAAACATCCTTATGGTCAGCAGTGGTGTTCACGAAGCTGCCACAGCAGTACGAGAGATGTTCGTGTCGGTCCTCAAATACGCAGTAAAAGTGAGCAATCAAGGGTCGTGTTTGCAGCTATAAAACAGCAGGTGGAAGGCAGGTCGCGAGGCACACCTGTCGCCGGGCAGGGCCGCGATTACCGGTCGTCTGAGTTTACTCCAGCCAAGCAATGAATCATTTAACGCAACCACATTATGTCCTGTGATAATCAGATAACCACTGAGCAAAAATGATATCACATTAAACACGGCATATTAGGCTAGCATAGAAAGGGGGTGGCTTGGAGTTGAAATGTACTTGTTTTCTATTGTGTTTTTTTTCTTGCATGAATTACGTATATCGGACATCTAGGATATCAAGCCTACACATAGACTATTCAGCAACAATAAGCAACGGTACTTTCAATTTCGCTGAATCTGCTGGTGCGGGCTACAAAAATAAAAAAGCACCTTTTATCCTATAGGCTGGTATAGCCTATCTATATAGACCTATAAATATGCCTCAGTATGTAAGTGTAGCTCTGTATGTCGTGCCGTCAAGTATTTGTGCTCAGTTCTGCAGACAGCAGACTACTGAGTTCCTTCAGAATGATACCACCGAGTGGAGGGAGCCGGCGCGCGCGCTCGTGCATGTACGTGCGTGTGTGTGTGTGTGTGTGTGTGCGCGCGCGCGCGCGCGCTCCTGAGTCGTAAGTCAGGAGGCTACCGGGGCCCCAGAAAGGCTGGCCTCCTAAGTGAGAGATGAATGGAGGGCCAGCTTCGGCTGAGTCGGCTGGTGTCCCTTGGCACCCGTCTCGCAATGGGAGGCCGACTGCGTCTCCCATATGTTGTGCCGTATCTAGGGATAGTTAAACTTGAGCACTTTCCTCCTTCAGCCGTGACAAAGAGTTAATCACGGAGTAAAGCGAAATAATCAGTTCAATTACTGTCTTCGGTCAGAGAATCAAACGAGGCGCCGTGACGCTGCTGGTTTTTATAACAGTATTTTCTGGTCATCTGAAAAGTACGGACTGGGATAACTAGAAGTGTTGACGTATAGGTTTATATATGTAGGCCTGGTTAAAATAATACAATGCTGTACATAAATAAACATTTTATTGTAGGCAGACAGTAATCGTTTTCGAAGTTTTTCGTTCCCTCTCGCCTTGTTTGTATGTGTTTGAAGGAGAGAGAGAGAGAGGGGTGATGGTGTGTATGTGTTTAAGAAGGACGGTAAATATTAAATTTAAGTAAGGAAATCAGCGTGACCTGCTACCCCGTCATCGGGTTAATGAGCCTTGCTCGAGCTGAATAAACGGGCACGCTCTCCGTCCAGGGGTCCTCTATTCATTTTTTACATGCATATTTAATTCTCGCTTCCCTACTGCCCGCGCAACAGCCTGTAGCCCTGCCGAATATGGAATGAGGGGAGCGGGCCACACTACCCATCTGGTGCGGCCTGGAGACGGGGCTGGCGGGGAGGACCGCGGAAGGTGTCGGGAACATATCAAAGGTCAATCGAAAGACCCTCCCGTGGTGTTGGTTTTTGAAGCACACTGCGGCAGACGGCCACTTGGGTTACAGCCATGGTCCAACAGACTGCAGACTGGGCGAGTCGACAACTTAGCTCAATTCGGTCTACTATCAATTTGAGTTAAGACATTTCTACACTATTCTCGCGCGCTACGACACGGCAGAACAGCGTCTGTCTTGCAAGTCACGTGGGTCACGTGTAAAGAACCGATCGAACTAAAAAGCAGTTCCCGCACGCAACCCTGCTGCTGGATGCTTGTTTTTATTTTCGCCCCTTCCCCGCCCTCGCGGGCGGAGGGGAAGTCAGAACGATGGATCCTTTCTTTGACGCCCAGTGAAGCGAGGCCAAATGATCCCCATCTAAATACGGGTGCGCGCGCGCTCGTGTTTTCCTTGCTCGAGTTAATTAAAGACCAGCTTAGATCGAACGTTTCCACTTTTCACACAAAAGACACTATCAGAGAAACAGTGAAATCGGTGGGCCTGTCTTAAAACATCCCTTGATGCCTGGCCATATAATTATTCTGATTCACCCCGAGCAACCGAGGCGGTCCAGGGGCACAGAGTTGTCACGCTACTCTTATATGGGGATTTTACCCGCAAATTAAGGAAATTAGTGGCCTCATTAATTTGGGGGAAGGGAAGTCGTATTCCGTTGTGGCTAGAGTCTCATTAAAGCCACGTTGTCTGGGGCTAGCGACGGATCAGCTATAACAATTTGCCTGATGGAACACTCATATCATTAACTGTTGCAGTGTTAATTGCCGAGAGGAAGACGGACGGAGGCCTCCGGTCTTGAGCAGAGCGCTCGTGAAAATATGATACCCACTTGAGCATTAACGCAGTGCAGCCAATAGCCGCATTGTTTTCGCTTCCACCGTAAATTTATACTGAATTCAGCAAAAGCAAAAAGCACTGTTGCTATAAATAGCCTAAATACTCATCATCATCTTCTTGTTATCATCATCATTATGTGTATAGAAGCAGTATAAGTAATAATAGTAGTTTTAATAACTTCTGGATAGCTTGGTATTTTCACGAGAATTAAAACTTTAGAAAATGTGTATTAAGCTATATTTTGCTATAGGATTTCCTTTGCTGTAGGCTAAGCTAAACAGAATACATTTACAAGGATACATTTTAAAAACGAAAATAGCAAGTTCTCCGATGTACTTGATGTCCTTTTGAGCTGAGGGTTAACAGCACGACAGTTTCAACACAACACCCCCTCCTTGTTTAAGACAATTTATCTCAGACTTTAGCAACGAAACAAGAATGGTATGAAGCAGGCCACTGCTAGGGGAGCAGTAAACCCGAGAGCACCAGTCTAGACTGGAACTACTAGTGTGTCTGGTCGTCACATCGGATGGGTCCCCTCGGCACTGAAGATCTATTCAGAGTTAAAGACAAAAGCGTGGAGTCGGGGGGGGGGTGTCAGAAAGAAGACCAGTTATTCTGACTTCAGCTTTTACTGAATCTGCGTCGGCCTGTGTGTAGTCCTTTGTTAGGTAGATAAGAAGCAACAAATCCGCCGGAAACGAATATTACATGGACGCCTTATGCTTAGGTGGCTACACGCTTATTCAAAAAGATTCAGAGGCATGAATGGGTTGTAAAATAGTCTTTTTAGATTATAACAAAACAGCAAATGACATCTTATTCTTTTTTACTGTACGACTATAAAGAGAATAGCCTTTATGTAACTTGTAATACAATTGGGAAACGTATCTGCTAAAAAAAAAAGATTCCTGTTTGCCAACAGTTGTAACCGCTGCGGCGCAAATACAATTCTATAAAATCAACATGTTTTGACGGCACGGAGATAAAGTACACCCTTCCAAGTAATAATGGCTCTGAAGGACCTGCAGTAAAACTGTCAAGGTAGTCGCGTCAGGATGGCATATGGTAACCGAGAGGCGCGTGGCTGCACTGTGACCTTGGGTACGCGGAAAACAATGCAGACAATCCAGTAGTGACCCCCTCCCACAGACCAATTATCCTCGTCGCAGCCCGGCCCAGCAGCGGTGGAAATGCGCCGACTACGCCAGGACTGCGCAGAGGTGGCAGGCGCTCTCACAGAGCCTCGGAGATTTTCTCTTCATTTTACTTCTAAATCAAAAGCTCAAGCGTCAGAGCGAATTAGTTTGCTTTTTTTTTTTTGAAGAAACAAAGTAGTCTCCATGCGGGAATGTTATATTACTCATGTTTTTTTATTATTTCCCAGCCGTGTAACACAAAAGAAGCATGCAATCTTTTACACCAACGACCTTCGAAAGACCTGCAGTTCCCTCTTTATCCGCTAGATGGGAACGACGTACTACAATTCGCGAGGCGTTTAATCCTTGCATATGATTAATCATACATATAGGCTGTTTACCTTGGAAAAATGTGGTATTTTTAATTACTATGATGGAACGAAGTATACCATTTCCTAATGCATTGTCCTCAAAACAAGGACACAGCTGATATAGCTTATATAGCATCTGCTTATATAGCAAAGCAAACGAGCCAATAACGAATCCCTTACTGCCGTTTTTTTCTCAGTAGAACCGAAAAACAATTTCAAATATTTCTTCCAGTAGAGTAACATCTCTTAGATACTAGACGTTATCAAGGTATATTTCTGCTTATAAGGAGAAGTAAGATGATCACTAATTAAAGATTATTTCGACTGCAACAATTGAACGATTTTACTTCAAAGTTTGTAATCGCCATTAAAATTATATTTGTTCACTATCGTAAAGTGTGTAAAGTTGATGTACTGATTTACTGAATTCGGTGGGGCATACTTTAATCATATTAGACGCCAACTGCTCAGTTATAACGTACAGCCTCTTCCCCGTGTGTAACAACAGTTGCCAACAGGGGGCAATAGAGTTCTTCTCTTTCTTCCTCTGTGTGGTTTTTTCCTCCGGTGACCCAGGTAACCTCAGTAATTAAATGCTAGGTAAGAAAAATGTCCTGCTCGTTCTAAAATTCAGATTCATGACTGGTGCCGGTCTCGCGGTCTCGGTGCACATCCGACCCTCAGCTCGCGGTGTCGTTGGTAGATGTCATTTTGCGTCCTCTGATCTTAGTTATTGTAAGATGTTCCCTTTGGGCCATATTGTCACAATTTGTCTTCTGTGGGGTTTTTTTGTTTGTTTGTTTTGTGTGTGTGTGTGTGTCTGTCCTGGATTCATTTTGCTTAACAGGCTCATTATATTACCTGATAGACAGTGGCAACTCACCAGAGGTACAATTACGGCTAACGTAAACTAATGTAATATCAGATGAATTGAGATCTCATCTGTTTACTTAGAACATTCGACATGTAAGGTAGGGCAATGCATTTAATTTACATCATTTACCGATAGTTATATTTCACCTGATTAAGATGTTATGAGCAGAGGCATAATAACTTAATCTACAATCACAATGTCACATGAGGCTTCAATTATTCGTAGCAGTTTTTTAATTGGAACCCATCGATTGTTTATTAACCAGTGTCATCATGCATTTCCTGTGGGAAGGACTCGTAATGAGAATGAAAGTGACATTCACAGGGACACATCAAAGCCCCCCTTCTTTCTCTTTATCTCTCTCTTATTCTCTCTCTCTCACACACTCACACACTCCTACACACACCTACGCACCTGACTGTATATTCCACCCCTCCCTCCTGTATCAGTGTGTGAGTGTGATGGAGGTGATGCTGAACAGTGTGTGTCTTTTACCATCATTTATCTGTCATAATTTTTAAATTCTTTATTTTTTCCTCCTTTTTTTTCCGTGCCACGGTGCCACGCTATGACATCACTAATCAATAGCTCGCTCTGTGAAAAAGTCAACAGAAAGGACCCTGATTAAATCAGCAGACGGTGCTTTTCAAGGTTGCCTTTCGAAAGTGGTCGGGAACACTCCAAATCACCCTAGCCGCAAGTATTGAAGCGGGAAGCATTGTGTGAGTCGCCGGGCGCTCTCATCCGCGCTGGTCATCTCCCGTCCCTCGCCGGCTCTGTGCAGGAGGCAGGGTGACCTGCGCACAAACAGCATCGATTGCAGGCCTGATGGTGCCTGTGCACCTGTGGGGTAATTGCTCCCAGGGGGGCGTCATGCCCTGTGTACTGCAGTCCGGATCGGGCCCAAAGCTTGAGGAGGCAGCTGGGTGGGGAAGCGCAGGAGGACGTGGCCCCTCTGGAGACAGGGTGCCACCTCCCCTCTTTTGTGTGGATCATTCAGCCTGACTCCATCACCCGTTTGGAGGGACCGACTACGGATGCTGTGGGTAGCGATATGGAGGGGTGTATGGAAGTCTCAGTGCGCCGGACCAATGCTATTTTGTTTTTTGGTTTTTTTAATTTAGTAATATTATATAATATTTCATTCCACTTCCTCACTCTTCCTCTCCTCTTCCTCCCCTCTCTCACTTCTCTTCCTCGCCTCTCTCTCTCCTCTCTCTCTCCTGTCCATCTCACTTTTATCTGTTTGTTTTCTCTCTCATTAGTTCTATATTTTGATTCTGTATCCTTTTTCCTGTTGATCCTTTCATTCTTTCTGTCTAACTCTCTCTCTTTCTCTCTCTATCTCTCTCTCTCCCCAGAGGGCCTCTGAAGGGCACAGAGCCCACGGAGCTGCCAGCTCCTTGCTGCAGAGAGAGAGAGGGAGGGAGAGAGGGAGAGAGGGAGAGAGAGAGAGGGAGAGAAGGCATGAAGGCATAATGAGAGTGAGAGCAAGAGAGAGGGGGAGTGTGTAATGAGAGAGTGTGTAATGAGAGAGAGAGAGGGTGTAATAAGAGAGAAAGAGGATGCAGAGAGAGGGAGAGGGCGAGACTGTAAGAGAGAGGGAGGGAGAGGGAGAGAGAGAACGAGACGGGGGAAACATCATGCCCCTCCTCCCATTGTCTCTGCCCCTCCCCGCCCCGTAATTAATCTCCTGTGTTAAATATGAGCGTTGTAAATCATAGCATGCCTCTGATGTCTGTGGGGAGTCTACAGGCATCAATCGTAGACCTTGGCTCATGTGTCTTTGTTCAGCGCATCAGTGCCTGGACATGGGTTAAGCACATATTTGTTGAGTGTAAATGAGAAGCTATTTCCCGATGCGATAATGTGGCTCCCTGTGTCCCTCTGCGTTCTGTCCGGTGTCACTGAAGCGTCCGCGACCCTGAAGCAGCCAGAACACCACGGCACTGAGCTTCAGCTGTGGAAGCTCTCCAATGTGGGAGGTTCGGTGTTGCCGCGTCGACAGAAGAACACGATCTGTGCCGTAAATGCAGCGAACAGTCCAGAGTAATGTACTGTGGAGAGGATCATTTACATAGCTTCTTCAAATATTCAGCAATATAAGTAACATGTAAGTAACTGTCAGCAGCTAGCTGATGTCTGATTTGTCTCGGTACTAAATCGATCTCTTCTCTGAACGCCAGCACACTGATCATGGCTGTGCGAGGTGAGGGACCTCACACACAGAGACGAGTCAGGTCATGTCAAGAGGACGACCAGAGGGAGAGGAGAGCCAGTGTGTGAAGAAGGAGGACATTTCAACACATCACCTGTGTTCCATAAGGAGCAATAGCACATCACCTGTGTTCCATAAGGAGCAATAGCACATTACCTGTGTTCCATAAGGAGCAATAGCACATCACCTGTGTTCCATAAGGAGCAATAGCACATTACCTGTGTTCCATAAGGAGCAATAGCACATTACCTGTGTTCCATAAGGAGCAATAGCACATTACCTGTGTTCCATAAGGAGCAATATCACATCACCTGTGTTCCATAAAGAGCAATAGCACATCACCTGTGTTCCATAAGGAGCAATAGCACATCACCTGTGTTCCATAAGGAGCAATAGCACATCACCTGTGTTCCATAAGGAGCAATAGCACATCACCTGTGTTCCATAAGGAGCAATAGCACATCACCTGTGTTCCATAAGGAGCAATAGCACATCACCTGTGTTCCATAAGGAGCAATAGCACATTACCTGTGTTCCATAAGGAGCAATAGCACATCACCTGTGTTCCATAAGGAGCAATAGCACATCACCTGTGTTCCATAAGGAGCAATAGCACATTACCTGTGTTCCATAAGGAGCAATAGCACATCACCTGTGTTCCATAAGGAGCAATAGCACATTACCTGTGTTCCATAAGGAGCAATAGCACATCACCTGTGTTCCATAAGGAGCAATAGCACATTACCTGAGCTCCATAAGGAGCAATAGCACATCACCTGTGTTCCATAAGGAGCAATAGCACATCACCTGTGTTCCATAAGGAGCAATAGCACATCACCTGTGTTCCATAAGGAGCAATAGCACATCACCTGTGTTCCATAAGGAGCAATAGCACATCACCTGTGTTCCATAAGGAGCAATAGCACATCACCTGTGTTCCATAAGGAGCAATAGCACATCACCTGTGTTCCATAAGGAGCAATAGCACATCACCTGTGTTCCATAAGGAGCAATAGCACATCACCTGTGTTCCATAAGGAGCAATAGCACATTACCTGTGTTCCATAAGGAGCAATAGCACATTACCTGTGTTCCATAAGGAGCAATAGCACATTACCTGTGTTCCATAAGGAGCAATAGCACATTACCTGTGTTCCATAAGGAGCAATAGCACATCACCTGTGTTCCATAAGGAGCAATAGCACATCACCTGTGTTCCATAAGGAGCAATAGCACATTACCTGTGTTCCATAAGGAGCAATAGCACATCACCTGTGTTCCATAAGGAGCAATAGCACATCACCTGTGTTCCATAAGGAGCAATAGCACATCACCTGTGTTCCATAAGGAGCAATAGCACATCACCTGTGTTCCATAAGGAGCCAAGAACTAAAGGTCTAAATCCATGAGCTTTTCTTTTGTATCGAATGAGTTGAGGTTGCTGCTTTTGTAAAAATATATGTTTATTTCCCCCCATAAATCAGACACAAACTGGCAGCCCCTATAAGACTCCTGTCTTTAAGGTGACCAATCTTTTCAAATTCCTTTTTTTGAAACTGCTGTTTGGTGATTTTAATGTGAAATCCAGGTTGTTGTATCTATACTAGGTTGTGGTGATTGTGTAGTTTGGAAACAATTTGTGAACAATTAATCATTCATCAACAGTAAATATAGATGTATAGTATGCAAGTATAAGATTTTATGAGTATAGTATGGAAGTAAACGATTTTGGATGCAGCCTTAGAGTCAAGTTCCTCTCCAGAAGGTGCATCCTGCTTTGGTGCTGGAGGTCCAGCTCTCCATGGAGTTTACACCCCAACCCTAGTGTAACACACCCCAACCCTAGTGTAACACACCCCAACCCTACTGTAACACACCCCAACCCTAGTGTAACACACCCCAACCCTAGTGTAACACACCCCAACCCTAGCCTAACACACCCCAACCCTAGTGTAACACACCCCAACCCTAGTCTAACACACCCCAACCCTAGTGTAACACACCCCAACCCTAGCCTAACACACCCCAACCCTAGTGTAACACACCCCAACCCTAGTGTAACACACCCCAACCCTAGTCTAACACACCCCAACCCTAGTGTAACACACCCCAACCCTACTGTAACACACCCCAACCCTAGTGTAACACACCCCAACCCTACTGTAACACACCCCAACCCTAGTGTAACACACCCCAACCCTAGTCTAACACACCCCAACCCTAGTGTAACACACCCCAACCCTAGCCTAACACACCCCAACCCTAGTGTAACACACCCCAACCCTAGCCTAACACACCCCAACCCTAGTGTAACACACCCCAACCCTAGTCTAACACACCCCAACCCTACTGTAACACACCCCAACCCTAGTTTAACACACCCCAACCCTAGTGTAACACACCCCAACCCTAGTCTAACACACCCCAACCCTAGTGTAACACACCCCAACCCTAGTGTAACACACCCCAACCCTAGTCTAACACACCCCAACCCTAGTGTAACACACCCCAACCCTAGTGTAACACACCCCATCCACTTACTGATGGCTAGCGGCAGAGCTGCCTCAGATTCTGCATGGTGTGAGATCTCCAGGATGGCGTCATCTGCCCCTGCCTCCACGGTGGTGGATTAGGTTGTTTGCCCCTCCTCTACAGGACTGTCCCAGACCCTGCTCCATGTTCACAGCTCACTGAGAGCAAATGACAGAGTGAATTCTGGGAAACGTGTGAGCGACTATGCAGAAGTCCAAATTGAACGCGACCCATGGGGCATTAGCAGTAAGTAGGCCATCATTCCTCAGATGAGCTGATGAGGCTGGTGGCACTGAAGCAAATGCTTCATCGATGTCTTCAAGAGTTCAAGCTCACACCCGTCCATCTTTGTGAGGGGGTGGGGTGGGGTGGGGATGAGGATAGGTGTCCTGAGCGATTCCTTGATTGTCCTTCAAAGGCCCTTGGACCCAAAAAGAAAGTGGCGAGGACATGGATGAAATGGATGAACCCAGAGGTACGGTGGCTTGCAGCAGCCACAAAGGGCCCCCACACCCCGCCAAAATGGAAGTGGAACGATCCATCGTGTGCGGCCGCCATTACTGCACTCGATAATTCTCTCCCTCGCGCAATGTGTCTGGGGTTTTTGGCAGCCAGCAATGGCGGTCAATAGCGCGGAGGGTAGAGTTACCACGAACCAGACCGCTTCCAGATGAACCTTAATTACTCAGAACACATCGGTGAATGCAGGCAGGCCGTGGCCTGTATCTCAGCGGCGTAAAGCAGATGCTTATTTCGAGTCCGGATCAATGTCCGCACAGGCAGCGGGAACCGCAGCGACTCGACCGCGAAGCCTGAGTGTGTGTGTGTGTGTGTGTGTGTGTGCATGCATGGATACGTGCCCACCAGTGCGAACGACTGGGCGTGAGTGTGTGGAAGCATGGACCTCACGCTTTGTGGAAGTTTCCTCTGAACCTCGGACCAACAATAACAAGTGCCGAATTAATTGCTTGCCTGACACGAGCGTAGTGAGACGCCTGTTCTCTACACAGAAACGTGGTCCTTTTAAATAGAATAATTAAAGGCAAGGGGGGTCATATTAGTTACGCAGTGTTGAGGGAGGGTCTGACATTTTGGGGTGACCAAGCTGTGCTGTGATGGATCCTTTATGTAAAACACGGATTTTACGCATGGCCAGGGCTAGATGATAGGAACCACGGTTAAACTGGTTCCTATTTTCAGTTGTAACTGAAATATGTGTTACTGGTTTATATGTGTATATGTGAGTTCGTTTGTGGATATGATAACGAGACAGGAGCAGATGAAACTGTCTCTCTTGAACGCAGCTGTTAAATTGTTTAAAAATTATATTAATATTTAACGTATTTCAGGAGTCTGGGAATCTTGCCATCCATTTGAAGTTCTTGTGAATATCAGCACAAAAAGGAAAATAAAATGTGCTTTTCTGCACTGAACCTCTGTTGGATCTTACATGAGTGTGTCACCTATGTCTTATTCATCCCCGAGTGATGGTGTATCGTTGCCTGCATTTCGGTGTTGCCGTAGGGACCTGGCATAGCACGGAAGGCTCAACGGACCAACTGCAACCTGTCGTTCACCGCTGCTGCCACGACGACATCCCGGGAGGCAAGTGAACCGGACAGTGCGCTGTGGGGTGTGTTTGGTTTCTGCCCCTCCAGTCTGTCCATGTCGTACATCAGACCTCGGCGTGTCTGGAGCAGGGAAGCCCTTGTCAGGTTGCATGTGGCTGGCTTTACACGGGGGGGGGGGTGTCTGCCACGCACACCAAAGGCCGCAGGCGGGGACAGCGATGCTCTGAAGTTTCTCCATCTGACTGAAGTCAGGTGGATTACTTTAATGTGTGATTCTCTGTCAGAGTCGCCCCATCCACAGCTCGGTGCTGTGCAAACTTGCTGTAGTCAAATAATACGGTATTACAGCAAGAAAGAGGTGAGGAGAAAGATAGATAGAGAGAGAGAGAGAAGAGAGAGAGAGAGATAGACAAAGGGGATGAAACTGCTTTGGGAGGAAAAAAAAAATCAGAACTTCTGTTCCAGGATCAGGTATTGCTGACATTCATCAGCATGGAGTTAATTGCCATTCTGACCCTGAAATAGCTCTGGTGCACTCGGATTGCTTGGGTGTACGGCCCTGCATAACTAGTCCAGTAGGGTCTAACAGGTCCCTGGAGACTCCACCATCTCCTGCCTCCTCTCATCGGCCTGGTCAAACCTACCCCGAGGTGGATCGGTAACATGAGAGAGAATATGCTGAAGAAGAGCTGCATCTCTGGCATCTCTACAGGGCCAGAGCTAATGAGGGCCCCATTACGCACCCTTGCCCCACACCTCCTGCCTCTTCTGCCCTCAACCTCACTTCCTGCTTTGCCTCCGATTCAGAACCCAGGTCTTTAAGCGAGAAGAAGAAGCAAAAGAAACAGCAACATCAACAGTGGTCTGGGGCGGCTTCCGTAGCAATCAGCGCTAAATCATTCGACTCTGAGTATAGGCAGTTTAGTTCGAGAAAATAGGATCCCATAATGCACCTCCCCCGGCTGCGAACACTTGAGGGGAGGGAGTGCGGCTTCTAGCAGCAGAAGGAGGTTGCCATAGCGGCGGCATTAGTTATTAGGACGGGCACTTTGTTTCTGCCTCAGGGGGCAGGAGTGCCGCTGGTCTCTGTGGCTCCGCTGATTACCACATTTCCCTCTCGGGGACAATTTCGGCTTGGGAAATGCTCTGTGAATGCCACAAAATGATGATATATACATTTGTAAGTGCGTGTAAATCTTTTTCGCCTTTCATTTAGGTGGCTTGTGTAGAACTGCTGGAGTGTCCTGAAACAGTAAAGGTATTTATGCTCCAACTGGCTTCTGAGGGACCTGCTTTGAACAGCCCCTAGACTACTAAGAGTCACAGCATGCATATTAAACATTCATAGCTATATTCGTTCATAAGTTACTGCAGTTTTAAATGAACTGGTTCACGCCATGCAGATAGCACTGGCGTGTCCAAAGTTACTGGTAAACTGTTTAAAATCTGCTTTTCAATCTGCCATACTAATAAATCTGCTATAAATCTGCTTTTTAATCTGCTATACTAATAAATCTGCTATAAATCTGCTATACTATACTGTGTACTCCTGGGAGTAGGTGATCATCGGACTCTTTGTGTACCATGGGACTCTTTGGTGTGGCATTTGGCCATTGCTGTAATTTGTCTGTCTTTTCCACAGTTTGTGGTCTTTGTCGCGTATCACCGGGTGGCTACTTCTACAAGTTTCTAAGTAACATCACTTTTGCTGCTTTTAACACAGAAAGTATTCGTAAAGAATTTCTCTGTCAATGCCACATGCAGTGGGCCTCCACACCTTAGGGGGTCACTGTAGCCCACTGGCATCACGCAGCCTTGTAAACGTGTTGGTGACTGGTTTGAAGCGCTTTATTATTTGCGATAGCCGTGCATGTCTTTTGTTAGGTAAACACACTGGGGCAGCATTGAAGTTGCACTATATAAATACTTTATTATGAAATCCATTAATAATTTCTTATTTTCTATACAACGTGTTCATAAATGTTTCAGGAGAAAGTGGGGGAAAAAACACCCAAAAAACGAAACCCAAGAAACAAACAAACAAGCAAACAAAAAATATACAAAGACAAAAATGAAGACTAGCTGTTGACAAAACGACACCGTTGCCATACCAACCTGTCGCTCTCCACATCGCCCGAATGTATCACAGGGAAATCATTTTTCGAGGCAGATTTTTCTCCCTTCGCCTCTAATACTGTCAATAGTTTCCTACAGCTTTGGCATCTCCATGTTCCAAATGAATATTATTGCCACGCTCGTAATTGCAGCAGCCCACACAGTATCTGTCTTGATGCTTATTTTGTTTTGAATGCCGCCTGACTGACAGGACTTGTCTTTCGGAACTTGTGTCACCGTGGTAACATGGGGTGGATGAACAGACCGCGGGGCAGACGCTTGTTTATGGAGATTTGGAGGAAATGGGTTCCGGAGGGGGGGAAAAAAAATTCGACGAAGCAGGAAAAAGAAAAAAAACAACCAAAAAACCTCGCATGCCCTAGTGGGTCGGAGTCGGTCTTTATCGACGGTGGCCGCCCGTGCCTTCGTCTAATGGTCTTTATAATTAACGACGTCAATTTTCCAGCACACGGAGGCCTGTTGGCTGAGTGTACAGTAGTCAAGAGTGGGATTGAAGGTTGACATTTCTCAAATTGCTTTCGATTGATCTCCCCCTCCCCTGCTGTGGGTGTGTGCAGGGGACGGAA
The DNA here is from genome assembly GCA_020368025.1 of Brachyhypopomus occidentalis. Lineage (NCBI taxonomy): Eukaryota > Metazoa > Chordata > Actinopteri > Gymnotiformes > Hypopomidae > Brachyhypopomus > Brachyhypopomus occidentalis. The sequence continues at coordinate 415,254 of JAGXOD010000039.1, read as the reverse complement.
GGGTCCGAGAGAGGCCGCTATCTAAAGCTCAGCTGTCCGCGGGCTTTTCTGCCAGAGCCTCCACCCTCCTCCATCCACCCTCCTCCATCCACCCACCTTTCCTGCTCTACAGCGTCCAGCTTTCACAGACTTATGTCATCTCTATACGAGGGACCTCCATTCCAGTGTCCAACAACCCAGCCCAACGACCGACCGACATCGCTGTGTGTGTGTACGCGGTTGTGGGGACGTGCGCGGAGAAAGATGAGACCCGGCAGCGTGAACGACGGGCGGCGGCATTGCGGTTGCCTAGCGCAGGTCGCAGGTGGAATGCTGGGTGCTTTTAAACAGCAGGGGGGTCCGGCAGACGTGCGCACGCCCGAGGCGGATGGTCAGCAGAACCTCCGTCTAGTCCAATTGACCCTTCCGGCAAAATTACCAGCAAAATAGGCTCCCAGCTGAATCCTTGCATTCACTACCAGAGTATTTTGACAGTACTTTCTTGGAAAGGTATAAAAAGGGTAAAGAATGAAGATAATGACTGGGGCACTTTACCTTAAAAACGTCAAAGGCGAGCACTGTTCTATTGATGCATCAGCAAGAATCTGCTGTCTCCTTCTAACAATTATAGAAGTCATTATCCCACATGGACGTGTGTATCCGCGGAGCCGAAAATATACAGTATGATGTTTCCAGCGATTTAGGCCTAATGGAAAACATAACTGTGTCTGCGGCTGGAAATAATCCAAAGACAATTTGATCCTATTAATGGAGGTTATTTTTGGCGAGCTTTTGGACAGGCGAGGTACTTCTACGCTGCGTTCTGCAGCACGAGGCCGTCAGCTTCCCCAAGGCCGTTACAGGGCGATGACGTTTGGTCATTTCCTGCTCCTTTGAACTTGATTTTCATTATTCGGCGGCATTGTTCCATACGTCCGCAGCCCATACGGAGAACCCGGACTTCACTGCCTCATTAAAGCAGGAACTAGTAAAACAAAACACAAAACCAAAACAAAACGAAAAAAAAATCCCTGCTAATAAGGTGATGAAACCTTTAGATCCGCGTCCCACACATTTCTGGTAACGAGGGGCTTTGTAACGACGGCTGGCGCAAATATCAAATGGCTGGCTCGCGGTTTCCTAGCGCGGAATGGAGAGACGGAATTCTCAGCGTTCTTTGGGGGGGGGGGGGATTACAGAAATTACAACCTGCATCTCACCAGGACCGACCGCCCGTAAGCAGCCGTGGTCACATCCGTAACGGTTTGTGACTTACTTCGGCACGGCTCGCTCTGCGGGTCACCTTGTGCAGGTTTTCCGTGTTCAAGGACGAAGTTTTGCTAAATCTCGGAGGCTCACGGCGCTCCCCCAGGTCTTCGTCTCCTAGGGTTGCAGCAGCTGCCTTTTGGGGAACGAATGCCAGATGAGGCGAGTTCAGAGCTGTCTTCTGCCAAACCTCTGGAAAGACCTCCGTCGATTCTCCTTCCTCTCTTCCGTAGGTAAAAACTGCCACCCCCTCAGTGTCTCCTGGGTTACACTGTTGACAAGAGTTCCCGTGATGTTTTGTGCGTGCATTGTATGCTCATGCATGCGTTTGTGTATCCCTTTGTGGGATTGTGTGTGTGTGTGTGTGTGTGTTTTTTTGTGGCTGGGGGCCATGCAGAATGCTTAAGGCAGAAAGGCACACAGTGCATCGCCAGCTCCGGTTCATACCAGCCAGGTCCACCAGACGCCCCTAATCGGCGGTCTGCGCTGAAAGGTTGCAGTCTAATGGCGTTTGAATGCCAATTATCCCCCTAAACGAGGTATTGCGAAGCTGATTCTGTCAGCTGGCGGAGACGTGCTCTTTTGAGATGTTTTGTGGAGTTGTCATATTTCCTGTCACTAATCCTGTGTGAAATACGATCGCGTGATGATGTTTGTAAAATTCTAGTCAGGATGATAAAGAAGGAAAAAGCCAAGTGTATGTCAGCGGAGATCTTCGGGAAATGACACGCGAACGGTAACGTGCAGTTTTAGCTGGACAGACTTGCGTTCCAAAGGCAACGTGAGCAGGTGGTCTTCAGAGGATCCATGGCAGAGAGGTTTTTTTCCCATGGAAAGCCGGGCCTTTGTGTGAACTTGGGCCCACGCTTGAAGAACTGAGAGTCCAGCACACCTCAAACGGCGGACGCTGACAGCCGCTGTGGGTGTGTTGACAGAAAACCAGAAAATGGGATGTAGGAAGAAAGGTGGAGGCTGCCTGCGCTAACGTGAAGCACGCCTGCCGTCCTGAAGTCCCGACGTCCCGCACCACACCGATCGCCTTCCAGCGGAGCATTCCACCGAGGCTCCCGCTACCCAACATCTCGCGTCGGGTCTTTGAGCTCCGCCCCAAATATCTGCGGCACAGAGAAATTCAGACGACAATGTCTGAGCTCAAACCAAGCGATTTAAACTTTGACATAAAAATGGCTGTAACAATCGGGTGCAGTTGTGTTTTACAGATATTGACTTCAATTATGCATTTATTTATTTAAAAAACAACATCACCTTTTGGTTAATAGCTGCTCTCATAAAAAAAAGTGCTTCTAAAACAGCAACGGAGGACATGCTGATGTAAAGTTGCTCCTATAACACAATACTTGCTGCTTTCCAATTACCAAGCGAGTCTGATGCAATGGTCGTTCGAAGCTGAGACTTCATGCAGCATCCTGAGGATTGATTTTCTAAAAATATGATTTCAATCCACAGATGCCCCCCCCCCCTTTTGTTTCCTTGACAACATGTCCAAACAAGGAATGGTTTCCCGGACAACAGGCCTGAAAAACTGAGCATTAAGAGCTATCAGAGGCTGGATGCTGTGTGCTTGCGTGTGCCTGAGGACCTGCGAGCACCTGGATTCAGTGTCGCAGAATTAAAGTATGAGCAGCCCATTATGCCAACAAAGGTTCGCTGGTGTTGTCTTCGCCTCGGGGTGTTTGAAGCGTGCCGTGCCCTTGATCTAGAGACTGCAAACCAGCCTTATGCTCCGAGTAAATAGGTGAATGATGAAAACATTTTGCAAGGTTAGCAGCATTCTCCTTAAAAAGGCAACCTTAAAAATGTTCCTGTTATAAAAAATGTATATTATAAACTGTCTAGACTGTGTGCTGAACAGGGGGCCGATTTTAGTGGGGCACGTGCCCCAGTTAAATGGGTCCATAGCCCCACTATTAACATGGGGGTAAAAACAGTATAAAAGCCTTAATGCTTGTCACACACACACAAACACACACACACGCACATACCTTGTACACAAAAATCCAGATGTAAGGATGCAACATAATTCACAGAGACACACACTCCAGAAATTTCTTCAGAAATTACTAACAGAACATATTCACAATACAAACCAAAATAAACCAGAGTATCTTTTCAGGGAGGGCTAACGCCAGCGCAACAAAGGGAAGTAGCTAACAGCAACCCGACAACCACCTTCTCTGAGAACGTCCCCGAAAAACAAAACAAGAAAGCAAGATGCGGCACTTCTGCCCTGACTACCTGTTACACAGAGAGAGAGGGAGGCCCAGCATGGTCTCCATCCCTCCAACTCCGCACAAGAAAAGAAAATAACAATGTTTACAAAGCACATCACATGTACACGACAGCTGTAAATAGAACCAGTAAATTTCATCACTCTCAATGCAGCGTCTTAGCATCCACCATCCATGTCACGCGAGGATCCACTTTAAAAAACGTTTACAATTCGAGGCCTCGTACAAGTCTCCAAATATCACCTCATAAGGCCCTTTGTTAAGAATCTACCTGACATTACAGCACAATCTTGCATGGCCCCAAATAAAGAAGCAAAGCGGATAGTGAATTACAAACTCATAAAGTGCTATGCAAAGAAACTGTGACAGATGGTGTTAATTACAAACTCATAAGGCCCTATTTAAAGAATCTACAACAGTGTTAAACATTATTTCGGGAAGCCTACAGCTGATGTACAGACTGATAAACCCACACAGAGCTGTGTCTACTGTGACCGCATAGTGACTACTGATCAAGACACCACAGGGCACCGACATGTACAACACAGCTATGTAAAGAAGAGTTAATTGTCCCGTTGGCCAATCAGGTTGTCTACAGATGAGTAACATCTCCACATCTCATTGGCTCTTCTCAGTGTGGCCTTAGGTGGTCAGACTGTATAACAACATCTAAAAGCACAACATCACAAATATCTCATATCGCCCATGGACACAACGCAGATTTACATTTTAATCTGGCTTGTTGAGCAGAACTGCATGACACAAACATTAGCATCATGCTAATTCACTACAGGTACTGCATTTCCCATAATGACTCAGCATCCTTCCAAATAACATAGGCTAACAATTTAACTCGGAGCCAGTTCCTTTCAGTTTTCTGTGCTCACTTTACGGAGCTATCAGTAGAAACGGACCTATGCTAGTCTGTAAAAGCAAGTCAGTCATGCACATGGCAATGATAATGCATGCATTAGAAATGCTTTTATGTAAATTAGACCACTGAAGAAAAGGCACTGGCTACCTAAGTTCATAAAGCCGTTGGTTACATTAGCAAAAGTGAGCGCTGATAACTAGATAACACAGGAATGGAAAATAAGCAGTAAACCGCTCGTTTAGCTAGCATGAACTGACGACGCCAAAGCAAAATCGCGCAACTCACATGTAGCTTTTTTTGTCTCAGAGGAATTATTTCATGTGTGCGTGTGTGTGTGAGACGTGCACGCCAAATGAGACGTGCACGCCAAAAGCGCTCTGGTGACAGTAGTGAGAGCATGTCTGATGATGAGCAGAGAGCAGGAATGAGATGAGGAGATCAGAGGGAAACAGTGAACGCATATGCAGAGCGGGGAGAAGGTGTGGGCCTTTACAAACACACCAACGCCATTTTTGCCCCTTTGACTGACTGACGAAATAAAGGGGTTGGTAATGTAATGTACTAACACGGTGTGATGATGTTGTAACAACTATGTGAAAACATGTAACAACATGGTGGACCAACACAGTGTGTTGACATTGTAATAACGGTGTAAAAATGTAACAACGTGCTAGACCAACACAGTGTGTTGACATTGTAATAACGGTGTAACAGAGTGTTTACCAGACTGCTTAGTAGTTTACATTTGTCACTGGTATGTATTATACTGCATTATGAGTCAAGGCACCACTGAAACTTTAGCCCAGTTAATGGCATTATTCATTCATAAAGTATCATATTAGTATGATTAGTAAGTCAGGAAAATCAATAAGTAATTAAACATGCTGATTTTGAGTCAGACTCAATTTGGTGGATATTTATATTCAACTGTTGCCATGTCAGGAGATCAGGACATTTACAGAACAACCAGTCATCAGGGTAGGACGAAAATATGTGTGTGCGTGCGCGTGTGCGTGTGTGTGTGTGTGTGTGTGTGTGTGTGTGTGTATGTCATTCTTTCTTTCATTCTTTCTTTCTTTCTTCTGTTCTTGCAGCTGTATTCCAAGCATTTGCCAAATTACATTCAGTCTTATTGCTTTTGCTTGACTGACTGCAGAGCTCCTACAGTACAATACAATACAGCACAATACAATATAACTGATGCAATTCAATGTAACTGATTATGCAATAAAGACTACAAAGAGCAATGTATCAAATCTACAAACTAATTTAGATGTAAAAAAGTAGAATATGTAGAATAGCAGAAACTGTAGAAGTATATGAGATTATTTTATCACTACAGCTTCCTGCATAGCCGCCACCTCGTTTGCTATTGGTGTTGTTTGTCACAACCCCCCCCCCCCCCACCCAACCCAGCAGGTCAGCAGGTCAAATTATCCCAGCAAGGGCTGTGATTGGCCCCTGCAGATGAGAGGGCGGAGACCCATTCCGCTCATGCTGCGTGGACTTTTGTCTAGACGTCTGTCGTCGGGCGAGCGGGCGCGGTGGTCACACAGCAGAGAATAGTCATTCCCTCTGTGATTGGGTCCGCTGTTTGCATTCGAGACACCTCTCCTGAGACGGAATGTTCTGGAAGCAAGGTGGAGGGGCTCCGTTCCACGATCAGTGGCACTTATAGGGGGCTGATTGACGTTAACGGCATCCATTTGAGAAGCTTTTATTCTGCCAGAAATTACTTTTAGTTACATATGAAGAGGTACTGAAAATTGCAATGCAACAGCATGGGTTCCAAAGAAAATCCAGATGTGTGTGTGTGTGTTTGTGTGTGTATATATATATATATATATATATATATATATATATATATATATATATATATGTGTGTGTGTGTGTGTATGAGAGAAGGAGAGAGAGAGAGAGGTATAGATATTGTAGTGATACAGTAGTGGAGCACACAGAAACTTTTCCGGAGAGACTTTGTGTACTTCACTGAAATTTGGAATATCTCTACATCTTATACTACAGTACACTGCAGTTACTCACCTGGTATCTCCTTTGTATATGTTTGTCTGTCTGTCTGTCTGTCTGTGGCATGCACAGTCAGGCCCTACCTCTTCAGTTAGGGGCAACAAAAAAGTGGATGGAAAACTAATAGAAACATATTTCATAATATTTCATAAATAAAGCCAAACATGCATTTGTGTGTGAGAGTGGTACTAATCAGAACTGCTCATTAGTATGGCCGCAGTGACTCAAAGCAGCGTGCATGTCTATGTGCCCCTTCTGCTGATATTTTGAAGGATTGGGTAATATAAGTCTATTAGCAAAATGGCAGGAAATGCCAATGAAATGTATGATTTTCACTGTGGTTGCTGGCTCTTTTCAGCACTAGGGCATGGCTAGCAAAACGTCACTGCCCGTGTAGTTGCTGAGGTCAACTAAAAGAAGTATGCAAGTATGCCTGACTAGCAAATAGTATGTAGTATGTGGTATGTATGTAGCATATTGTTTGGTCCACTGTGTTGTGTTTTGAGAACAGCTCAGCATAGCTGCATTGACACTAAAATGCATATAGTGACAATATATATGTGTGTGTGTGTGTGTGTGTGTATATATATATCTGTGTATATATACACACAGAGACACACATATTTAGAGTCAAAGCTCTCTGTACCTTATTAAGGAGGCCTTTACATGCCAGAAATGGAGCCCATTAGTTTGAATTAGCTCATTTATTTATTTCTTTTTGCTCCTCTATGAGCCTGTGTTTCTGTGCAAGGTTAAGTGCAGCTGTGCGTCATCCTCGGTGGTGGATCTGCTCTGCCTGGGCGGCTGACGCTGGGTCACGGTCCTCCTCGCCATTGTGCACTGGGCAGAGCTGTAGAGCGGCCTTGGGAGGCGCTGCAGCTTAACCTCGACCTCCTGCGCCTCCTGAACCTCCTCGACGTGTCTTTGTTTGTGTTTCCCCCAGAAGAAAGACTCTTCTTCGCTTTGTGAAGGCTCGGAACCCGAACGTTATTTTCTTGGGGGATTAATTAACTCAGAGGAGACCAATATTTAATATTAATGTCATAAAAAAATGAATAGAGTCCGTAATGGAGAGGGAGAAAGTTTTACACCGACTAATTCAAGGATAGTGCAGTGACTGTGTTGTTTGTTTTCGTGGGGTCCCCATTGTGAAGGTAGTTTCAGGATTTAAATGAAAAAGAGGGAGAAAGGGAGTAGAGAGAGAGGAAGAGAGAGGAAGGGAGAGAGAGAGAGAAAGGGAGAGAGAAAAAGAGATAGCATTGAAAACATCCCCTCCAAACTCAGAAAAGAAGAAGTTTAACCAGCCATGCATGCCAAAGCTGTGAGCCTGCTTTAATATGACTGTTACATATTTAATGGCAGCCTAGGTGTGTGTTTGCATTGATATGAGAATTTGGAAACGTCAGAAGCTGTTACTGTCAACAGTAGATTAAACAGTGCAGTGGCGAACTGCAAATGTGCATTCAAGAGCAGGCCTCTTTCTGAGCTCGGAGGGGCACGAAGGATTGACAGTGATGTCAGAAGGTCAAGGCAAGGTCACTAAATGAGTGCGGACGGTGCAGGAAATGGCAGGAGGGAACATCTGGAGAAAAGCAAGTGGGAGAGCTTCGAGAAGAGCCTCACCCAGGACCTTCAGGGAGAGCTACTGCTAAACAGGAAGGTTGATTTACACACTTCCTGTTTTAACCTTTTTAATAATACTATTACATACTGCACATAGCAAAACGATAGTTTGAATTCCACCATAGCATCGCAAAAATTTAAGCCATTGACAGATTAAAACCACTTTCCTCTTTTTTGTAATGTCTGTAGTGTGGGAGGAGAGAGCAATTGCCCACCACCAAACCCCCCGAAGCAAGACGAAGGGTTCCGAGTTTGCGGCGCCGCGCCGACCCTCTGACGGCCCGACCCGCCGGGGGGCTTCCGGGCAGAGCCGAGACGATCCACTCCTACGTGAGTCACAGCCGCATTTCGCTAAAGAGCGTCGCGGCTCTTGAAGTGAGCTCAAAACGAGAACAAATTGTAGGTGTCAATCCCACCAGGGAAAAGCAGTCAGCTGGAAGGGGAAAGATAGATGACCACATAAGGATGGGTCGTTCTACCTCTCCATGGGGAGAGAGGGAAGGGGCACAGGCACCCCGCTGACACCGTCTCCAGCCACACGTGGCAGGCCAGGAAAGTTTCTTCTCAGCCGCCACTGTGGCTCCCTGCTCATAACCTGCTGACATTTTGAGAAGTGAACCAAGACTTGTCTTAGTTATTTTTCAGAGCTGTGTTTTCATGAGGGATTTCCTGAACAGCAACTGTGAATGCATGAGCACAAATAATACAATTACAGCATGTAGAAGACTTTCTATTAATAATGTGCAACATGACTTTTTAAAGATTTTTAAATATATATATAAAACGGTTTCAAAGTGATGTTTGAATGCTCATCACTCCCACAGAAGCGGATTTCAAACTCAAATGTGCACACTGCACCATATAATTAAAGAGAACTGACTGAACTATCGCATGGCACTGCAAGTCACGTCATAAGTGCCGGGTCTTTTTGGGTGATCGCAAACTTATTTTCAAGACGGTGCAGGATTGGCTCGAGCTGTACTAAAATGCCCAAATATGGTAAAACGTAATATTGTGATATCTCATTGGGTTATGTCTGCTTTGCCACACCTCGAGCGAAATAACCGAGAACCGCAGGTCGGGAAATAAAGACAGCGTTCTGGTTATTGGTCCAGCGCCGCTTCATTTTGCGGGACTCGCGCTGACCTAAAGGAGACACAAGCTCGCGCTGCTCTGAACAGCACACTAGCTTCTTAGAAACAAGTTTGACAGATACTGTATTGCTAGGGCTTCCCACAGGGGCCTTTGCCCGAGAGTTTAGTGGAACTATTAGTTGGAAATTACAAAAATGTATTGGAGGCAATTAAGTGAGCAGTACTTGTAAAAAAAAAAAAAACCCAAAAACATCAGAAATTAGAGGACTGTCGCAAAACACCGGCTGACAAACAAATATGTTTCATATTACACAAGAGATTAAACCTAAGTTGACTATTTTTTAAGCTCTATTTACAACCTTAAACCTGGTTTCTGTTTTTGTTAATACAGTATATAAACCCAGCTAAGTTAAGTTACAGAAACGTATGTTGTCATTGTTCATGTGGTGTCTGATAGATGGGTTTGTGACTTGATTAGAAATGATGTCTGCTTGTGCAATAGAGAATTGAGAAACTATATAATAGTTTAATTATATGAATGTATTGTATTAATTTTATGTAAGTAATGCATTTCTGTATGTTATTTTGTCGTCACAGTACACCAGTACGCCACTCGAGGGACACGCCCACTGTCTCTCACACACACACACACACACACACACCCACACACACACCCACGCCACACGCCGCTCGCCTAACACACTCCACAAGACGTCGCGAGGATCGCTGCTGGTCTGCTGCGTCCCGAGCGCCCCGAGCTTTCCCGCGCAGCTTTAGTTATTTGTGTTGTTTAGCCATCTCGCTACTGTGCTCGTCCGCTTGTTTACTTTATTCTAATGAAGAGAACAAAGACACGCCTTCCCCGCGCTCGCGTCTCACTCCCTCCCTGACGCCATCCCGACAGCTGGTTAAGTTTACATGATGGGACGCAGCGTGTAATTTGTTAATAAACACTTGATCTAGGTTGATAAAGGTCTTAAACGATCTCAAGATGGTATGCAAATATTGTTTGTAATTATCATAACAGTAAACATTTCTCCCGGGAAGGATGGCTCTAGACCACATACGTGTTTTAAATGGCAGAACAGCCACTGCTGAATGTGGGCGGAGACAACCGTTCAGGGCACGTGCTGCGTTGGCTAGCCAATGGCACATTTTGCTCTTTCAGGCTTGTATCCCCACTGACTTCAAACCTTTTAAAGAAATCATGGCAAATAGCAGTTTCCCCATGGCAGGCCAGACTACAGTCACGGTCTTCCATGAAACTTTCACAAGGGCGCGCAGCAGACAAACGGGAGCAGCCATTATGTCTGGACATCAGGCATCCGATGGGAGCTTTGCAAATTGCAATAATGAGAGTTTAGCCATGGCGCGCTGTTCAGAGGCAGGGGGCGGGTCTTTGCAAATGAACCAGACAAGCGGAGGCGCAGAACGGAAACAGAGACTCCACCCATCACCCACCAGCCCCTCCCTTCCCTCCCCAACTGGTCCTGCGACTGCACTTTGATGAAGAGGAAACCTCATTTTGTTAATCTGTCTGACTGCTGATCTGGTCTCCCGGGGCACAGAGGCATTGTGGGAGACAGTAAGTAACCCTGGGACAAGCTGAAGGGTGAGAAATTAAGAGATAAAAATGAGACGTTTCGAGTTGTGCAACTAGTGACTAAGACTCCATAAGGAGAAACAAAGTTTTGAGTGGCTAACACCATTTTCTACAAAAACTCTACCTTAAAAAATGATCTTGTGTAAAAAAAATTATAAATATATATATATTACTTGGAAACAGATTCAAATGACACATGAATAAAGCATAAACCATTTCAGACATGCTAGCAGGCCGAGGGACCCGGCAAGGATAAACTGATATTAATCACAAAATATTGTGTAAAGAAAAAAAAGAACTGGAAATATGTTCAACCCAAAAGGAAAGCAGATGATATCACTGGAGTGTAGGACAGTTAGAAATGGGGTGTTGGAAACATTATCTGTTTATTGTGTAATAAATCCTCTTCCGCCGGCCCCAGAGCAAACATTAAGACAAGGATAAGCTTAGGACGATTTGCACATGTAGGGCTGAGAAATCCACTCGCCCTCTCTAACCTCTGTGTCATAACTCACCAGCTACAGTTGAATCAAGCCAATCGGGTTAATGAAATCTCCAGGTTTTTTTTTCCCCACCCCTTTGTGGGAAGGCGCCTATCGATTGATGAGTGCCCGCGCGCTCCAACACTGCCACGGCGACCTGATTAATCAGCACAGAGCGTGCCTTAATGTCGACGGCCTATGACGGAAAATATCACACCTTCGCATTCTCAGACGTCCGATTTCCGATCGCCTGGGCCGGGTAAACAAGAAACGAATGCGTCAACGTCACAACAAACACAGCTGTAGAAGGAAAAATGAATAGATTGTGGAGATTTTTAAGCGCCATTGGAATGGATGTGGAATGAGCAAAAGGGGGGAAGTAAAAGACTTATTAGATGCTGCTTCTTTTTTTATATATAACCTCCCACACATCAATACTGCAGCAGTCAATATAAGCACTCTGTCTTCAGTGATTCTTAACCAGTATTAAGAGTAGCCAATCAATACCATACACCGACTGAGTAAAGATGGTTCCAGACCCGTGCTTTCTGGTGCCCCCTGCAGGTCAGCATCAGCCCTGCAGTGTGAAGGGAACTCCTGAATGCTCCTCATCTGTCCTCTGTCGAGCTCTGACGAGCAGAACCGTCCCGATCAAGACTTCCGAGAACAAAAGAGCGCAGAAGAAAGCGAATCAGGAGAAGGATGGGGGCCTTGCCCGCACCCCCGACAGCTGTCTGTTTGACGACGGGAGAATTCCGACGGATACAAACGACTGCTGGGAGTTAGAAATGGACGGCAGACGATTGCTCTCTGTCCGAGCCGAGACCATCCGATCAACGCGAAGGCCCGCGGGGGGCGGCCAAACGCGACCAGTACGTCTACGGCTCCCTCCGCAGCGCAGGGCTAGCGCAAACCAACAGACGGCTGGCGAAGGGAGTCATCCATCCTGCTCATTTACCTCACGCTGCTTTCGGTGTCTTTAGAAACAGGTGTCTGGAGCTGATGCTCCAGACTAAATTAGCTTTAAGGTGCCGTCCACAAACAACAGTGGTTGTTGATGTCGCCGTTGTTGTCAGCATGCGTTCGGCGGGTAAACACAGAGCGACCCCCCGAAAGGGAACGTTTCCCTGTGAAATTCCATCGCGGCCGGCGAGCGGGGGAGTGTATGGAGAGTCGTTGGCAGGGCGATCACTTCTGATGGTGGGAATTCAATGATGGCCACCGATTATGGGTGGCGAAATTGCGCTTCAGATGTGATTTGCCATGGTCAAGATTAGTCGTGAATTATTTGTGGCTTGCCGACGCCGCGGCCAGACAGGAGGGGAAACTCTGGAGGAGGGTGGGGTGGAGGAGGGGGGTGGGGCGGGGGGGTGGGGTGGAGGAGGGGGGTGGGTTCTGTTCGGAGCACACAGGCGGCGACGTGGCATGAGGCGGCCCGGGCGAGACAGGGCCTATCCCCAAAGTCCTGCTCGGCCCAAATCGAATGTGACTTTGATTTTTCACCTCATTTCATTCTTGGCTGTCAAATTCATTTCCTCTCAGCTGACAGCTCCTTCGCAATATTACTGATGCAGCTCTCGACACTGGTGAAGGAAGGGTGCGGTGCGGTGAGTGGAGTAGAGACGGCACAGCTGTTGCCCCTGCAATCGCACCGGGTGTCCTACCCACCCCTCACCATCTCCCCCCCCATTCCCCCCACCCCCCCTGTCCTATGTAAAATGACTCACCAGCAGAAATCCGAAGACAATAGCCCAGATCCCCAGGCTTGGCTGGCCTTGACTCTGCACACCTCCCTGGGGCCCACGTGGGGGAGGAAAAACACTGTCGGCACGCAGATGCGGCAGCAGGCCAACAGGGCGGCAGCATATCCCCGGGTTTCATCCAGGCCGCGCTGATCGTCGTCCTCCGGCCGTGACTCGGTCCCTGCTTGTGCACACGCTGCGGTGAGGCATCGCCAGATCTCCGGTTCGGAATGGCGTGTAGCCGCAGGAAGGGCGGAGGCAGCGGGTAGCGACGAATAATCCGCAGGTCTTGTTTGGCATTTTCAGATGTGTACCGTATTTATGGGAGCTCACGTCGCCTGTTAAGCTATGAATAGGCTCGGCAGCCATTTCGGTTCGGCCGGATTTATCCGCACGACACCATTCTTACTCGGGGCCCCTGCGCTTACTCGTCAGGGGTGTGTTCTGTTTGTCCAGCCAGCTACCTCCCTCCTGTGAGAGCCAATAAAAACACAACAAAAAAACCCAACAGTGGCAAAAAAGATGTTTCGGGATGACCTCAAGTCTCCGGGGGGCCTTGCCACATGAATAAGATATGTGGCGTGTAACTGCATCTGCTGGCCCCCGGGCCGGCCCGTCGTCTCGTCTTCTCTGGGGAGGCTGGGGAGGGAACGCTCGTGGGGGACGGGGACCAAGAGCAGGACAGGTCTGGATTGACCAGAGCCCATAGAAACCAAAGCTTCTACTGTTGAGATTTATTAGCCATCAGGGACTCTTCGTCTACACAGTGCTATGCTGTGCTGTTCGAGTCTCCTGATTCCTTGGCCTTCTGAGGATTTATTTAAGGGACGACTCGGAGGGTTTATCAACTCGTATTCTCTCCATATACTGTCTCTCGTCCTCACACACACACTCTCTCTCTCTCCCACACATATTCTCTTACTTCTTTTATTCCTTCAGCCCCTCCTCCTCATGGTGTTTTATCTTCCTCCAACTCCTCGTGTACATGTGTATGTGTTTCTGTGTGTGTGTGTGTGTGTGTGTGTGAGACCAGGACCAAGCCCTGTGATATGTCGGTGGTCTCCTGTTGTCATGCCGGGCCACTGTGAGTGCTCCCTGAGTGGTGGGCGACTGGTGTTCAGCTCCGCAGACGTACCGCAGACGTACCGCAGACGTACCACAGATGTACAGCAGACGCTGCATTGAGAGACGCAGACGCCCCACACACCCCCACCCCCCACCCCGTTGCTGCTGCTTCACACTCTGTGGATTAGTGAGATGTTGGTCAGTACAGTGCGTTCAGAAGACTCTTGTACACTCATAAACCTCTGAAGTAGCTGAACATAAACAGAACGACCAGTAATAACTCCCGTTTGGAGAAGGCGGTACCAAAAGGGCAGATCAGAGCGGACAGGCGTTTGAGGACACCGCCACTCCCTGCAATATTCTAAAGCAAATACACACATAGCATCTACACAGATAACGTCCATGCAGTCCTGTGGCTGAAGTCTAGATGAACTTATTTCTTCTAGTTCCATATTGATCTTCAGCGCGAGACTTTATTACAAGTGGCTGCTTGTCAAAATGCACTAACCTGAATTTTGACACCTTTTAACGTTGTAATGAAGCCCTAGGTCTGTTGTTGCTCACTACATATCTGATGTCAAAATGCCAGAATTTAGTGCAATCCCAAAGATAAATGCCATCAAATACCATCAGATGACTCAAAGAACTCAGAGAAGGTCATTTGTAACTTGAACACCAACCCTCCACACCAGCTGATGGCAGTAGTGTTCTCAAGTGAGCCTTTCAAATGCGATTTGAAAAAAGGAAATTCTCTGGAGTTCCTTGCTTCTCCAAGTACCAGGACATGATCTTCTTTGCCAGACAGGTAAAGGTGATGTTTACCTCTGCTCTTCATTTGCAATGGGGCTTCTTAAACTGGATGACTGTGATGGTGTTTCACATGTACCCTGTGGCCCAGAGCTTAAAGTGCAATGTAGAAGCACCTTCTGCCCAAATTCAAAACTGGATACCACCCTGAGGAAGGACTCAGAATGCAGCAGTTTGGCATGGAATCACTCAGAAGATGTGCCACTACAAGAATGAACCTACACACTACCATGATCTAGGTAAGTCTTGCTTTAAAAGTTGCTGTTTGATGTGTCATATCTAGCTTCCTGTTTCCCCTAGTTCCTGATTGGGTATTTGGAACAAAAAGTAGAAAACATTTCAAAATTTTCAAACGCACACACACACACACAAAGGAGGGCGTTCGTCAGTGAGTACTTTATGTAAATACCAGTCATATGTTGGTATATTTGGATTATTTAAACAGCAGACAACTTGGTAAATTCGGAAGAGCATCCCATGTGGAATTTGTTAGAAAGAGTGTGAGAGAAACTCATAAAGTCTCTGTTCAATAATTCAAAAGGCAAATATTATATTACTGGACTTTGTTTATAAATCTTCTGCCACCCATGCGAGTGTGCTTTGCCTCCAGGCGCAGCGCTCCGCGAGTTTCCGGTGAGGACGGTTCCTCCAGAGCGGATTGGTATTAGCATTAGCACAGGGAGTGGCGGGTGAAGAGGATCACAGCTGCTTCCCTTCTGACCACACGGAAATGTTCCAGACCGCTGGAACAGTCGCCTGTAGTGTTTTCATTTCAAATACCCAATCAGGGACTGGGGAAACAGGAAGTCAGATATGCCCATGATGCACTTTGGGGGGTAATGGAGGCCCTGTCACTCTAATGCCATGACGATTAAGGTGATCAGGGCACTGGACCACAAGCCCCACCATCTGCAAGTTACGACAGCTGGGTCCCTAAGCAAGACCATTGACCCTTAATTTTGTGAAATGTACTGATGACTTTGGATAGAAGTGTCTGCTAAATGTTGTAAATGTTCAGGTATTGGCCCCCTCGTCAGTCCCTTGGCATGGAGGTGTGTCTGTTGGGAGGTGAGGTGAGGGGAGGAGAGGTGAGTGGAGGGAGAGGGTGAGGGTGAGGGGAGGAAAGTTGAGTGAAGGGAGAGGGAGGAGGTGAGGGGGGGAGGAGAGTGAAGGGAGAGGGAGGAGAGGTGAGGGGAGGGAGGAGAGGTGAGTGGAGGGAGAGGTGAGTGGAGGGAGAGGGTGAGGGTGAGGGGAGGAGAGGTGAGTGAAGGGAGAGGGAGGAGAGGTGAGGGGAGGAGAGGTGAGGTGAGTGGAGGGAGAGGGTGAGGGTGAGGGGAGGAAAGTTGAGTGAAGGGAGAGGGAGGAGAGGTGAGGGGGGGAGGGGGAGAGGGAGAGGTGAGTGGAGGGAGAGGGTGAGGGTGAGGGGAGGAGAGGAGAGGTGAGTGAAGGGAGAGGGAGGAGAGGTGAGGGAGAGGTGAGTGGAGGGAGGGAGAGGGTGAGGGTGAGGGGAGGAAAGTTGAGTGAAGGGAGAGGGAGGAGAGGTGAGGGGAGGGGAGGAGAGGTGAGTGGAGGGAGAGGGTGAGGGTGAGGGGAGGAAAGGTGAGTGAAGGGAGAGGGAGGAGAGGGGGAATCACGGTCATTCTCACTCTTGCTCTCCATGTTCCTTTGTGTCCTCTGAGTATGTCGAAATGTCTGTTGTCCGTGTCAAGGATGTGGTTTATGGTTTAGATCATAGCGCTGCAAATTTCTTCCCAGCAAAATGATTTTGGTACAGCGTGAAAGCATCTATGTGTGAAAATGCTGCATTTGAACGCTATTTTCTATCTGTGATTCAGTTTATTTTACCCCCTCCCCGGCTGGCCCTGTACAAGGCTTTGCAAACACTGATTTAGTGCCCCGTAGACACACTGCACACATACACGAAGTGCTATTTGATAGAAAATGCGATGCGAGATGTCTCGCGGTGGGACCTGGACAGTGAGCAGTTCCCCTTTTTCACGCTGCACTGCTCCTTTGATGGAGCTCGACTCAATGCGAGTCATGATAGCGCCAATGCAGGACGGGACATCCCATTACCTCTGACACATTTTAAATATAGCACCCTGCGCTGCTCACCCAGAGATAATGTATCATACTGATAGCATGCTAACTAAACTTCACATTACCTTCAGTATCCATACATTACACTGCTGCGGGCCTAATGAATGCCTGCCTTTTATTTATGACCCTTTTGTAGTATAAAGAAATTAACATAATCACCTCCGATGATTTAATCTGACTGTAAATAGTCTTTACGTCTTGGCCTCCCATCTCACCTCCTGCTTTCTCTGTTGTTTTAACTCCTTTTTGAACCTTTTAAAAGTGGCAGTGTGTAAGATCTTGGCCTCTGGAGACATTTTAAAAAGTATATTTAAATATTCGAACACTTTAAAGTAGCAATAATTAAAGACTTGGAGAAACTTACAGAAAATAAAACCCTATAATAAACTAATGTGGGCATTAAAAACATTTTGTACTAGCGTTAGACGCCAACCAACATTACGTTCAAATTGTGGATGCCAACAGAGAATTTTCTATTATAATTATTTCAATATTTTTTTGAGTAAACATGCTATTAACAATAAAAAATCATGAGCTCTGAGAGGTATGAGTTATTTATTGCGTTATAACATTCCTTGGCTAATGTAACACCTTTGCCTCTGGTAATCAGATGCCCTTGAAAACCTCAATTTCCATACTGTTTTGTTAATTGCGGCTGGAATTACACGCTGCAGAAAAACTTCGGGGCGAAGGTCAGGTTTAGATACCTCTGGCACCCCGCAACAGAAACGGAGTAACCAGGAGAAAAAGCTGAGTTGATGTTTGTGGTGCTGTGAAGTGTGGGGTCTGACCTCTGTGGCCTCGTGGCTGACGTGCTATGTTCACTTGTCTGTGATTTGCTGTCTCATGGTTTTCAACCTGGCACCTACGTTTATTTTCCCTTGATCTTCACTTTGTTGCATTTTTTAATCATCATCCCTTTCATGGCACTGTCAGACCTGGTTTGCTTCAGCAATTTGGCCAGCAGCAAGAAAATGGGTCAGAATGGTGTGTGTTTGGTGCTGGGTGTTCTGCTAGGTTTACCAGCCTATGGCCCTGTGCTGGGGTTACCAACCTGTGGATCTGTGTGTGCTGTGTGTTCTGCTGGGGTTGTCGGTCTGTAGCTCTGAGTGTTCTGCTGGGGTTGTCGGTCTGTAGCTCTGTGTGTTCTGTTGGGGTTGCCGGTCTGTAGCTCTGTGTGTTCTGCTGGGGTTGCCTGTCCGTAGCTCTGTGTGTTCTGCTGGGGTTGTCGGTCTGTAGCTCTGTGTGTTCTGCTGGGGTTGCTCTGGGTGTGTTCTGCCTCTGTAGCTCTGTTGGGGTTCTGTCTGGGGTTGCTGGGGTTGCCGGTCTGTAGCTCTGTGTGTTCTGCTGGGGTTGCCTGTCTGTAGCTCTGTGTGTTCTGTTGGGGTTGCCTGTCTGTAGCTCTGTGTGTTCTGCTGGGGTTGCCGGTCTGTAGCTCTGTGTGTTCTGTTGGGGTTGCCGGTCTGTAGCTCTGTGTGTGCTGTGTGGCAATTCCTGCCTTAGCACATATACTCCACTAATTGCTGCAGTGTTTGTGTGAGCTGAATTTAACGAGGGTAACAGTAAAGGTCATTTGGTTGTAAACAAATTGCGTGGACCACAAACACGGAGACGGCACTAGCTTGCAATTAATTTCCTAACCCTCTTTTCAAGTGAACATTCTCAGTTTCTGTAACTTTAAACCTGCCTGTGTTATCGTTTTTTTTATCATCTTACTGATATAGCAGCTATAGCATCCGGCTTCACAGCTCTTTGCGAATGTGTGCGTGAGAGACAGAGAGAAAGAGAGAGAGATATTGAATGAGAGTATGAGTGAGAACGAGAGAGGGATAGAGAACGAGTGAGTGACTTGAAGGCTTGAGGGAGAAAGTGGTATGAAGACTATGACTCAGATAGGCAGGCTTTTGAAAACATCAGAACAGCACAGAGCAGCAATTTTGAGATTGAAACAGGTGCAACACACTATTATATCCTGAGGGGAATGATGCTTTGATGTGCTCAAAAGGAACCATTGTTGGCTGTAAATGTATCACCCCTCTTTTTTTTCCTTTGGAGAGTGAGAAATCAGTCTTGAAGCGGGCCAGTCTGTCTTCAGGATTTTAAATTCCATTCATTCAGATGAATGGGAGAGAATGCCTTGCGAAGAAAGCATTTCTGAACAAGGCTGAGGAGATGTAAAACAATGTTTAAAACATAAGTCCAAGAATCAAGTCATTTGTCACCCCTTTAATTTGTAAATTTCCATGAAGAAGAGGGCTGTGTCCTGTGACTTTTCCCAGATAGCGGTGGAGATCACACGTGGATCGGAGAGGAGGAGTTCTGTCTGGCCGTGACACAAAAGCAGGCATGCGGCGGGGGAGGGGAGGGGGTCAGGGCGAAGCAGTACAGGCAAGATGGGCCGCGTAGCTGAGAGAGTTTTGCTCGCAGTGTCAGCGCAGCTGGGAGCATCTGGCTCAGTGGTGGCCGATGCCAGTCCTCTGAGCCGGCGGCCTGCTTTAGGCAAAAGACTCCATTTGCTCCAGCGCCCTGCCTTTCCACACACACACACACACACACACACACACACACACACTTTTGAGTGAGAAAACTGCTGTTTTGATGGCAGAGTACGTGGAGGAAAGTTAGGATAATTCTTGGGTGACTGATAGGGGCCCTAAAAATGAACAATCGAACATTCATGTATTTTTCTTCCCTCATTGGGGCCCCATATGATACCTTTACATGGGGCCCCATATGATACCTTTACATGGGGCCCCAAGTCTCTGGCGGTGCCTCTCAATGCCAACAAGGCAACTCCTGATCTTAAAGCCGTACTGTGCAGGGGCAAAAAAGAGCAGAAACTTTGTGGTTTGCAGGTATGTGAGACGTACAGGTATGTGAGACGTACAGGTAGGAGAGATGTGCCTGCCGCCTGTGGGGCCTTCGCCTGTGGGAGGGGCGGCTTGTGGGGCATTCGGCCTATAGGGCCTGCGGCCTATGGGGCCTGCCGCCTGTGGGGCCTGCCGCCTGTAGGGCCTGCCGCCTGTGGGGCCTGCCGCCTGTGGGGCCTTCGGTGGGAGGGGCGGCTTGTGGGGCATTCGGCCTGTAGGGCCTGCGGCCTATGGGGCCTGCCGCCTGTGGGGCCTGCCGCCTGTGGGGCCTGCCGCCTGTGTGGCCTTCGCCTGTAGGGCCTGCCGCCTGTAGGACCTGCCGCCTGTGGGGCCTGCCGCCTGTGGGGTCTGCCGCCTGTGAGGTTCGAGTCCTGGTGTGGTCGGGTCCCTCAGCCGTTGCTTCATGGAGCTTAGCAACGAACAGGTAAACTACGCGTTGCTGTTCGCCATCCTGTATCACTCTTGCGTAGCAGTGTTGGCCCAATTTTAATGTCATCTCACACACACTAATGTAGTAGGACACCATGGCCTTCCATATTGCACCACTAGCAGGACTGTTTTTACCAAACATGGCACTGTGTTCCATAAACAAAAGACAGATTATATGGCAATAATAAAAAAATCAATGTAACCTGGTAACTAAGAACAACTTTGCTTAATAACAGTGCATCCATTGCACAGACTCAAACATTTCACCACATACCCTCAAGCAACGATAGCTTGGAAAAAAGTCAGTTTAAATGACTTTGCCATTGCTCTGTGCGTTCAGTTTAATTGCTGTGCTACATAAGAACAAAATGTACTTCTCTGATACCAATCCAAGTAAATTATTCTTTAATTAACTGTTATTTTTAGTCCATTCCTTTGGTTTGGAAGAAATATGTACAAGGGAAAAAAATAACAAAATTCAATCTGCTGTTTTAATTAAGGTGAACTGGGGAAAAGAAGAGTGTTTCGTTTTGAGTCTTGGTGAAAAGAATTCTTACAGGGACACGTGCATTACAAGTCTCTGAGATGGAAGAGATAAAAAAAAAATCTGTCCATTCAGAAGAGACGTGCGGACACGGCTGCGTTTGAGAGTGCGGTCGTGTCAGCTGTGCACCCATGGCTGCGTCTGGGACAAGCCTCCTGTGGCCGTCTTACTGAATTACAGCAGCATATCGACTCCCTGGCTATATAGATGGCAGAGACACAGTCTACCGAGCCATCGGTAACTTATATAGTAGAGAGCTGTCAGCTCAAAAGTGACTGCTACAAATATCTGGCAACCCGGATGAAACAGTTTATCACATTTCATTGCTTTTCAATTGTGTTCCAAGACGAGGACGATGTGATTTATTATTAATGTTTTCATGGCCACCCTATCCTTCTCCTCCAAAGAGCTAAAAATAAGCAATTCATTTGGGACATAAAGGAAGCATAACGACTATGTGTCTCTCTGCACACAACACAGCTATACGCACCAGGCCAAAATAAATTGCCTTTGAAGATAGTTTTGCCGTTGAAGATCCGAACTCGTGGGACCCGTACAACACGGAAGCTTTGTTTGTTTCGAGACCTGTATTTCTGTTGAGACACTTGATTTATTCCAGCCTTCGTTAGGGAATTAGCGCATCACGCTGACCCGAGAGATCCACTTACATAATGAGGTAGGAGTCCACGTAGAAAGGTCAAAGTTCACAAAGGTCAATACGAGACTGGTGTGTTATCTAGCCAAAACAAAGTGGGGAAAATATTGCTGCTTGTGCCTGTATTTTGCATTATGGGTGTGTTTTGTTGACCTGCTATTTCTGTCCATTACCTGCAAGTTCTTCTCAGCTGCAGAGGCAGTCGTAGGCTGGGTACTGTGCAGGACAAGGTTACCTTGCCTAGCCGCTTATCACGAGACGCTGGCCTGTGAGAGCAAAGCGATTCTGCATTTTATTATCATTCAAATTAGAACATATAGGGCTTCTCTCAGATTGCTTAAGTAATAGCAGTCATTTATCTAGCTCACACCAGCCTTTCATAATGCATTCTTGTCTTATTAGGGGGGAATACATCATCATTTTGGGGAAAAAAAAGTAATAATAAAACAAATGGTTCTCTTTTCTACAAATACCACGTTATATTCCCCCATGAGGACTCCACCAGGCTCTGGGTCACCACCAGAGGTCTGGGAGCGTGAGGGTCCCGTTGTAGTATATCTTAGCTGTTCCCAGGACTCTACACGAAGATCTCAGATGTTGTTCCTGGGATCTGCTGGAGGCATCCTCTCAATCAGGGAGTCACATCCCCTAGTGCTCCAATTACCATGGTATATACAAGAAAGAACTGCTGTGTGTGTGTATATATATATATATATATATATATATATATATATATATATATATAAAAATGGGCAAAAGTGTTGCTGGCAGAGGCAAATTCTGTCTCTATGTCGCTCTGTCTCTCTCTCCCTCTGTCTCTCTCTCCCTGTTTCTTTCTCTCCCTCTGTCTCTCTCTCTCCTCTCTCTCTGTCTCTCTCCCTCTATTTCTCTTTCTCTCTCTCTCTCTCTCTCCCTCTGTCTCTCTCTCCCTGTTGGCGAGTGCGGTTAGGCCTCTTTCTGTTGACTTTTCCCACTGCTCCTCTTAGCGATGGGGGGAAGAAGAAAAAAAAACCCCACCGGCCCCGAGCGACAGGTAGCCTTATCAGGCTCCAGAGCTGTTTATGAGCCCCTTGGTTAAAACGTAACCCGACCACAGCGCGTTGCATTAATGCGGCTCCACTGCACTCCGGCTGGGAAGCAGGCCGTCTCTGGGGTCCGTCCGTTTTTATGATGGATGCGGGAGGGGGGCGCCAACGCCAGCACAAGGCGTAAACGCACAGGGTTTTGGGAGAGGAGGAGAGGTGTGTGCGGTTCTGTTTGTCTTTGTTGTGAGTTTGCTTTTAGGACTTGTCAATGCACTGTGACTGGGGGCTTATTTACCAGCCAGAGGCCGTTGTCTGCAGTGCCGGTTTGGTTTAAGGCATGCTTTTCAGCCTCAGCTCCAAGTTTAGTTATATTTGTTATATATATATGTATTTGACATTGCCTACTGACTTTTGATTGGCTTAGAATTTCCAGTGGGTGGGGAAAGTGAGGAGTGACCAATGGTAATATTGGTTCTTCAACTTCCTTCCCCCTCCCCATACTAAATACTTCTTTTAAATACTTCTAAGCAAGTATTTGGCAAAGCGTCTCTCTCTCTCCCTCCCTCTCTCTCGATTTGAGAGTGAAGCCCACCTGGGCAGAGAGCAGATGATGATGAATGAGTGAGTGTTTCCCGTGACACCACCTAATGAGAGCACTATGGGTAACACTCCTATTTCATCAGAACGGATAAAAAGAAGCCATTCTCCCCAAAGCCCTCTTAAAGACTAATTGAATAGTAAAACATTGCTTGGGGCTGCTTGTTGTCAGCTCATTTGGCCCGCCATTCATCTCAATCCGTCATGGTTCTCTTATTATTTAATTATTTTTGTGTGGTGTGTGTGTGGAGCAGGGTGGGGGGTTTGGCTTGAGCGTATATAAAGATGCTGTTCAAAGGTTCAAAGACCTTCAGAAGTAATCTCACCTGTCCACACACACACACACACACACACACACTTGCACGAGCACAGCCAACTCCCCAGCACACACTTCGGTTACAGGCTTTTTCAATAAACATTTATTAAACCTGATATGGGCTTGTCAAAGACTGGTTCTCTGCTTACTCCAAGTTGACGTGAGCTGTTGTACCCCCCCCCCCCCCTCCCCAAACTGCCCCCTCTACTCCTGAATCCCAACTCGTACCTCTCAGCCTGTCTTCTCTATACCCTCATTTATTTAACATGCTGATGTCAAGCGAATGGACTCCCTGAAAAGATAACTAAGTCTTATCTCACGGCCGCCCCAACAAAACATGACGGATGGGGCGGCTCGGAGACAACTGAATTTCGCCAACGTTTCTGTAATTCAAACAGTGCTGAGCGAACACGGCGCGAGCTCAGGTTCCTCTCCTTTCACTGCATTGTCACTGCGCGACGGTTATTAAGAGCTCGAAATACACCCATGATGAGAGAGCGAGCGGGGCGAGCGAGCGGGCGGGCGAGCGAGAGAAAGTGAGTGAGTAAGTGAGCGAGCGTGTTTGTTTCTCCGTCGGCACCTTGCTGCAGCAGCTAATGAAGGGAGGATGAAGTCCACTTACGCCTCGCGCGTGTGGTGACGTGTATCTGTTCGTCTAAAATGAACGCTAACATCTTGGTGGCTGCGCAGATATTTTTAGTTTCGCTTAGAATTCATTGTTATGTGCTGTTTTAGGAAAAAAAACATTGTGCGTTTCCCCACACATTATATATGTTTGAATAGCCCACGTCGCAAAGCAGAGGCAAACATTACAAGTTGATATGACAAGTCCGTTCGTATTTAATACCTGTGGGTGAAATCTGGTTTCACATAGTAACCTACAGTAGGCTACCTACATACCTGCGTCAGTACGAGCTAAAAAACAGACGAGTGCAAAGTTAGAGAATCGTTCACTAATATCTGCTGCTTACTGCAGGGCCGTAACCACGAGAGACATCGATGGCCGTGTGTCCCTGTCTCCGTGTGTCCCTGTCTCCTTTCTATGACCAAATTGTCGATCTATTAACGAGCTTTTTTGTTGAAGTTTTGCTACCGTCCAGGCGCGGTCGTGTTGCAGGATGACAGGGTTTTTTTTAGAAAATAAATTTTTTTAAAGAAAATTTTGAAATAAAAAGGTCAGTGATCTAATGCTGCATTCAAGACTTGTAGGAAGTCGTAATTACAAGGTGTGTGTGCATGAAATGCTTAAGGCTAAAATCTGTTATAGAAGTGGTTTATTTAAAACCACAACCATACAAAAACCTTCTGAAGTGATTAACTGCTTTTGACCAGATAAAAAATGTATCCACCTAACATGTGCTCCTCCTTTTGCTCATTATGTAGCAATGCAAAAAAATATCCTCACTCAAAAAGTATGTTTGCATCAAAAAACTATGCTTGCGTCAGCCTATGGTTTAGAGTTCTAGTAAGCTCCATCAAACTGTTTAAATTATAATTCTTTATCCAAATTAATTCTTCACAGCTTTTAATTGTAACCAGTTTAGCTTCTGCTGCAAACATCATCTCGGCTGCTCTGATGATGTTATCTTTTGTGGATCTGAATGATTTATATGGGAAATGGATTTTCAAAGATTTCCTAAAAGGATATAGAGTCGCAACACTTGTGAACATCAGTCCCACTGGCACTTATAAGTGGAGACAGGCCAAACTAAAAAGGCGCCGTGTATCATAGTCTATAGCATGCAGATCAAACCCTTGCAAACACCATGTCTACATCTTCTGTTCTCCTGCAGATCAGTGCACGTCAAAGCTGCACCCTCCACCTCGGAAAAAACGGGACACGCTAATTAGAACACGTCTCGGTGTGGGCACCGCCGTAGTCTTATGATCATTATCACCGCCTTGCGGAGAGGAACTCTTGGGGGACACGTGACGTCCAGCGTCGATCTTCCTCTCTGTATTAACTGGAGATTACGATGCAAACGGGACGTCGAAGGCTTAATCCCAAACTTAATCCTCGCCTTAATCCGAATGTGGCGCTGCGATTTCTCCTGTAACGCGGCAGATCTGTCGTGCGGCTGCTTATACTGGGTGTGAATCCGAGGCGGATGACGAGTGGACCGGCCGCTTCGCAAGGTTGGATCCGGATCCGGGGCTTCTGGACTGGAAGGCAGGCAGGCATGGTGGGGGTGGACCCCAGGGAAGTGCTGCTCATCCGGGCCAAATATCGTCTCTCACCCTCAGTTGGAAGCAGCACTTACACCCCTCCCCCCCGCCCCCCAGTAAGCGCCGTTTCCTGCTGCTTTCTTCCAATAACCGCACTTGGAAAACATCACAATTAAAGCTGTAATGCTCCTCCTGTGATTCCACTGGTGTTGTGGTCCGTTCGAAGCGGTACTTATACAGGCAGGGGGTGGAAAAATAGCCCTAATGATGTGCAGGCATTGTTTTGGACACAATCTGGCTGTTTTCAAAGCGCTGTCTCCCCACCGGCCGGGCCTTTGTTGCTCTCCAGGCTCTGGTCTTGTTGATAATGGATTGGCAAGTTTTTGTATTTGATTGATTGCGCTGACGCCGTCCGTTGAAGTGCCGCAGGACCTACAGAAACCACAGCCAAGCTTCTCGTCAGTACCCTGATCACTTAGCAGGCCTGCATGCATGTGTTCTGACTGATCACCCAAGCACGGTTACTACTGCGTCCGTGTTGCTTTCATAACTGTGTGTGTTTTTTATTTTATAAATGTGGCTTTACGACATCTGACCCTTTTGGGGAAGAAATGGCTTTTGGTACCTTTGGTTAAAAAAAAAAAAACTTGCATAAATCTTAATGATATCATCTGAGTTATCACGGTCCTTTAATGTTGTTTCGGCATAAATGTTTAAAACCCGGCACCTTTATAGTCTTAAGTACAAATGATGTCACTGTTATAAAAATCTAATTGATGCAGCATAATTGCACATTTATTATTATTTTTTTGCATGATGTAAAGCCGGGTAGTTTTGGCGCGTATGGCTGTAATGTTGCAGAACTGGGACAGGGTGAGAGAGAAGCGCGGGACCTTTGTTGTAGATCATTCTGTGGTGAAAGGAAAGGAGCAGTTCTCGTA
The DNA here is from genome assembly GCA_020368025.1 of Brachyhypopomus occidentalis. NCBI lineage: Eukaryota > Metazoa > Chordata > Actinopteri > Gymnotiformes > Hypopomidae > Brachyhypopomus > Brachyhypopomus occidentalis. The sequence goes on along the minus strand of JAGXOD010000039.1, from coordinate 388,799 downwards.
ATGTTTAATGGAGTGGGTTATTGCCACCAAGCCGTGGCAGTGTAACTCACGAGCCGCCCGACACGAGAGCGCTCGCGCCGCCTTCGCTCGTTTCACACTTAGACCGCACAGCATTTCTCGCTCGGAGAGGAATGCCTGAGTCGCATTTATCGGTGCTGCTAATTCACGGGCCGTTCCCAGCGATTTTGGATTCATTTTTCGTCTGACCTTAAGATGCTAGCTCCGATAGATGTCAGGATTTTTTTTATGACGAAAGCGAAGAATAAAACTAGTTGTTTTTCCTATTTCTTGATGAAATATTGGTTAAGGAAAATGAAAGATGATGAACAGACTCAGGCCTAACTTATTATATTAACTGTTAATGGTATGCATATGACATCACAGCTGCACTCGGTTTGGTTTGAATTAATGCATATCGGAAGATCTGATAGGACGTGAACTCTAACTGACAATGTGAAGTAATTGTGGAGCTAGTGGTCTGTTCCTGGGTTCAAACCACCGTACCCCATAAATCCCTGTGTAATGCATGCGAACTGACGCTGCATGCTATGTGATGCTGCATGTTACTGATGCTGCATGCTAATTCAGGCTGCTTGCTAACTGACGCAGCATTTTTACAGAGGCAGCATGTGAGGTGTCTTGTTTAATGAGGTTCCATGTTTACTGAGGCTGCATGGTAATTGAGGTGTCTTGTTTACTGAGGCTGCATGCTAACTGATGCTTATATTTGTTCTTGCACATATGTACAGCATGAAATGATGCAAATAAATAAGTTATTGGGTATAATTATGTATGATGCTCACAGCAGACTCCCACATATATAAACACGCACGAACACTGCATTTTTCTGCACTTTTCTTTGCTTTTATTCTCCATCTCTCGCACTATTTTTCTCCTTCTGTCTCTCTCTCTATCTCTCTTTCTGTGTCTCTCTCTCCCTCCCTCTTCCACACACTCACACTACACCCCCACCCCAGGTGTCCCTCTGTTGCTGTAGCTGCTCAGGGACAAGAAATGGACGAGTGGACCAGGCCTGAAGTGGTTAAGTCACTCATAATGGTCTGAAACCGAAAGGAAGCTGGAAGCCAGCATGGAGGCTCCAGGGAGGGGGAGGTGGTGGCGGAGGTGGCCAAGTGTGCTGGTGTGGAGGGTGGTGCGATTCCCTCGCTCCTTCCACCCCCTCCCAATGTCCCTGCTCCTCAGTGCCCCGCCAGCCTCTCGGGAAATCTCAACACGCGGCCTCCAATATGAGCATGTGCTGAGGAAGGGCGCGTAATAAACAATACTAACCTTCTCTCTTCCTGACTGGGTCTTCCTATTCGCTCGCTCTTCTGTCACTCACCAACACCTGCCCTCTCGGTCCCTCCCCCTCCCTCTCTGTCCCTTCCTCACTGCGCTGCACTTTGGACACCAGGTAACCTTCTGCCATGAGCCGTGTGGCAGGTGGAGACATTCGCCTCTATTTTAAGCAGCTCCTAACAAGCCTCGTCAGACACACTGCATGGGTTGTGGACCCACCCACACACACACACACACACACATACACATACACACTGCATGGGTTGTGGACCCACCCACACACACACACACACACACACACACACATACACACTGCATGGGTTGTGGACACACACACACACACACACACACACACACACTGCTAAGCCTCAGACAGTGCTGCCAGAGGGTTTACCGACAGCCAACACCACCTGCTGCCCCATGTCTGTCTGCGTGTACCCGCGCGCACACGCTCTGCGCACACGCGCTCCTCCAAAGTCCTCCGATCGATACGAAGCCTCATCCAGCCTTCCGATCCATCCGAGAGGTGCATTCTGGGATGAGAAGGTTAATTTGGTGCTGGCGGCTTGTGTCACTACGCTCCCAGAGTAAATATACACCCCGCCCCTGCACACCCCCTCCCGGACGGGGCACTACGGGTTCCAGCGAAGCCCAAATCTCAAAGTTCTAATTCTCTCCTAATGGAGGAATCGGCTTCGGTTTGCAGGAGAATGCAGAGGGAGGCTGGTGTCTGATCACCGTAGTGCCGCTGTGCCAGGAGGCTGGAGGTGTGGGAATATGTCACAGGCCGACGTCCCCCGAGACACGAAGGGCTCGTGCAACACTGTAGGAGACGCCAAACATTTGTCTCGCTTGCGCTACGGGTGTAATGCTGATTTGAAAATATACGCCAATCTCTTAAGTACTGCAGATATGCAGTTTTTAAATCCGTATGCTTTATACATCCGTTCGGTGGGCACAGTCTGAGCAGCGCTCTCGCTACTTCTCCGAACGTACGAAAACAATAGACTATTTTAAACTGGATAAATAAGTAGCTGAAACTGCTCGTGGATAAATCCTATTAGCAGGGCATCCCGAGGAGATTTCCCTGCGGCAGGTAGACAGCGCCGGAGCTAGTTAAGATGGAAACGTCACCTGGTCCTTTAAGAAGAGCTCAGGAGACATCTGGCAGGTGACGCCATTCGGAGGCAATCAAAGGCCATCATTGCAAGCTCCATTGCAAGCTCGTTAAGAAAGCAGAACATGATGGGCACAGGTAAAGCTACAAAACGTCCCCGAGAAGAGCCAAGCCAGTGATTAAGGCAAGTTGAAAAACATTCGATATCTTGGTTAGTCGACTTTTATTTGGGTCACACCAGCTGTGACATTGTGGCCTAATTAGGGGGTGCGGAGCGCCATAGGCCAGTCGGTTCCGACACAGTGGAAGCAGAGCCGATTAGGATAATGCGCAAGCGGAGTTTGATATAAAGAATAATCACCTTTTTATCTGCGCTACCCCACTGGCAAAATCAATATGCAGTTGTTTAATGTCTTATGGTTGATGCGGTGAACTTGTTATGCGGGAATGAATGAAGAAAGAGAAGTAACCCAAAGACTTCAAGCAATTGGGCAAATAATTGCAGCCTCACTTCCTTTGGCTTTGAACAGCCTTTGATCAACTGATCAAATAGCCAGTGTATCATGCATCTCTACTGATGTAACACGAGGCCAAAGAGGTCTTTCCCCCCCGGACGACAAGCCGCACTTGGCACGCTGGCCGAGGTTTGCGGAGAGTTTGTGGGCGGATGCAGGGAAATGGAGCGGAGGGGCACATGAGCTAACGTCACGAGACTCACCGGGGAGCTGTCGGACGTTATCTTGACCACCTCCGACTAACCCCCCCCTGCCATCCTCCACCAATTACCAACACCACCATAGTGCGGGGGCATTAACGATGTATGAGGGCACAGCAGGGGGGTGGAAGCGGTGGGGGGGGGGCACTAGCCCGGACACGCAAGACCTCATTAACTGGAGGTAACCACAGGGGGGGTAGATCGCTGATGTTTTTCTCCCAAACTCCGGATGGTGGTTCAGGCCCCGGCAGGTGCGTGCGGACCGTCCGAGGAGGGCAGGGAGACGCTGACCCATACCGAGGGGAAGGTCCACACTGTGTTCGTCCGGGCTTTCTGAAAGAACGCGGTATCGACCGTCGCGGGGCGTTTACAATTTCCAGCAGATGGAATGAATCACAATTAAGTTGTCGGAACGGAAAAACTTGACCCGATGGGTCCAGATGGCGGCCTCTTTACTGAAATGGACAAGATGTCCGCTTATCACTAATTAAAAATGATTAAGCACCTACTTACCTTCATCGATGGCCATCGACTGGACAGAATGCTGATGTAGAGACACCCTGGACAGGCTCCAGAGGGCTGTCAAATTTCTCTCCTCAAAACAGAGTGCATGTGCATTGACCAAAAACCCAGATCATTAAAGCCCCTGTGTGGCTGTACGTGTGTGTGTGTGTGTGTGTATGTAAGTTGTGAGCAGTATGGATCTTACTATTCTCACAGCCAGCAGTGTGAGGTCTGCTGTTAATTCCAAAGAGAGAGAGAGAGAGAGAGAGAGAGAGGGAGGGAGGGAGAGAGAGGGAGGGAGAGAGCGAGTGGGAAAAATGAGACCATGTTCCAGCTGAAGCTGAAAAAGGTGATTAATCATGTTTTATGATGCAACGGAGAGAGAGAGAGAAAAAAGAGGAAGACGGAGTGATGCTCAGCATGTGAACAGAGAGTGGCTTTCTTACTCCGAGGCTGAACGAGGTCAGTCCCATGTACGTAACTTATCTCACATTGCCACCATCAGCACTGGGAAGCAATCGGGATAGAGATAAATATCCAGGAGCCAGCTCTGTTTAATCCTGCCGTTAGGTGAGTGTGGGGTAGCACTGAAAGTGTCACTCTGGGTAACCATACGGCATCAGTTGTTGTGCTTTTGCTTATATGGCCGAGTGTGCAGGTATTACAGTGTTACCGCTGCCGTCATCCAGTAACATCCAGTAACCCCAAATAAAGTTTTTTTTTAAATTCCATAAGTGTTTGCATTTTCTGCAGCTGTGCATTTCCAAATATATTAATAGTACTTGCTAAATCCCAACATAGAGAATGATTAATATTTTATGACATATGTGCACGTACGGCTGTGCAAAGAAGACTCTGTATGTCTGTGTTCTACAGTCTCCTAAAACCCTCCTCAGTGGTGTAGTGGGGGGTTGAACGGGTAATAAGAGGGCACGTCAACAATAGTTTTCCTCAAAAAAATCATATCTATAATTAATGAACACTGAAGGCAAGAAATATGCCTGCAGAAGGATAGCTGGGAGATTTATTCTGGGCCAGTGTTCCTTTAGGTATGCACGTGCACATCCACCCACACACACACACACACAATCCCCCTCCATATGCATACACAAACAAATCCCTGCACTCACACTACCACACACACAGTCAGGCACACACACATGCAAACATGCATGCACACCCACACATGCACACACACACTCAAACACACACAGACATATAACTCCCCCCCCCACACACACACACACCACCCTGCCTACACTCACACACACGCACACACACAAACACAGACACATAACCCCCCACCCACACACACACACACAAATCCCCGCACTCATACACCCACACACACAAATTCCCACACTCATACACCCACACACACACACACACACACAAATCCCCGCACTCATACACCCACACACACATGCACGCACACCTGCCAAGGTACAATAGGGGTTGTAAAAGCACTTGATTATAGGTTTTTAGGATCCAGACAAATTCCTTCTGACAGGAGGGTTCGGCACATCCACAGCTGTCCACCCAATCAAAACAGTGCGGTGGGAATGTTTGTTCTTTAGTGTCAATCAGGAGACAACCCTCCCAATCCTTTCATACGGATTTACGAAGACTGTTTCACTAGCATTCTGGCTCTTCTCTCCAGATTAGTGCTAATATCATTTTTGTTCATCACAAGGACACGTTTGTATGGCTAGGACGTTCTGCATATTCACCTCAGTTTTATGAGCTTACACATGCTTGGCCAGGGGTCGTATCCATAGCAACAGCAGAAACACTGGCGGGGTGGAGGTTGTCAGTGGGGTTTACTGCCTGCGGATCGTGTGAGCAACATGGCGGCCATTCCTCGAGACAGCCTCGTGTCAACGCCTGCCGCCGTGTCTGTGTTCACCTGCTCCATTCAGTGCTTGTTTACTTGTATACCACGCCGAATTGGCATAACTCCTGGAAATGGTTGTGAGACTGTAATGCAACTGTTTATTGGTATATTGCTGTATATTATAAGATTATATAATGGTGATTTTGAATGACAAGCTACGATAAAGTTTACCAGTCTTGATGAGTGACTGCGTTTGCACGCCAGCTGAACCACCATCATTACTGTAATATGTGCTAAATGTAATATGTGCTAGCAGTGCTACAAACGTCTCCATAGGTTACGAGTAAGTAGTTTTTGTCCCCCTGGCTAATGTGGAAAGTCAACTTCTAAAACAGCTAAGAGGATTACCAGTGCTACGACAGTGCTACTGTAGCAACGTGTTTTTTTTTACGATTTTGCAGGGGTTTGACCATACTATACATCATAGCTGAACGCAGAGACGCGGAAATAAGTCTTCCTAATACAAAGCGTAATTACTGCAAGGTCCTAGTTGTTTACATCTTGAAGCAAATGGAAGAATGGACAGACTATTAGTGTAATTACAGGATTAGTCTGTCCTGGGTAATAGGGCGACGGGAGCGTGAACTAATTACCCCCATTTCCAGCGCTGGGCTGTCTTATTCCTGAAGACTTTGGCACGTCAACATTCTACTGCGCTTGTGGGACAAAAAGAACGACGCGTTTCACATCTGCGCACGTGCGAAAGATGGTTTTCTGCGATAATCACCTCTTTGAGAGCAAGCCAACACTCGCAGCTTCAATCGCTGGAGTGGAGCGGAGCGTCTAAACCCGAAGCTAAATATCCGAAATCCCACAGAAGATCCTGCCGCAACAAAAGCGCGATGTCTGCTTTGCACTCTATTAGCGAATCAAAATCACACTTTTGATTTGCCGTCGTGGCAGTGGGTAGAAAGGCAAATCGCGGCCCAATCCAGATTGCAGCAGAGTTGAGAAGCAGGGTCAATTTAAAAAAGACCCTTTCTCCAGTTTATAAAGCTCGGTTATTTTGTCCCAACGATGACGAGACAAGAACTGTTTTTAACAACAAAAGGTCATTATTTATATGATGATTATAATGCAAATAACAATAATTATTATACGATTATAGCGTGTCAGTACATTATGTAGAGTATAGCAAACCATGATAATTCCACCATATTGACAGTATGTCTAATGAAACTGTTTTATTGTCTCTCAGACACACTCAGAGTCTCAGATTGGTTGGGCACTGTTGGATTTAAATGAGACTGCAGTTTGGGGCATTTGTATTAGATTTCAAAACTGGGTTTTAGTTCAGACAAACGTGTGCAACCAAGTGAAGGGGGAGCCTTTTGATGTGCAGTCTCCATTTTGTGTGTGTGTGTGTGTGTGTGTGTGTGTAATTCAGCCCCCCTTGGTGAGGAACTAAAGATCCCCATAGAGTGAAATTGTTTTCTGTGACTGTACTTCTCAGATGGGGGAGGTGCATGAGCTTCTAAGCCTTTGACAGACAAATGCACAGAACTCCAGGTGCGCCAGAGTCGACACACATCGACACCCACCTGCAAGAGCTGTGCCCACCAGCCGAGCCACTTAACCTCTGCCTACTCCAGGGGGCGCCACCGAGCGCTTGACCCTGTGCTCTGGCCCTTCTGTGTATATCGGTCTGAACGGAGACCCATGAGTATCTACACTTCTGTCCATCTGTCCATGTAATATCCAGGAACAACTAAAAATAAATCCACTGCACGCGTTGACCATTGGTGAATAGGTTCGGAAGCAGCCTTCAGTCACGGTGACTCAAATGTTCTGCCTTATGTTATGATCACCGTACGTATTGAACTCAAATCAAATTTCGTCTCCACAGTCAGATGGAGAATTAAGTTTAGCACCTTCAGCCAGAGGTGGCCACTCGCGAGAGGAATGGCGTTGTCGTTCCGTAAGGGGTTCTTCCGCTCTTGCCGAGCGTCACCTGCAGCATCTCCGCCCTCCTCCGTGGGCAAACAGCCCTGCCCTGGACCCTTGACCGCACGCCTCACCCGACAGAGGGTGCGTCATAAGGGGGAAAAACCCTGCTAAATTAATTAAACCACACTGAGACAGAGGCCCTGGACATAAAGGTCTGCTGTTAGCATTTTTCTAGCCCATTGATTCCTTGTTACACCGCCACATTATGGCTCCCAGACTTGCCATAAATCAACCCAGATCCCATTGTCCTTCTCTCCGCAGGCCTCTCACCGTCGCCGGTGGTGTTCAGCAGAGGTGACTGTAACCCATTGTCCTGGTTTAACGCCTCCATCCGGAAGCCTTGGGGTGGAGGGCATGGCCTCGTCTGGGGGCCGCTGATGCGTCGATGGGGGCCGACCGGTGCCGCCCCAGCCTGGAGACTCCACCCCAGGCTCCGCCCCAGGCTCTGTCTGCTCCGCCCCCTGGCTCTGTCTGCTCTGCCCCCTGGCTCTGTCTGCTCCGCCCCCAGGCTCTGTCTGCTCTGCCCCCTGGCTCTGTCTGCTCCGCCCCCTGGCTCTGTCTGCTCCGCCCCCTGGCTCCGTCTGCGCTGACCCACTTAGCAGTGGGAGCGTTCGGCCGCCATTTCTCGAGCAGCCGCTCACTTACATGATGTTTTTGTTCTGGGCCACGTGTGCCCGCTTAGTAACCTGGATGGTTTTTAGGTTTGTGTGTGTGTGTGTGTGTGTGTTGTTGGTGGCCATGTACAGTATTTAGATCTCTGTGGGGACTGAAATTCCCCAAGATGAAAGCTTAGTCCTGAAAAATCTTTGGTATTGGGGAGAGATTAATCTCCACCAACAGATGTTTTTTTCACCTAAAGAGAAGTATTTAAAACAGCAGAAGAGCTTTTGTTAATGAGGTTAAGGTTAGGTTTAGATGGTTAGGATTGGTGTCAAGGCTAGGATTAGGGTTAGGGTTGGTTGTAGCTAAATAATTCTATGCCTACAACTAAAAGTCAATGATCACACAAGAATAGTAAGAATGTGTGTGAGTCATTTTGCGTGTGCATAAAATAATGTGTGGAGTGTGGAGTGTGTGTGTGTGTGTGTAAAATAATGTGTGGATGGGCATTATTATGGTCTCTGCTTCATTGCTTAGTCATTTCCTTGTGAGATAGAGACATATTAAAACACATAAATAGGATGTAGTGCTGTTGTAGTGAGGCAGTACCAGTAGCAGAAACACCACAGTCGTTCCATTGTGGTGCAGGAGCACTTCACCCATCAGCCAACGCCGCTACCAGTAAAGAGGAACCTGACTGGGCCAGTTATCTTAATGTAAATGAAACATGCTAACTTGCTTGCACTTTCATTAACTGTTTGTCACAACAGCGTTTTTGGATGAATTATCTCTTTAATGCGCCATATAACTCATGCAGAAATGCACTCAGCTCTGGAATCTCCCCTCCCCTCCCCTCTCCTCCCCTCTCCTCTCCACCCTCCTCTCCCCCCTCCTCCCCTCTTCTCCCCTCCTCTCCTCCCCTACCCTCTCCTCTCTTCTCCTCTCCCCTCCCCTCTTCTCCCCTCCCTCTCCTCTCCTCCCCCCTCTCCTCTCCTCCCTCCCCCTCCCTCCCCTCTCCTCCCCTCTCCTCTCCACCCTCATCTCTCCTCCCCTCCCCTCTCCTCCCCTCTCCTCCCCTCTCCTCCCCTCTCCTCTCCTCCCCTCGCCTCTCCACTCTCCCCTCCCCTCCTCTCCTCTTTTCTCCACTCCACTCTCCTCTCTCATCATCTGTAATGACTTTGTAGTCATTGAATGCAACACCTGTGACACTGAACATCGCTAACGCTGAACGCCCTTGACAAAACCACGGCACCCACCTCAGGCCAGGAGCACTCAGCCGCCCAGTAGCACCGTCTGTAGAGCTCTCAAGTAACGACCTCTTAAACGGAGGGGCTTCCGAGTTCCTCCATGCTCCTTCAACCTGTACTCTGTCTCTCCCTCCCTCTCTCCCTCCCTCTTTCTGTCTCTTCCATTTATTTTCCAGCTTCTTCCTTCCTGAAGAAGTCTCACCCTCACACTGCACGTGAGCGAAGGGTCAGGACTGGTTCAACTGGTTTCCCCATACTCAGAAAAAGAGGTACAATTACTGCACAAGGGTTTCTGGGGAAAATTGCTCTTCTTTCTAAATTACAGTAATTACAATTACTTCACAAGGGGTTTTGAGAAAATCTACCAATAGTGAAGCCAAAAGTGTTCTGCAGCGGTGGATGCAAGAGCTTAGAGTGAAAAAGGTGAACAAATGTCCCCCTTGTACATCCTGGTCCTTCCAGTGGTCCACTCTGTCTCCTTACCCTTGTACCTATATACCTTTCCTATTAGTTTCAGTGTAGTTATTGAATAATTAAAAACAGTAACTGAATAATTTTCCTCCATATTAATATCTAAAGATGCCTTGAGTTTAAAGTGATCAACTTCAAAGAAAGTTATTTTATTTTACCATTCTCTCTGAAATCCCTGAACCTTGGTGGTTCCTCTGTAGGCAAATGGGTTCTTTAGTATTAATCGTGCAGTAGGCAGTGAGTCGTTTCATGCTAATGCTTTAGCAGATGTGTGTCTTGAAAGGTTGATCTGAGTGATCTGTGACTTTACTCAGGCATGGCGGGGAACAGGGAGCTTATAGAGGGAACGTAAAGGATGTTAGAGCCATCTGCTGATTTTTTTTGCTTACGTTTTTCCACAGTGTGTGTATTTGTGTGCGTGTGTGGGAGTGTGTGCGAGTCTATGAAGGTGGAACGCAGTACAACTGCTGCTTCTTGGTTGGAAGATGGAAAATATTCCTTCAGGGGCCATCTGGAGGATGCATGCGTGTGTGTATGCGCATTGAGACGTAGCAGGTTAACTGCAGAAGAGTGTTTTGTCTTTAAGCGGTTCCTGGCACTCCGCCCTCCTCCGTCTCCAGGATGTCCTCCCTACTACGGAGCTGATCATCCTCGTGCATGCGGCCCCTCTCACACTCTTTCTGCCCCACCCTGCCAATTCCAGACCCTTTTACGGGTCCTTCCCCGGCCCGATCTAGCGTGGCGTTGTGTGTGGGGGGGGGGAGATGAGCTTCATTTAGGGCCACAGCAGGGAGTCCAGCTCTCAAACCAGTGGGAGGTTTGAACTGGGAGTGGAGGGGGAGGGGCTGGGTTATGGGGAGGGTGAAGCAAAGGACAGCAGGTTAACTTAGCAATTCGCTCACAATATCAAATGCCTCAATACTAGCCCCAGTTCTGCTCTTTACCCCATAGGGCTTTGATTTCTACCTACTTGTTCATTTATTTATTTAATTCGCTGCCTTTTCGCAGGAAGATGGCGAAACGGTCATGCGTGTACCGCAGTGGCCGTGAGACTGGAAGCCAAGGGCAGGGCTGTGGTGAACTCCACCCACCCCTCCCTCCCACCTCCACCCGCAACCCCATCCCCTCCCCCGCTGTCAGCAGCGGAGAGAGGCATCTTTGCCTCTCAGGTGCGTCTCGCTCCGTCAGCACTTTATAATCAAATCCAATCTGGTATTAAAAGATGCTCTTGACACTTGACTCCATCAGAGGGAAAACAGAAAGTTGGAGTAATGCGATTGAGGCCGCGGCCCTGATGGTGGAGACGGAAGCTGCGTCCCCACAGGATTTAGCAACGCACCCTACAGCAAACTGTTTTTTCCCATAGTTCATGACCAGCTGCCTCTCTCTCTCTCTCTCTCGGCCTTTCTTTCTGTATGGTGTGTGTTTGTGCGCGTATGTTTGTGTGTGTAGGAGGGTTGTAAAATTGCTTCTTCGCTTCACTCCGTTAGGTTTCAAAAACGGCCATGCGGTTACGTCTTCCACGACTGCGAGCCACGTTTCCTCCGTTTGAAGCTGACGTGTGGACACCTCTGGTGCCTCTTTCTCCAGGTTGCAGGCACAAAGCTGCCGTATGTTTTGGGATTAGCTAATGTCAGGATGTTTGTCAGTAAGCTTCTGATTCAGCCTCTTCCCTGTTGTCTCCGAGTCACTCTCATCGCCCCATGGCATCCGTGTCATCAGAGCAGATGCTCGTCATCTCCATAGCTGTGAAATGGCGTCGATCGCGTGCACACACCCCGGTGCAGAGCCAGCGTCCACGCACGGGCGCGTGTTGCGTGAACACTCGCACTGACAGACTAGACATTCTTTAACGGTTTTAAATCTGACGATCTTTCCGCACATTGATCACTGAAGAGAAAACCTCCTCAGAGACTTTCTGCTTGAAGAGCGCATTCTTTTAGAGCAGTTTCATGCTGACCTTTGAGTGTGGTAAAAGAGAAAAGCGAGTCATTCGTCACCAAATACTGAACTTGGTCCAGTGACTGCAGGACAGTCAGGATATTGGGGAGCTTTACTTTTCACCACAGCGAAAGTTTTTACCAAAAAATAAACCCTGAAACTGGTGAGACGGTGACACCTGCTCTGAACTACTATCTAAAACCAGACAGGAGTGTCGATACCGCTCAGCACCTGCGACTATTATTCACACGTTCATTTATTTATCCATTCACATCACACCAGCACCTTAAAGGGAGAAACGAAATTTGGGGGGCATGGATCAATATGATAAACTGCTACTTGTTTTGTGTCCAAATTGTTTCGGTTTGGAAATCGATATGTGATCCAGGGTCATTTATCAGCGTATGAGAACAGTGGGCGAGTCTCATGAGATAATATTAAGCTTCAGTGTGTTTTTTTTTACATACTGAAAATGTAGAGGTTACGTGGTGAGAGGGTGGAGGGAGATAGATAGATAGATGGATAGATAGAGAAAGAGAGCAGAGAGGTAACACAAGGGTGATGGAGAGCAAGAGAGTTGCAGAAAGAGAGAGTGGGTGTGACAGAGAGAGAGAGAGAGAGAGAGAGGGAGAGAGAGAATGAGGCAAGTGGAAAATAGAAAGTAGTGTTGGAACACTGATGGATGGGAGGAGGAGAGCAGGTTTATCAGCCACTGACAGACACAATAAAAAATAACCTTCGCTGTATGGGCCCTGCTCAAATTAATATGGAGCAGCCAGGCGACGCCGGCACGGAGCCATTAGGGGCACATTGACAGTGTCGTTAAGACAATGGGCAGATTATGGGGGTTACTGATGACACGCGGGACGGCGCGGGACAGCAGGGTATTCGTCACTTGACCTCTGGAGAATGCACGTGCTGTCGGGGTTGAGTGTCTTTCCCCTGCCCAACCACCCCCGCCCCCTCCCCAACCCCGCCTCCACCCACATCCCCCTCCCCAACCCCGCCTCCACCCCCATCCCCCTCACCAACCCCAACCCTGCCACCTCCACCCACATCCCCCTCCCCAACCCCGCCTCCACCCCCATCCCCCTCACCAACCCCAACCCTGCCACCTCCACCCACATCCTCCTCCCCAACCCCGCCTCCACCCACATCCCCCTCCCCAACCCCGCCTCCACCCGCATCCCCCTCCCCTTTCCCTGCCTTCACCCCTCCCTTCATCCCCAGCGTCTCGTCTTCAGTGCCAATTAATTGCGGTGGAGCCTGGTGTCTCCTTCAGCCTCGTTCCTGTCTCATTCAGGTCAGACGTAGTGCCCTTATTCCTGGGATGTGTAGTTTTGGCCCCTAGTGCTCATCGCCTCGGATGCAGGTTCACAAGGGGCCACAGGAGGTTCATGAGGGGCCACAGCAAGTTCACGAGGGGCCTCACGAGGACTCTGGCCAAAACCCTAGAGCTCAACTCAGTCAACAGGTGACACCTGTTCCTTTGTTCCCTCCTTCCTGCTGCTTTTGTGATCACTGGTATGCATTTATGTGGACTTCCAAGGACTTGGGAGTGGGGTCAGGTATGGGCGAGATCCTTGTGGATCCATTGTTAAGATCTGGTGATCCAGTAGTTCAGTTCTGATGCAGACAAAGCAGATTAATTGAAACAAGGTTTAGCTAGACTAGTAGAAACGATGAAATGTGTTTAGTTTTGTTCTCCCACTTAAATTCAGTTCAGTTCAGCTTTTTACAGTGCGTGTTGTGTCAGAGGTACTCGTCATATTCAGTGAAAGTCGGACAGCACAGTGAACACCCAAACACAGCCCAGCAGGAGATCCAGTGGTGATGGTGATGGTTTCTTCACTAAAGTCTCCATGGCACCCAGGACCAGGACCAGAGAGCAGGTGGAACATGCAGATGAGCCAGTGAGATCCAGCTGGAGGCTTCATGGTGGTCGGACTGGTCTGATGGAAACGAGGATGCTGAATTCTCCATCACGGTCGATCTTGCATCAGCATCAAAAAGCACCAGAGAGGCAGTTGTATAATGTGGCAGAGAATAAGAAACCGAGACAGAGGTAGCGCTGTCTGGAATTCACTAGAACGTCATCTATGATTAAAAGAGTACAACAGAGACGTCGGCAGAGCAAGCTTTAACAGCTCATCTCAAAGAGAGATCCAGAAAGAGGCTCGGGGTGTGAGGGCTCCCAAAGACATCAGCACCCCTCCACTTCCACTGTCACCAAACACGAGCGAGCGCACGTCAGCGTCGGGATGACGGCACCGGTGCGACAGTTCACCTCAATTCTCCACGTCTACAAGCCCCCAAGATCTGTACCATTTATCTAACACGAGAATTCATCTCCAAATGCTTGACTAAAATAGGTTCTCAACCTAGCCTCTAAAACAGGCAGGGACTGGCAGGGGCCTCATCTCCCTACTGTAACTTTCTGAATTCTAGGTACTAACAGATAACTAGCACCTTTGTGATCTAAGTATACATGACGGTCCGTAATGGAAAATAAATTCACTTACGTGCCGAGGAGCAAGGAACAAAATCATGTAGGGCTTTCTATGTCAGTGACAGAATTTTGTAATCAACATGAAATTTGACAGGCATAATATCGGCCTACTATAGTCAAACTTTGTGGTTCTTGTAAGAATTTTAGCTGCCAAATTCTGGACTAACTGAAGCTTAACCTATTACTAGAGCATACAGTTAGCAGGGCCTCATAAGAGGGCAATCATGAGGTAAGAAATGTGTGAACTCATTTTTCAGCGTCATGTACAGATATCATGTACAGCAATAGATGAAAATGAGGTAAAGGTGACTCGGCAAAATTACCTACATTCCAGGACAGGAGCGACTGTGTCGCCAAGGTTACCACGTGCGATCTATAGTGCTGCACTCAGATCAAGCAGAAACAACAAAGATATGTAACCGTGATCAGAGGGTAGTAAAAGATCATTTGTAATCTTCACTAAAGATGTCTCTGTAGTGTTATAAGGCTTCAATCCTGACTGAAATTTTCATGGGAACCTTATGTTAGTGTGAGCATTGCCGTTTTCTCCAGAATCATAGATGAAGATGTAAATTGCACATTTGAACCAGATCTATCATTTGAATGTTCAAAGGAGTTGAGATTAAGTCTCTTAATGATATGCTAGATTACTGCTACTTTAAGAGTTGTTGGCATGTAGCCAAGATTGTTAGAAGACTTTAATATTGTTAAGCTTGATTATTTCTGCTAACATTTCATTGTAACATTGTAGGAATGTAAGCAACAAACAAGTAAGCAACTAAATGATTTGAAGAAGGAAAATATTTTAACAAGCGTCTTATTAAGTGCAATAAAAACATTTTGGGGAGATTTCTAGGGGTTAAATAGATTGTTTCAGCTTTTTCATATTAGTTTCAACATCAGTATTGAAAAAGTCCATGAAGTCATTACTGCAGAAGGCTACTGGCATCTGATATTCAGTGATTAGTTTTTAGCTAGATTAGATATTGTACTGAATAGTAATCTGGGATTACACTTGCCCTTCTGTCGAGTCTAAGGTTATACTTCCAGGCAGACTGGAATATTTCTATTTTAGTCACACTCCATTTATGATCTAGTTCTCTGACAGTTTAACATCCATATATGGTCATTTTTTTTACTCCTTAGTGGTGTGGTGTCAGTTTATCTCTGCAGAGTAAAAAGTCTTCCATCATGTTGTCGAACTCACTTGGATTAGTTTCAGAGCTAAAGACTGAATCTAGAGCTGAATCTGGAAGGTATGCAAGAAAATGTCTTGCTGTGGAGGATGTTATGATGCCACTACAGTGACAGCATGAACATGTATTATGATAAAGGTGAAGTTTAGATACAATGAGGTAATGGTCAGAGACTATTGTAGTCTGCTGGAGAACAGCTGTGTTATCTGTGCCAAAAGTTAATGTTAAGTCATGATGCAAAGGCCTATTACATTATATACGAAACTAATGGAGTCTGTATATGTGTGTGTGTGTGTGTGTGTGTGTGTGTTTGACCTCCACTTAAATGTATATTATTGTGTGTGTGCCATTTAAATGTATATTATTATACCTGACATTATACCTGTGGTGGGTGAAGCCTCTTTTCTGTGAGACCCAGGGGGTCAAGCTACCGGGATGATAAGAGGTCAAGATCAGTAATGATACCATTTAATACCAGCTGCTGTAGAAGCAAGGGACCCTGTTGTGTCTGCCGGCCGGTAGACAGATGACTACTGCTTCTACCCCTAAAGGAGACGTGTCGGATCACGTATTAGCGGAGCACTCTCAACAGGTCTCTCAGCAGGGCGAATCTGCTGGACGCGTGAACTTGTTGGTTACTTGCATGGTTTAGCATAAGCGTTAGCATTAGCATCGGCTTTGGGTTACGCCTCTGGGACACCACGCATCTGCCCCTCTGGAAGGGCTCTGCTGTCAGAGCTGAGAGGTTTGTCTACGGTATCTGGAGCTTCTGATCCAGATAACTGTATGCAATCTATAACCTAAGGCAATCAACATTTATTTAACTTAATCACATATATGCTGTTTATTTATTTTTGGTAGATTGCTCTTATAAAATGTAACAAATAGTAAAACTAAAGAAAGGTATGTCCAAACCTTTATATGGTACTGTACTAATGTCTGTGGATGTGACTGATTTTAAAAATCTATGCAGCTATGACGAAAACAAAGCAGAATAAATGAAAACGGTAAATAAAACAATAATAAACAAATAAATAATAATAAAACCAGAAGGTCAAAACAGTGGAGCTTCTTGCACCAAGCAGTACAGGAAACAGGGAGAAGTACACTCAAGGCGTGAGGAGTCTGACAGGAAATGCTTTTTGAAAGTTAAAGCTGGTCAAAAGGATAATTCCACAGGCAAACAAGAAAGACCTGTCAGACCCGCTCCCCGAACCTCACGAAACCTCCGTCCGTCAGTGCCGTGCAGCCGCGGCGAAGCCCTCACACCCATCATCGCCTACACCTGTGATTTGCTTGGAGACAAGTCAAACAAGTAACAGGTGTGAGGACCTCTAAGCTCCTTCATCCGCCCCACCACTCGGAGAAGCCTCTCAGTTCTCCGCTGCGTCTGTGGAGCTGTGCACCTCCTGTGAGGTTTGTTCTACTATTCCACCTCTTGTTTGCTTTGGTTCTTGTCTGATTGCTTCTATGTTTGCCTGGCCCCGGACTCCATTATGGAATGTTCTCCTCGAGGAAAGCGTGTCCAACAGAATAAGCTCTTCCTCTAATTCATTGCAGGCCAAGAACATCTTGCAGCTTTAATTTTATTTTGGTCCTGTATTTAACTGTTAAATATGAAATGAAATGAAAAGGAGATCCCTTGATAGAAGAAGAGCTACTGTGAGATATGTTTCATTAATTTACACTATGGTTACATGTACTGAAAGTGAATAGCATCCCGAGAGTATTTTAGTTTGACAATTTCTTCACTAACGGTATTATGATGACCATGGGAAGGAAAGTTATAAATATATGTTCTGCAAACAGCTCTGTGAATCATGTCATTTAAATAATGCCTCTATGAATGTGGGCTGTCCACTGCCACTGTAGATGTGATTCTATGAAATTCTGCAGTTCTCTGAAATTCAGCAGCTGCAATTCAGTGTGTTTTATAAATGACGTCAAAAATAGAAAGAGGGCCTTCTCAGAATCTTCCAAAAGTAGATTAGCTGAAATCCAGGACGAAGGCAAAAATCACTTCCAGTTTTGGTTCCCCATGTGAAAAAAAACTCATTTTCTTACCCGTGTAGATGTTCGGCGGTACATTATTAGATTTGAGAGGGTGGTTCATTTGATTAGATGTACTCAGCAAATGTGAAGATTGCAAAGTAAAAATATGTGAGTTTTTGACATATTCTAACAAATATTTCACACAAAAAGGTCTGAATATGTTGTTGTCTTCAGATCGTGTTTACATTAAAGCCAGCATGTGCCTCTCTTCAATTCACGTCGTGTTGGGTACATAGAAAACACCCAACGAGGATTAACGTGTCATCGTGGTCACATTCGCACTATAGCACTTGCAGGAGGTTCATGTGATGTACACTGAAGGCTGTACACTAGTTTCAGTCAGGTGAGATCACTTAGCATCTCGTCTGGGACCTCTTTTCTATTTTGGTAGTTGCTGGCTGTTCCAATGACAGATCCAGCAAGTCATTATTTCATATAATGTCATTTAACTGACAAACTGCCTTGTCTACCAAGTGATGAATCCACCGACTCCTAATCACACCTTCTAATCAGAGTTAAAATATCCTCCTTGATGCACCTCAGCACTCACGACGGAATAAACCCGAAATTCATTTTGAGCCCATTTGTGTTAACAGATGTTCGTAGCCGCAGTGGCTCGCTGTGAGCGCAGGCCTGTGTGCTCCACTCTGGCTGGGTTTGTTGTGGCCCCCTCCTGTTTCCTCTTTCTGTTCGCTTAAAGGTGCGATAAGCAACATTTCTAGGCTGGGGTTGCCAGGTCTTGCTCCTTGCCTGGGGCAGCCAGAATGGAAGCAGTGTGCCGCGCTGCTCCCGGTGATGTAAAGTCTTCATATTCCCAGCTGAAGGGAAGCCTAGCCTGGTCACCATGCTCACAGGAGTACTGCTTTCTGCACTCTGCCGGTATTTGTTTAGCACTGTTCTAATGCACATTAGCACACAGCAGCTAATGCCGGCGCTAACATAAACACTCTCCTCATAAACCCCGACCCTCGATCTGTCACTCTGAACATGTATTTGTACTTCTTGGGATGGTGTGGGTGGGATGGCGGACTGTGGTAAGCTCTGTTGACTGCACCTTTAATTTCCCCCCTGCCATGATCCTTAGTGTTCCGTCTGCTTGATTAATGCTATGGAATGGATCTTGTAAGAAGCACAGCTGCACAACTGGCATAAAGTCCAACCCCCCCACTTGCTCTGTGGAAGCCTGAAGGTATTGGTGTCTCCAGGTATTTGTTCCTAGCATGCACCGCATGCACAGACTGAATGTCCTAATTAGCTTCCCTCCCTTGTTAAGGTTGCTGGTGGAACTCAGGATGTGGTAGACTGGGTTGGCTGCAAACACCAGCAGACACTGAACCCCTCTGTGGGTAACCTTGCCGACCAAAGCCCACCCTGTCTCCACGGTTACAGGCTAATGCATAAACAAATGACGACGGAAATAGCACGCGGAAGGCTAAGACAACGCTAGCATGAATAAGACGCGTGGCACGGATTTGAATAGGGACATAACGACTGGCCCGGGTGGGGTGGGGTGGGGGGGTTGGGTGTTGTAGGGAGGGGGGGATATAGGACACTGTGTGTTTGATGTGAGTTGATGGCGTTGGAGAGGCAGGAGATGGAGACAGATAGACAGAGCGGGATCAAAGTCAACAGGAACACCACCCTCCGCTTCTCAATATTTCATACTGCACCTGACCACTGGTGCAGATCAGGAGCTACACGGCCGCGGGCCTCCCATTGTGATCGATGCGTTTTGATTGGTTCACAGCCTGATTTTAGCGAATGCCCCTAGCGTTTCAAGTGCTTCTTATCTCCAAGACATGTCTCTCCTCTCTTTACAAAGCTGGAGGGGGAAAGGGTGGGGGATGTCGGGGGATGGGGGGGGGGATTCATGCTTTTTTTCCCTGCAGATCTAAAAGAATAGCATGTATGAACTTGACAATGTAGAGACAAACCGACTTTCTTTCACTTAATGTGCAATCACTGAATCAAGTATGAAATGAGAGCTAAATGATGGCTATATAACTCTGCCTGAGACAGCATCTCTCTCTCTCTCTCTCTCTCTCTCTCTCTCTGTTTTTTCACATGTTTGGTTTGCAGCAACCTACACATAATTTATGCTTAAAAGATATATAGCACCTTCACATCTCTCCATTTCTTGACGCTTGGTGAGTTGGGTGCATATTATGAAACCAAAATTTTTCATTTTAATTGGAAATGAATGTAGTCACTGGTTTGGCCATCTGTACATCAGATGTGTCGTTGGGAGTGTTCACCATGACAGAGAACCACATATGGAGGAAGTGAATGCTACCTTGGAGCACTATTTTCTGTTTCTCTCTCTGCAAAGCAGAAACCGATTATCTGCTGACCTTTCCAGGTGTTCGCTGGCTCAAATAAGGTGATTTCTTGCTGGGTTTCTGGACAGGTGACAGGTGAGAGCACCTTTGGGCTTGGAGACTGGAACTCTTTCTGTCTGAGTCGCTGACATCGGCTCCTGGCTCGTCCTTGGCCTCCTGCGGTGATCAAAAGGCCTTTTCATTCCAGGCGGTGAAATAATCACATATTTATGCCCTCATGGACCTTGGACCTCTAAAATTCTCTGGGGTTTCACTATATGAAAAGAGAGTTGCACAGTTGTAGAGGCGAATGTTTGGCTGTCTAATTGTGAGCTTTAACCCCTGAACAAGACGCTTTAGATGATCGATAAGTCAAATGAAGCCATGACAAATGATGCCGTCCTTCAGCAAACGGCTAACTTTCGCTGGGATTCCCGCCTTTTCCCCCAGAAGTCTCTGCACTTAGCCATATCAAATCATTAGAAGTGAAGCCTGTTTACAGGTGTTTTGCTAAATAATTGGTTCCTCTGCTCCCGGCAATGGCCCCGGGCCAATGACGGCTCAAGCTGTTTGACGTGTGGGCTGATAATAGTCTCCCCAAGTTAAAGGGCTTGGCAAAGATACTTTGGCTGCCAATCCCCTCCCCCATCGCCCCCTTTTAGCAGTAACACAGCCACTGTTGTGTCTGAAGCAGCCACGGGTGTACCATTGCGAGCTGCCACAGGTGGTGTGAGATGCAGACTTGTCTTCAGGCTGAATGGGGATTTCCATTTGCCACACATAATGAGCATTATGGGTTTTGCCAGGTGTCTGCTGATAGGGCGGGGGGGGGGGCATCCCAGACTCATGATCACATGACCATGCCCCATACACACCCCTACTCCAGACATGTTTGGTGGCTGTCAGTAAATGTCACATCAGGTCCTCAGTCAGGAAGCACTTTAAAGGCCGCAGTGATTGGATTACATGCTACTGTTTCCTCTGATGCGTTGCGATCAAATCGGAACACTCAGGGCTTTATTGTCATTGCATGCTGGGTGCATGAGTGAGATATTATTATTAATGAACAAAACAAAGCTAGGGAGGGGGGACTTTTATATCCACATAATATCAAACAAGTTTTTTTTTTTGCTATAATGAGGCATATTCGGCTCTGTGATGAATGTCTCGCATAGCTAATTACCGAATTTTTTTCTTTAGTCCTTTGCAATTTAGTAAATAAAATCCCCAGGGTTCTCATTTGAAGCCAAGAAATAGGCCATATCTTCCCACTGCAAAACACCATTAAAACTGACACTGGTGTTTAGAGGGATTTGGGCAAAAAATAGAACGGAGACAAAAGCCCAATGTTTGACGTTTGACTCAATCACCAGCAAGAGCTGCAAATTCCCAACATCATTATGGTTAGCAGGGCATGACACTGCATTTGTTGGAGACCTCCCCAGAAACATGAGGTTGATTGAGAAGAGGATGAATTCACTCTTGCAGGGACTTTTTCTATGATGTTGCAGGCAAACTCGTTTGGTTCTATGATGTTGCAGGCAGATTCGTTTGGTTCTATGATGTTGCAGGCAGATTCGTTTGGTTCTATGATGTTGCAGGCAGATTCGTTTGGTTCTATGATGTCACAGGCAGATTCGTTTGGTTCTATGATGTCGCAGGCACACTCGTTTAGTTCTATGATGTTGCAGGCAAACTCACTTGGTTCTATGATGTCGTAGGCAGACTCGTTTGGTTCTATGATGGCAGATTAATTTGCTTTTATGATGCAGCAGGCAGATTAATTTGGTTCTGTGATGTAGCAGGCAGACTCATTTGATTGACGCCATGCATCCTTCTTTAAACTCGGAGCGGCGTCTCCAAGGTTTTCATTCTTCGTTTTCCTCAATCCGCCAGTAAACCACAAGAATGTGGTCGAACACTCACGAGGCCGGCGGAGAGATTGGCCCTACCCCAACTCCAAGCCCCTCCATCCCTCTGGGGTAGTAGATTTTGAGGCTGACCTCCACCCTGTCCACACACAAAAACACACACACACTCCAGGGCAGGCAGGTAAAGAGCAAGGCGAAGCCACTCCAGACGATCTACAGTAATGTCCATTGACAAATCTGTCAGGGGAGCTGAAGCTGGCTGAGCTGTGATGGATGCAGAGCTGGGGGCTGGGGGCAATTGGTGGACCTGCTAGGTGAGTGTGGTGTGTGTGTGTGTGTGTGTGGACAGGAAGGTGGACAGTAGTGGGCACATGGTTCAATGCTGTTCTTTTTCAGTCTCTTGAAGACAGAGAGAGTGAGCCAGATTATCGAGGGTGGCCAACGCCGTAGCTCTAACCGTACAGCAAACACCTTCCTGCTTCTGTTCATATTATGAATTTACCGACTTTGGCAAAACAATGATGTTACAGAAGAACCATGTGTGATTTCTCTGTGCCTGTTAATAGGAGTTGGTTTCATGGGATTTACCTGGTAGAACAATAACTGCAAACCTTAGAAGCCCGAAACAATATCTGGCGAATCAGGAATCACCGTCTCTATAAAATCATGTACTGATATAACTAACATGTAGTATGAGGCTTTACCAGCGGGGGCTGTAAGGCGGCTCTGTTGTCCGCCATTTTGTTTGAGCTACCATCTAAAGTAACTAAAGGATCGAAGTCACAGCAAGCCAGGAGCATCATTTTAGTAATCAAATTAGCTAGATGGCTAAGCTGTAGCCTTCAGTACGGCTAGGCACGCTCCTTTAACTGGATGAAGAGACAAGCGATTTATTGAGGTTGACGGTCTCTAAATGGAAGCACTTGCTCTCTGGATCCATTTCTCAGGCCTTTGTCTTGTTCGAGGCCGTACATCTACAACCTGCTGTGTGTCACCGATGCAAATATGCTCAGGATCATGAAAAATGAACTTCCATATTCCACAGCACAGCTCCGGTATATCGCCACAAACGTCTGCGCTATCCATTTCCGTCCCTGGTCTTAATCCCAGTCCCCTCCTTAATCAGTCACACCTGTGATTAATTACAGGCATATATTTACATGGTGGCTTACAGCAGAAGGGGTGGAATTGTGTGGATATTTGGTACTGAAGTGCATTGCTGATTAATGGTCTGGGTCTAAACCAGGTACAGCGTCATGTCGGCAGTGCGGGGTAACAGATCTGTTGTTTGCGCTGGGCCACGCGGTATCCCAGATGCCAATATGAACAAGCATGTCATTTGTTATCCAGAGCTCACTATTGATGATGCCACTGATGAAATCCATACGCCCTTACACCGTTACTGTAAAGTGCAGCATGCACTGCTGGCCATATACATTTTTTATACTGAAGGGCATGAGAGAGGAGTAAAGCATATTCAATGGGAGGAGGGGGGGCTGGGGGGTGACAGGGGGACAGAGGAGAGGGGGTGGCGGGGGAGAAGTGGCAGGAGGAGAGGACATCAAGGGCAAAAGGGGAGGTGAGAGAAGAGCAGATGAATAGGGGAGCGGGGTGGAGGGTAAGGGGGGTAGGGGGTAACCGGGCTGTTGCTGAACCAGCATGATGCTGCGCAGGTGCGGGGTGAACTGTGTTTCCCTGGGGCACCAAACTCCGGGCCTGTCAACTCCCGTCACACTCCTTCCATCAACCCCCCCTCCAACACACACACACACACACACACACCCCAGGCTGCGCTCCCTTTGCATGTCACCTGTCCAGAACGGAGACGCAAGGTGACTTTGTCGGCGGCGGCGCCGAGTGACGGCAAACTTACGGAATGACAGCTGGAGCTCCGTTAGCCGAGACCCTGGTGGAGAGCGGCCGCCCTTCTCCCGCGCGGCTCCGCTTCCGTCTCGTGTCTCGGGATTGGCTGCAGATGGTTGGGTTAAGCTCAGTGATCATGAATTACACTGGATCTCTGTCAGATCGCCCGTCCGTCACGTAGATCCGCATGTAACCTGCTGTCGGGTTCGGAGCGTCAGCGGTCTCGCCCGCCCGAAGAAGCAAAGTCGGCACCGCTGCATTCGCTGGTCGTCAGTGCAGTATTATGCTCACTGTTTTCTATTTGTATGTTATGAAATATTTGTATTTGTTTCTCAGAATGTTTCACTTGACCTCAGATGTGACACGCTGCTTTTAGCAATGAGTAGTGTCCCAGCGTCCCAAGCCATGATGGAAGATGCAGCTCGGGAAGTTTAAACTCGTGCACCGACGCTTTCACAGGTCAGGAACACACGGTCTGTGCGTCAGCCCTAAAAACCATTCCTATATCCCTCTGAATGGCATTAGAAAATGAAACTGCAATGGGTTTTTGTTGTCTGGCTTCTCACACACACACACACACACACGCACACATACATACAAAATACACTCTGTGTAGTTCTTTACTGCAAACCCTGCAACATACCCTGGCACATCATCTCAAAACTAATGAATAAGATTATTGTGGGTGCATAAATTGAAAAAAAGGAGGTGTTGGTGAAGGAGGAGGGTGGAGGGGCCGGCGGGCGGATGACTCTCGTGTTTACGGCTCCCTGGAGCTTTTATGGGGTGCCAGTGCTTTGAGTGCATGCAGAGATAAAAAGAAAAGCAGGTGATGTCAGACTAAGTCATCCACCTGTCCACTTCTCCTGGGCCTTTATCCTTGGCCAGCTGTCCTCGGGTTCTCCCAGCGCCTGGCCGGGTCATTCGTCCGTATCAAACCCTGCTGAATAACTGGCCTCCCCATGGCCAGGCGTAGCTACTCGCGGTCTTCAGACCATTTGCTTGGCGCACCCCTCCTTTCTCGAGGAGCTGTTTTGAAGCCAATTTTTTTGTTTTTTTTTCTTTTTTCGCTACTTCAGAAACATGTCATCCTCCGTGTGTCAGCTTGTAGACGTAGGCGGTGTGAGAGTGAGATCTGTCTGAGAGCTTCGCGTTGACTCATGCTGACATCTGCCACCGTGTCGGAGTTGAGCCGCTTCTGCCGGAAGAGAACCAAGAGCTTTAGCATGCTAGCAAGGCTAGCGCTGTGGGATTCTCACGTTGGACTAAACATTCTGGGTGGACCAGCACAAAACGACGAGACAAGAAAGAGGTGAAAGAGGTCGGCCTGGTGGCTTTGGACCGCGTATGAATAATTCTGACGACGGGTATCTGCTTCAGTCATTAGCTGTATTCACGGTGTATGTCAAGCACCACCAGAGACGACATGCAGGCAGAGCTAAATGGAAAATAAATCTACTCAGGGATAATGTGAAGAAAAGAACACTATTATTTGAAATAAAACGTATATTATTTAGAGGTGCTGGAAGCTTGTGTTGTCTTCAAGAGGTCACAGCAAATTGCTTGTAATCACTGCAGAAATCTCTGACAGATATTCTTTTCTGTTGTCTTGTTTTTGGAGCGATTATGAAAGACTCTTCCTTGGCCCCCGTCTCTGTCTGTAAAAGTGCTTTTGAAACGGAGTGAAGAAAGAGCCAGACTCTGACCGTGACGACACCTGGGAGCTGTTTGGGCCCCTCACACATCTGGACCTTTAAGTCATCTCTGCAACACACGGGCAACAAATAACAAACACTCATGAAGATGACATGGCTAGAAAAGGAGACAGGAAGCCCTTCGCTGCAGTTCCACGCGGGTTTACAACGAAAGGCAGCGACGGCAACACAACTTGGCGCCGGCTCAGTTTGTTGGCGTACTCTCATCCATCCTGTTTGGACTAAGAGTTCTGTTCTGGGATGAGGTTTTGCCCGCCACGCACTAACGCACATTGCTGCCAGGACTAGACGCTGCTGATCTGAGATCAGTGCGAACTCTCCGAGACGCCCGAGACGGACCTTTGCCCATAAATCAGCAAGGGAGCAGCGAGCTTTGCCAGTCATGCCGCCGTTATCCTCCACAGGCTCCCGCAATCCAGAACCGTCTGCCGGGGGAGGGGGGGGAGGGGGGGGGGGATGGGGAGGGGGGGTGAGGTTTGCTGGAGCTCTGCTGCTCACAGAGGCTTGGCTTTGTTAGCCAGATCAGGCTCCGGAGAACCGCTCGCGAATTCAATTCACACTGCCGCTAGTCTGCTAATCATCATTATAAGTTGGAGCGAGGGCTAATTAGCCGCAAGTGTTCTCCTGATTTTGATTGCCTTCCTCACCTTTTGGCACTTCAGACTGACGAGCGACGTTGTCATTCTACGAGACGGAACGGCGACGGACGGATACAGAGGCTTTTCGTTTTCCTAGTCGGCTGACGCGGTGGGGAAAGTGACGAGTGCAGCGGTGAGTCATGACCAAATAAACGATGGGTTACACCGAATGGACTATTGTCCATTGGAAAACTACTCGGATTCACTCCTACTTATGTTTTTTTCTCTGTTTTTATCCGTAGTCCCCATCAGCCTTGGCCTTGTGTATGGCTTCACTGGCTGTGGAGTTGACAACAAGTTGGTTTGGCCAGTGCGGTGGTGGAGCTCACAGTGACTACCAGTCCAACTGCACATTATGATGCTGAGTGTGGGAATAACGGTTTGTGCCAGAACTAGTAATGGCCAATTTGAAGCTACAAGTATCTTCATATTTGAATTTTTGACAAATGCACCCAAACACAGAAAAGTAATTTAGTCACATATAAGCAAATTTGTTCAACAGCAAAAGGGCTACAATTACAAATATTTACAAATATAAAATAAATATGTAAATACATACAAAAAATACATAAAAACCTCCCCGCATAAAAATAGTGACTTATCCCCACTGGTGTTCTGATCTGTGCATGTGTGCACATGAGCGCGTGTGTGTGAGCGCGCACGCGCGCGTGTGTGTGTGTGTGTGTGCATCTCTGTGTGCGAGCGTGTGTGCTCATGCACATTTGTGTGCATATCACTGAGCCTGCCCGCCCTGCGAACCACGCGTGTTTACAGAATGACCTTTTTAGAGAAGCAGGAGGAGATATTTGGATTAAAGTCCGTCCACTCAGAGCCATCCTGCCGGGTCTCACCGTCTTCCTCATCTACATAAAACAATGAAGAGATCAGAGCCCACACGCAGAACCTGCCCTGGACCACATCGCGCCGCATGAATAAAAACATATTAACTCTCCATTTTGTCTGATGAGATTTCGGGTGTGGCTTGTCGGTAGACGGCGCCACGCGTACTTGTGCAGGGAGGCGTATTCTTGCCACCGAGTTTGGTTACATCGTTATTTGAATATTTTGGGTGCAAATTTACAAAATGTACACTGGCTGTATCACTCTAGCCATTCTCCCACCTGGCCCCATTGCTCCCATCTCCACCATGAAAGGCGAATGAAATGCGGTCCGCTGCAAAGCTGGGCTTTGTTTTGACAACGCGAGCGTGCCGTGGCCCCGCGGCCGCGCTGCGTGTCATTCCGCGGCCGCAGCGGGAGATCTGGCCCCGCCGTCGGCCGCCAGCTGTGCCGAGATAGCGCCGCATCGCGAGTTCCGCATTGCCACGGCGACGCGGCTCGAGGTCTGTGGCAATCAAAGAAAGTGTCCTCGCTGTTCCGCGCCTTGGCAGCCGGCCGGCGTATCGTAACCGCAGCATCTGAGGGGCTCGCTCAGTGGTCGTTGGGTTTATGCAATAAAACAGCGCAGTTACTGCAATATCAGGACAAGGCTGCCTCTTGCCAAAAAGTTACTTTCTCACTCCTCCTGGCCTGCGTCACCCTTCTAAATGATGCAACGCTTATTTAAACAGTTCTCGTTTGTCGGTTATGCCGAAGCTGCAAATG
The DNA here is from genome assembly GCA_020368025.1 of Brachyhypopomus occidentalis. Lineage (NCBI taxonomy): Eukaryota > Metazoa > Chordata > Actinopteri > Gymnotiformes > Hypopomidae > Brachyhypopomus > Brachyhypopomus occidentalis. Next base: position 361,298 of record JAGXOD010000039.1, on the reverse strand, counting down.
AACGTAGCCAGGTTGGATGTGTTAATTGGCTCCAGACACAGAATGACTCGTGTTTGCTTTGTTTCCTTGTGAGCGCCGTCATTATCCCAAAGCCACTCTCTCTCTGCCTGGGGCTACACTGAAAATTAGGCCAAACTTTAAATACAGGTTTCTAAAATTCAGGTGAGAGTGTTAGGAGGTTTTTCAAAAACGCTTGTACTAAATTGATTTCAAGTCTTGAGAACACACAATTTTGGTGGGGGTGGTGGTGGTGGTGGTTGGAGGGAGGGGTGGGGTGGTGGGTTCAAAGGCAACCATACCAGTTCCACCTCTTTCCTAATTATCTAAAAATGGAATCTTTTAGGACATAAGCTCTTTGGAGACTGAACATGATTCAATTTGCTTGCTCACCAGTGATACATTATTTATTTGTTTGGGGCCAAAATGCGTTTGCTTTATTGCATTTTCAGGAAAATGAGGATTTCCATCTTCCCTGGTGAGTCTGTGCATGCCTCCTCTCCTCCGTGGGCGTGAGCCACCCCCACCATGCCAGGCCCCGCCCCCTCTGCCCCACTCCAGCCCTCTGGTTGGTCCATGGACATAATCGCGACGGTGGTGTCTGGCAAAGGCCTGTAAAAACGAGATACTAGTTTGGCGCAGTATATAAAGTGCGTAAATATTGAGTGCCATTGTTAAAGAGAAGACGGCCAGTGTCAGAATACCAACAGAGGAGACAGGGAACACGAGGACTTGCGTAACGATAACACCTACATTATGCTATTAGTGCCTCTATTAGGGCTAAATTTATCCTCCGGACATTTTGCTATTTGAATGGACACATTTGGCCTGAGTTATGGATGGCACTTCCCTATTGGACGTCCCCGGGGAAACCATGAAGGCATTTTGTCCTCCTCTTGAACGGAACAAGGTACGATACAGAATAACCTTCAGTGTTTGGAAGATGTTTCCACACACCGTGGCTATTTAACACACTTCCCTTTGAGACAGTCCAAGTCTGCAGCGTGCCAGGCTGTGAGCTCCACTCCTGGCCTGTAGGGGGAGCCGTCTACCCCTGCTCCTAAGCTGCACGAGAAGGATCGAAGGAACGAAGGAGTGCGTTAGCGCCTTGGCAGATAGAGGGGGGCGCGAGTCCGTCTGCGCGCTCGCATGTGCGAGAACATGCGTGTCGTGTGCTTTCTATATACGGGCATGCGGTGAAGGCGGTGACATAAAGGTCACGGCGTATCTAGGCGACCCCACGGCGCCTTGCTGAGCCCTTCCTGGAGACGCCTCGGCCGGAAGCGACCCCCCCGACAGGCTGCTCTGAACTTCTACAATAAGAGCTAATCAGCATGACCAGTGCTCCTTAATTAGCTCGGTTGAATGACTGCAGACTACAGATCTGCAGGGCGTGGGGGGGGGGGGGTGGTTAAGTCTGTGTCTGGGCCCTTCCTGCCTCGACCTCTGGAAGTGTGCGGAGCGAAATCCGATTGGACTGATCGGAGGTGTTGGGGAAAGCGATATCCTGACAACGCAGCAGGACTCCCGTCTCACGTAACGGGAATTAGCGCCGTTGCATGCGGTTTGATCCCACGAAGAACTGACTGAAGATGGTTTGACTGAAGAACCTTCCCACCATCCACCTCCGGAGGTGGAGGTGTCTTTGTGACGCCCCCGGTGAACGTCAGGTCAAGCCGGGAGCCGAGCCTGCCAGGCAACTCCAGGTTGGCGCCCCAGGTTGGCGCCCCAGGTTGGCGCCCCAGGTTGGCGCCCCCCAGTTCGGGTGGCTATATTTACACGTGCTCAAAAGGGCCCCCCGCCAAGCCGCAGCTCCCTGGCACACCCTAGGCGTGCAAGAGCGCAGATTGAGGAGCCGTACTGGAACGGAACCGGAGAGCTCGGCTTAGCGCGGCAGCTCGAGTAGCGGAACGGGCCGATTTAAAGCGTCAGGGATGGGGGGAGCGTTTGGCTTCGCCTTTTCAAATGCGAACGGAGATGAATTGAAGTCAACTAATCCATCCTAATCAACCTTACTGCACCAGGTTAGGATTCCATTAGCAGGCCAAGGCGGGGTGGGGTTGGGGGGGGTGGAAGGGGGCGGGGCTTTGGGAGAACTCGCAGCTCGACAAGTGCAAAACAGCGTGTATCTTTGGAAGGTGGTTATTTATTTTTTTGCTATACGTCTAGTTTGAGAGGGAGTTTTACTGAGATGTGACTCTCCCTTTATTATTCATCTCACTGAGAAGTAATTGCTTTCCCCCCCCCACAATCACCACTATTCAGAAACGTTAAAGTTTGACTGGCACTATTAACTTTGGCCAAGTCACATTCTGTGCTGCGTTCCCCATTGGAAGCAAATTTGCTGTATTTGCCTCCTGAACATGTCGTGTAAGGACATGTACAGTCAGCTTCACAACAGCATGAGATTTCGATATCAATCCGCCAATAAGTGTTCCAATGATTATTAATGACTTTCTTCCATATTGAGCTCCTGCTGTCTCGTGGTTATTCATTAGGAACCTGGATATTAGGAAAATATATGTTACAGCAAACAGGATGTGTCTTTGTGCAGGCCTGTGAAGAGAATGAAAAGTTAAACTCGAATGACTTTGACTTGTAAACAGCCCTGAATGACTTTGACTCATAAACAGTTCGCAATGACTTTGCTAATTAGGGCAGTTTGTCCACACCTTGTGCTGAGATGTGTGTGTGTGTGTGTTTGCGTGTGTGCACGTGTGTGTGTGTGTGTGTGTGTGAATATGAAAGGTATTTTCTGTCCAAACCATAATATCTGTTTATCAGGTTTCTATCTTGAGTCCCAGTAAGGGTAAGTATGGTCCTGTGGTGCTATAAAGCAGTAAAGAGTGTCTCATTCCCTTCAGAAGAGATGATAATGGCAGTTATGCGTAAATTGAGTTGATTCCACTCCTCCTGCTCTGAAGCACACCCAGACATGGATGGAGACTGCATATGTGCATGCTTTGAAGGGAGGAGGTTACTTTTCCGTTTATGGAAATCTCCCGTCATTTTTCACAAATAACGTCCTGCTATTTGTTGATGCCAGCAGGTTGTTTTCACAGAAAACGCTGAAAATGTATAATGATAATTTACAGTACAGCGTTGGCCCCCTGTGCACCAGACCCTGGAATACTGATAGTAAATATAATGCTCTGACTAAGCTATGAGGAATGACAGAATAAGCTTTGTGAACGATCTCACAGACTTCATCAGTTTCACCCCTTGTTTCCGCGCACACGGAGGCTTCTCCAGAATGATGCTAACAACGCTCGGATAAAATATATTAGGCAACCTTTGGCAAACATCATTTGCTATAAAGGTCATTAGAAAGTTTTTTGGAGTTATTTTTGTCAATTAGGCCTAAGTAGTAATTCTTAATAATTTATAATGACAGATAATTAAAATGTCCGCCTCAGTCTTTTTTCTGTGTGTTTCTCTCAGTATATAACAAACTTTAAAGTTTTTAGAGCCTCTATTAATAGGACACTATTCAAGTTGATTATCTGGTTTGTTGGGATGTTGCTAACAGCCATCATGTTATCATGCGACTTTCCTGTTGTCAGGTCTAATTATATTCTTAAAAGAAGATACTGTACCGTGATGCTCGCAGTGCTGATAAACTCACAAAACTCACAAAAACTTCCTACAATTGATATGTGAAACTTTATTATTTCACAGATGATCTGACTGCAGCTTCAGGTTTATATCAGTAATAGATGCAGACATTACAATTTCTTTGTTTTCTGTAGAACAAATACGCTATTAGCCACAGTTACCATTAGTAGAGAACTGTGTAATAGCTCTCAGCTGCCTTCTTGAAATATATTTGTCACTGGAGTACTGCAGTGTGCCGTGTGACAAGCTGGTGTGTGTGTGTGTGTGTGTGTGTGTGTGGGGCGTGGGGACTGTTTTGAAGTCACCGCTGTACACCGCGGCCCACTTATCGCCCTGAAAGGTACCTGTCACATGGTCTGCGGAGGAGCCCACGAGTGCGGCGTGTGTGTGATGCGCCTCTCCCTCGCAACTACCCATGGTTCCCCTGTCGGCTGTCAGCTTGATGTTTGGGCTCGTGGTGGGTGACATCTGGGGCTGAGGTGTCTGGCGGGAGGGTTTGGGGGGGGGAGCAACCGGGGCGTGCGACGGGGAGAGAGCGCGTGCAGGCTTGAAGAGGAGGGTGGGGGAGGGAGGGGGGGGCGGTGTTTGGGCGGGAGATCTGTCACCCCTCTGCTTCTCACGCCGACGGGCGCCTTTCCCAACGCCTCCTTTCAAGCGGCGGCGTGCATATTAACCGTAATGGTGTGACACGGCGGCACGGCGCCAGGACTTCCTCCCAAAGCCTCTTGGCCTCGGAAAAAAGCGTGACTTCAGGCGCAGATTCGCTTTGACAAAAGCTCGGGCGTCATGGTAACATCGGTGGACTGTCAGCAGGCAGGGACGAGACTAAAGGTGCAGCCAATCCTGACGTCCGGACAGATTTCGCTAATGAGACGTAGCTATGGCTGCACACAGAACATCCTTACCTTTCACTGAAGCTTAGAGAGCGGGGTCTGACTCCGGGGGTCATAGATGGGAATTTGGGCTTGTGGAATTCAGGAATTTGTCAGGAATTTACAAAATAGACATTAGTAATGAGTTGTGCTTTTGGAATCTAAAAATTTAAAGGATTTAAAAAAAACGCTCTTGAACCACCGTAGTCCATGTTGCTTCAGAACTGCGTCCTTCATCGCACACTTGCTGACTGACCAAGGACTAATTATGTCCCCCAACTATCCACTGATCGTAATTTTTTTGGCAATCATAAATGTAATGCATTCCGACCCACTATTCCCACGCCCACTCCCAATGTACAGCCACCACGGGACGTTTAATTGGCTTTTAGTAGCAATATGCATATTAGCCAATTAAGTTTCTGCATTTGTTCCAGGTTAAGGCCAGATGAACAGTGCACATTAGAGGTCATCACTGTCGCCTAGAATAAATCAGTGGTGCGGCTTACTCATCATCCGCCGCGTCTGTTGCTAGTTAATGTGAGATTCAGTCGACTTGTACTGTAGCGACTCACTAGAACAGAGGGAGGGTGGGGTAGTTGGGAGGGAGGGTAACCTTTGATCATAGGGGAAAGACTTTAGTCCTGAGAAGTAGCTTGTATGTCCGAAAGGATCAGTTCACCCTGCCATGAAACATTAATTGCTGCTATGGTTGGTCTTCTGGGGTTCTCCCGCAGTTCAGGACGGGTTTCCTGCGGTTCCCCTCAGCCTTCCCTACCCTGACACACCCGTCTGTCCTGGTCCGGCCGCATCCGCAGCATGTTTACAGCGTGTCATCCGTCACGTCAGTAATGGGGTGATTCATGTCTCCGCACATCTCACAGGCCAGTCTGTCAGCATCTGCGGAAAAGAGCGTTGCATCAACTCACGTGCGCCCGACGACGACGTCTCATTAAGCAGGAGTTGTGCATTTCACAGCAGGGAGAGTTTCGCCCGTGTCTCCCTGTGAGCAGTGGCGTAAGGCCCGTACCGCGTCTGAAGGAGGCGCACACCGGCACGCTGATCTGATCCGTATTTAAAACAGCGCATGACATAAATCAAATAAATGCGTCCGAGGGAGGGGAGGGTGGGGTGGAGAAGCCTGGGAAAAGTGATGAGGTCCATGTGGCAAAAAATAACATCACTGAAGTTTCAGCGGCAGCGTCTGACTTGCCAGTGAGCCGCGCACTCACGCAGGACGCAGTCTGCCATTTTAAGTCGCGAGGGGGGAAAAGTTTGAGGCTGCGCTCAGCTCGCGGCTTCCCGAGGACTCTTGTGGCGCGTCAGCGTAGGCGTAGAAGCAGAAGGAGATGTTCGTGAGTGGAGTGGAGAGAGGATGAGAGGACGGAACTCTGGAAATCTCTGCCCTCTTCTTGCTTCCCGTCGCCATTTGGCCGCGATTACCATCTGAAAATAGCAGCGGCCATTAGTGACTGCGTCATTTCCTTCGCTGGTAATCTTTTCTGAATGGCCTCCTCCTCGTGTATCAAACGATGTTCTCGGAAAAAACGCACTGTGGCGCTTTTTTTTTTATTTCGGAGATGACGACACGCAGTTTCACGCGGGATTAGAAGTCGCGTTAGCCTTGCGCTGGAGACATCTCGCACGGCACAATGCCCTGGAGACTAACGCGTTGTGCCTGCAAGACCCCAGACAGACACGACGACGGATGGTGCAGCGTCTCGCGTGAATATGTCGTCCCTGTGACGTGTCGGAGGTGACGTGAGCCGCCGCGTGTCCTGAAGGCGGTCGCTTTTTCTCGCTGTCTTCACAACTCAGCATTTAATCGCCCCTTCTCGAGCAGCAGGGGGCGAAGGGGGGGGGTGCTGCCACCGACCCCCGTGTGTCACCTCCGGGGTCGGGACACGGATGAAATGCGGACTAGGCCAGCAGGTGCGTGGCGCTGGTGCAGCAGAGGGGCCAAGGTCAGGGTCGGTCTTCCCGCCCCTCTGCCTCACGACCGGCCCGGCCGGGACAAACACCTGCTCTCCACTCAAGATTGATTTCGGCAGCGCAGAGGTGAGACCCTGGGCCACCACAACCCATACGGGCTGCCACCAAGCGTCGGGGGAAAAGGCATAAAATTAGTGACAGGCGATTCTGGATGATCGGGTAAGCGTTTTTTTTTAAATCATCGTGGCTGCCTTTGTTTTTGTTATTCCTTACTTCTTAAAAAGCGGCACATCGTGAATGCAGGAGGTGTTGGCGGTGGCGGGTGGGGGCAGTAGCTCACAGATGGAGCTGGACTCTGCCAGAGACTTGAGACGTAGAACCGGCTGTACATCTTCATGCACCACACATTCGGAGCTCATTAGAATATGTTTGTCCTTCCGCAACTGACCTCATTTTTAGGCCTTAATTGAACACTGCAGACTAACATTGGCCTTAATGACTTGGCTGTCTGAGAATTGCTTTGTTCACTCGCAGGCGTGAGTGAGTGTAAGCGTGTTTGGTAGGAGAAGGGGCTAAGTCATGCACACACATATACACACTCCGTACGTTGTAATGTCGCCTTTATTTTATTAACCCCTCATAACGGTAATTGCGTTTCAGATGAACGAAGTGTCCTCGGCCTGCGGAGACGGAGCCGCTTATGAAGGAAACGCAACGGTGGGACCTCAGAGTGAGCGGCACAGAGTCCCGGCAGAAGCTGCTTAGCGAATATTCCTCCCCTTTCTTCCCTGACTGGGGGGGGGGCATGGCTCGATGTGGGCGGAGCGTCGGCAGGGCAATCACGTGACCAAAGCCACTTTAGCAACGCAGCACTTCTTCCAGCCACGGGGCAAAATGGTCCTTAGCATATACCGTCCCCCCGAAACACGCAGTGCCATTAACGCCCCAGGCTGAACTGGGCTGCTCTGAACACATAAAGGTGCTGCTACAAGCGTTTATGTGCAGGCAGTGACCCTCCCACCCCCCTCCTCGTCTCCTGGTGTCCGGCGTGGTGGTATTTACCCTCACGTCTCCAGCGTCTCACTTTCCTCTGGGCCTCCGCTGTGGGCGCCATGCTGAAATAGCATTACTGTTGCAGAACACACCCCTCCCCAGCACACACACACACACACACACAAGCCAACGAAACGAGTAAACACTCATTCAGCCTGCGTCCGTTTCTACCCAAACCCCGACTACCCTGCCCCGACTGCCCCACCCCGCCTGCCCCGCCCTGTCCCTTCTCTTCCTTCCCCGCGCATCATCCGTCTGGTCGCCATGACGTAGCCGCGACAACCTTGTGATGCGGTGTACATGGGCAGTGAGGGCAAAACCGTGAGCGCGATTAGTCGCCCTCCGGCTTCACCCACGCCCCCCCCCCAACGCCCACCGCCCCCCCGTCGCTGTCCCTCCTGCCCTCCTCGTCTCCCAAGTGGATAACCGCGGCGTTAATCCCGGTCCGTGCTTCAGTCGCAGGTCCTTGGCCCGTTCCCGAGCCTCCCGGGCTGGCCTACATTATGGCTCGGCGTCTGTTCCGCTCTCCTGATTCCCGAGGGCCAAGTCTAATAAGGCTGATAAATAGCGGAGTTGGAGTCCTATCGGGGGCACTCTGTCTTTGCCTGTGAGCAGCCAGGTGCTTCACTCTGAGCACTCACAACACCTTCTCTGCCATGTAAATAACATTTATCAGCCAGGAGCGAGAGAGAGAGAGAGAGAGAGAGAGAGAGAGAGAGAGAGAGAGGGGGAGAGAGCGAGAGACAGAGAGATGAAGGGACACATGGAGAGAGGAGGGGGTAGCTTGTAACAGAGAAACGGCGCCAGGTGAGAACTGTCACACCTCTGGTTCTATTCGTGAACATGTAAATGAGCAAATATGTTTTTGTTTTTGGTTTGGTGAGCAGCAGAAACAGTAGGCAAAAAGAGTCGCGCACGCACGCCGCAATTAAACAAGCAAATGTTTACACCGCGGCTCATCTGAGGTGAAGTCAAACCTCCACTCTTTATCCTCATTACAATAACACAGTTTAAGAATCCGTTTCATCACGCAATAAAAACGAGGAGTCGAACAAGAAGATGAAAAGTTTAAAAAAATATAAATGCCAGTTTTGCTACATGCTTGTAATTCCCTGTAATTGGAATAAAACGCGGAATACGCGATATCGGTGCGGTAATAGATTACACTGTGCGGACGATCGCACTGAAATGTAACGTGTCTCATTTCCTACATTTCCAGCCTGAAAGATTCCTAAAGTGAACTACCAGGATCCTGCCTGGATTCGCTCTAATGAAGGAGGATGAACGAGTGTGGAATTTCTGCCGGTAGCCAAAACGCGTCTCTGACGAGTAATTAAACCGGCGCCTGAAAGACATTCCCACTTTCCGCAGGTGATGCCCGCTGACCTGATTAACCCACAAATTGGTACTAAACCTCAAGATGTCATTTTTTGGCACATCAATTAATACAGTCAGAGGGCTTAATTAAGCATTTCATGCATCAGATTAAGGGTGCGTCTCATGTTAGGTGAGTGGTTGTGATGGTGAGGATAATTACTGAGGTAACCTAATGCTGATGTTTGCTCTGTCTGCGGTCTGCAGCCTGCAGCTGTGGACTGTCACACATGATTACTGGACTCTGTTAATGGCATGACAGGATTACAAACTCAGACTGTCTGTCCCCCCTTTCTGGGCTTCTGGCCCATAGACAGAACGTTAGCAGATGGAGACGGTGCTTCCAGTCGCGTGGAATCGTTTGACTGTGTATTTTTGATGTGTTCCCTCCCTCAAAAGTCACATCCACGCACCATCGGCCTGTGTTGGGAGGAACCTGTGCTTTGCCTGGGACCAGACGGTCTCCCTTCTACTCTGCAGTCTCTCCGTTCGAACAAACCCACCCGCTGCGTCATAATGAGGGGGAGCTGAGTAAGCACAACCCGGACCTTGGCGATTGGATTGCAGAGTGTCACAGCAGGCCAATCAGAGGTGGCGAGAGCTGAGGCAGACGCATGGCCGAAGTGACGGGCAGGTCATTCCGCCAATCGGGAGCCGTGTGCTACGGATGCGGGGCTAGCACACGCGGTAAGGTGTAGATGACTTATGCATCTGCAGGGAAGATGGTCCATTTTCCTGCATGGCTGCTTATTAGTGAGTGTCTGCAGGGCTGGGGGGGGGGGGGGGGGGGGGGGTTCTCTGAGCCACGGGGGGAGGGGGCAGGGAGCTATCAACTCACTTCTGCACGACTGAACAATCTACAATATTTCCTGTGCTTCTATTGCCCTTCGTCAAGTGCCGGAGGGAGACAGGAGCGTTACACTGTAGCTTCTTTCCTGATTCGACTCCTCGGCTAATTAACAAGGCCCTCACGAGTAGAACAGAGTGTGGGGGAGGAGTCACCGAACTGTGCAGCGTCGGGGCCCTCCAGGGGCGGAGCCACAGCGGATCGCACCTACACCGTCAAACAGGTGTGTACACCAGCCCGCAGGGCATCGTGATGGAGGAGGTGGGGCCAGGCCCCGTCTGCCTGCCGGATCACCAGGGATGGGGCGTTCTGCAAACACATCCACCCACCTCTCGGTGTCTCCTGGCCAAGCACGTTTGGATGGGAGCAGGTGTGAGTGTGAGACTACCAGTCAGAGGGGGCGAGCTGGTGTTTTTGCATGTAGGCGTATGTGATGTATGTCTCCTGAGGAAAGAAGAGACAAAGACAACTGGCTAATTTGCATGTTCAGGACAAGCCAGTTGGGCCATACCAGTCGAGCTGAACCAGTTGGTACTGGGACCAAACCAGTCAATGTTTGCACCAAACCAGTTGGCTTTGGGGCCAAACCAATTGACGTTGGCCAGAGCGGTCAAGTTCCAGTTCTCCTCCCGGCCGGGGCGTAACACTCACGTAACACTTCCTCAGCCTGCATCTCCAACGCAACACGGGAGGAGCAGGACTCGTCCAACACCGGCCAGCTAAAAACAAACGATGTAAACAGCAAACAACACACTCGGGTTCTGAGCCTAGACCTAGTGACACTTTAACTGCTGTTTGTGCTAATTTATTCATGCATCTCCCTGTTACGCTCTGTATCTATTGCCCCCTCTGCTCCGGCCTAGGCCATCCTTCCTCCATTTCCCATCATCCATTACGCCGGCTTGGCTCGTTTGTTCTAATTTGACGGCGGCGCGGTAAGCACAAACACCGCTGCTGTTTCGCAGGCCTCTGCTGACGCATAGCGCGAGTGACGGAAATTTATTAGTATAGCTCCCAGACAGGATCGCGAGTGCAACACTTGACAGAAGCAATCCTCGTCAACGTCTGTGGCACCTCCCGCGTCGTGCCAAACACCCACACACGCCTTTTAGCACCGGCAGCTTCCTGCGTCCTCTGGTTCAATAAACTGAAAAAGAAAAGGGAGGGGGAGGGGGGGCGACTGAGGTAAGGAGCTGAAATGGCCTACGGGCTGTGGGGTTTGTTTATCTACGCTCTCTGAACCGGTGCTTTTTTTCACCTTTGCCCTTTGCTAAAGTCTCAAACCTGAAGTCCCCGGGGCCCCTCAACGTTCTGGTGGATGATTCTCCTGTCTGATTCTCCTGTCTGATTCTCCTGTCTGATTCTCCTGTCTGATTCCTTCTCAGAAACTGTAGCTGATTAGTTCCTGAGATCATTTTTGTTACTCTGGGATTCTTATAAGAGAACTTCTTGGATTTTATTTTATTTCAGTCTCTAAGAATATACAGGATTATATTTTAATCAAAGCACACGAGATTGCATTATATACCATTGAAAATGCAAGTTTTTTTTTTTTTTTTTTTTTTTGGTAAGAATAACTTGAAATTCACATCATTATCAGTCATTTCTCCAGCCTGCAGCGTCCTCTATCAACATGGTTTTTGAAACCCAAAATGAAAACCTCTCAAGCCTCATCCCTCCTGAGCATTGTGGGAGGAAATGAATGTTGAGCGGCTGTCTGAGACTTTTCATCCTCTCTGCCAGATCAACCCTTTGTTTTCTGCCTCCCGTGCTCTCCAGATCAGATTTACGAGGGGATTTTCGAGGAGTAACAGTAATTTGTGGCCTCCGTCTGCTGGGTGGCTGATGCCCGCTGTGCTCGCACCCCGAAATCCCGCGGACCAGCGCCGCTCGGCTCAGGAGGAGCGCTCACGGACCGTCGGCTTCTCGCCGCAGAGAGCGAGAGGACGGACGAGAGTGCCGGCTGTTTCCTGTTCGCTCCTCTGGCTCGAAAAGACTAAGCCTGGGTGAGGGGGGGCAACAGGGCGAGGGGGCGAGGGGGCAAGGGAGCGAGGGGGCAACAGGGCGAGGGGGCAAGGGGGCGAGGGGGCAAAGGGCGAGGGGGCAAAGGGCGAGGGGGCAAAGGGCAAGGGAGCGAGGGGGCAAGGGGCTCCGGTCTGTGTTGAAGAAGGTGTGGTGAAGAACGGGTGAGATTTGTGGCCCACTCGTCTTCCCGTACAGCCTGGTAATGAATTAATCAACAAATCTGAATGCGTTTCTATAAAAAAACAAAACAAAGCTAAATCAGGAGGTAATCAAATATCACTGTTGTTACTATTGCCATAGGAACAGCTTCATTTCTTCTCCCTGGCTGATTGGACTGATGGGGCAGGACCCGCTGATTCATGCAGCCGTTTGGTTATGAGTTCCCAGTATCGCTAATGGAGGACGGACACATTACCGCCTTCCCCCTACGCTGTCGCGGGGATGGCGAATCGGCCAAGCCCGCCGCGTCAGTGCGACGCCTGTCGCCATGGCGACCGGTGGACGGCAACAGGCCGGCGAGATGCCGGGAGAGACGCCCGGAGCCTGGCCGCGTGCGATGGACGCGTGCTGTCCGCGGAGAGGCGCTCCCGTCAGAAGCTCGGGAACACGACTGACAGTCTGAGAGCTGCCAAACGGAGGATTGTCGAAAGTTTTGGTAAATTCTTCACCCCCGCGCTACCTTCGCACTTTAGCTATATTAAGTCGTCCTTTTTTTTTTCCCTGACAAGAGCTATTTTCCGTAGCTATTTTTTCCCATGTCTCCTTGAGGTTTAGGACATCTTTATTGGTGATATTCCACTCGAACTGGGCAGAACAGAATCAGGAGCTACTGACAGAACTCGAAAGCCCATGCTGACGTGTTGTCACAGTGGAAGAAGCAGGTCCATGTTAACCATGTAGATGTAGCGTTCTCTCCGTGCTGCTTCTGCCGGTTTCACGTCTAACGCTCAGGTGCTCTCTAGATTAGATGAAACCACACACCTCTAAAACAGACACTCAGACACAATTCCCTCGACGTTGTGGTGCTAACCACACCTCGACATACAAGCTCCCCACATGCTTGTAGAACGATGGCACTCCACAGTTTAGTGTTCCCCTGACAACGTGACTGAGCTCACAAAGGGGTTGGTGTTGTAGCCGGCAGCCAATGAGAAATGGATTACATTTTCTAAGATGTTTTAAACAGCAGAAACACTAAAAAGTGGGTCTGAAAACTCAGATGTAACTGGCCTTCACCGAGGTTATATAAACAATGCAGACTAGCTACTGTGCTGTTTTTTACCTCTAAAAATTGCTTTCTATTTATGAACATTTAAACACACACACACAAAAAGGATTCACACACACACACAAAAAGGATTTGTGTGAAAAAATGGAGAATGTAGCAGATAAATCAGCATTAATTAACAATGAGCCTTCGGTGACACAAAAAAACAGCATTTTGGCCTGACTTCAGTTGTGAGCCCCTGCGACACGGTGCTGGATGCTGCGCTGTGAAGCCGGAGCTCCGTTTCCTGCCACCTGGTAGAGGGAGTGGAGATTTGTCATGAGTAGGGAACATGCAGTCGCATTCTTATGGCTCCGTTGCGTGATTGAGATGGCAGCGTATGTCCAGACTCTCTAATTACCTGCTATTTTCTCTGTCTTCACCCGAGCATGTGGTTGCCATGGAGGCGGGCCGGAGGCTCGGCAGCTGCCCGCGGGAGATGTTAAGATCCGGAATGATGTGCCGCCGCTTCCCAGAAAGCCCTTAACTCGGCTACCTGTAGCTCCCTTGCTTCTCCGACTTCCAGATTTTCGTTCTTGTTTTGCGGATTTAACCCCTTAATGCTGTTGTGATTTATTTTAGGATCACTGTGGGGAAACGTCCTTATAGATCACTGAAGTAGTTACTCTAAAAAAAAAAACACCTTCCTGTAGCTGTCCCAGCTTGTGCAAATTCAGCTAAAAATTTCAACATGGGCCAAAACTGTATTAACCAATCAGGTAACTTTGGAGGCGGTCCAATCAGGTATGAGGAGGCAGTCCATTATTTTTTTATTTTTTTTTATTTTGCATGCAGTCAAGCACTAAGTGAACATGTCTTTGGTTGGATGAAGGTTGACAGTCTGAAGGGAACAGATCTTCTGAATAGATTACAGCAGCTTGAAAGCCCATGAAAGAATTCTTCCTTATAATTGACTCTAAAGGCTGTCGGAGCAGCTATATTTAAATCAAAATAATATGATCTAGCAAAACCGAAAGTGCACAGCGATGTGTCACAAACTCCAATTTTGAGCACAATGGAATATTTCTATTTACTTCACTTACCTCATACTGCTACTCTGATTCAACAAAGGTTTATGACATCTGGGCGATGTAATCATACGAGTCCCATTCTAAACATATCCACGCTTATTCCGAACTGCAGAACAACTGCTTACACGCATCCGTTTGAAAATGTTTTGGTGCATTACTGCAATCAGTGTAAGATTCTTTACATCCCGAGTACTAGGGCACATGATAGTCTACAAATACTCTCAATGGGCCAAGAGGTTTAGGATGAGCTAAAGCAGAAGTTACATTTGTTTAATTCTCTCTCCCCGTCTTTCTCTCTCTGCTTCTTTGTGACATTTCTTCTCTCATTCTGTTTTATTTCTTTAACCGAAGACTGTCTTTAGCCTTTAGGACCCAGCCAAAACTGGCCCTGCCGCTCGCCGTCCGACACCACTTCCTCTAGTTTCTAGTTTCTAGTTGATTTTCAAAGCCAGCCCTCCACCTCAAACGATAGCAGGTCCGATGGTGAGTGTCAGTCCCAGGGAGTAAAGCTAGGCTGAATCCATAATGGCTCCTCCCCGATCACATATGGAACTATGAGGTGTAAAAGCCATTGACCCACGCTTAAAATAGAGCCTTTTACAGAGAGCAGGGAGACACACATTTAGCTCTAGTCATTCTGCAGCCCTTTTCAGAGATTTCAGATTTTCTGCAAACATGGAGGTACTCCACATAGAAGAACCAGCTACAGGCATCTTGACTTCATTAGTTTGTCTTTTTTGGTCTGGTCAGATTCTAACAAGGGCCTTCTTAAAATGTAGTCATGACTCTCTGTGTGGAGGACCTGTTATACTGACGCACGCGGACCGGGGGGGCTGACGTCACTGGGTCCAAATGCAATTTGGCTTTAAAATAAATAAATAAATAAATAGCCCCTGGCTGAAGCTTGAACAAAGACGGCAAAGCTAATTGGTGAAATCGGGGCCGTACTTCTAGATCAGCCCTTGAGCGGAGAAACGTGGAGATCGATCGTGTTTATTCGTTGTGTCCTCAAGCAAGTCTCACCTCTGTGGTCTCCTTGACGTCGGGCTTAGCTGCTCTCGCACGTCTGCTCCGTCCGGACACTGCCCCAGCTGCCCCAGCTGCCCCGGACTCGTACCTGATGCCTTTATAAACACTGCCCCCCCCCCAAAAAAAAAAACCCTGCCCGTACCCACCCCCACCTTCCTCCTGTGAGCTCCGTCCATTTTCGACCTTCGCTTCCTCGTTTGCGCGGAGCCGGACCGCATGGCGATGCCTACGAGCCCCACGAACGGAAGTGCATGCTGCCCAGCTCAGACGAACACCCCACCCCCCTACGCCCCCACCCCCACCATACAAGCACTTTCCTTTTATTCCTCACTGCTAATATAAATGCAGACTAAAAGGCACCGGCGCTGGGGTCCGTCTCCCACCGTCTGTTCCAAGAAGGGGCGGCAGCGCTCGTGGGCCCACTGCTGCAGGACAGGCTGGGTTGGCATTCCTGCTCCTGCATATTTATAGTTGTTTGCAAATTTTCATACAGAACCCATTTAGCTGAGTAGATTAATTCGCACATGGCTTGCTGTAGGGAAATGCTGAGTAGGATGAAAAATATGGATGGGGACTTCGTACAGCACATGGAACCACCCCATTTCATTAGCAATTGTCGCAATGCTTCATTACAGCTATTAATCTATTGTAACAAAGCAATTGGAAACAAAGTGAGTTTTCACTGAATAAACAGACAGTATAATCCAGTGGGCAGCAAAAAAAGTGAGTGTGTGTGTATGTGTGTGTGTGTTTTTGAATTAACTCTGCATGGAGTAAACTAGACCCGAACACTGTTCGAGTTAATCCATCACTAGTGATTTTACTGTGTGTGTGTGTGTGTGTGTGTGGGGGTCGGTACACAATAAGTGCATGTGTGGGAGGCTTAACCAACACTACATTATCATTTGACTCAGTAGGTGTTTTTTTCTTGACCCGGTTTCACTCGTGACCCACGAGAGCTGCCGTTCCCTCTCCCCACCCTCTCCATTGGCATATTCCCTTTGATGTGGTGCTATTGATGCACTGATACCACAGTGTAGTTTGACCTATTGCATTGATCTGAGCCAGGCCACCATCAGCACACACACACACACACACACACACACACACACACACACACACGTGTGTCTACGAGAACAGTTCTCACACAGGCCTGTCCTTTTAGAACCAAGCTCACCGAATTAACCTTGATGTCAAACAACTTCCAAGACAAGCGTGCTTTCAAGGGTTGGGCATTGGAATCAGTATCTTCATTATTTACACATTTAAATTGTGGTTGTGGAGGTAATGAAATAACATTTTGTGAGAATTGGATGTGTGTGTGTGTGTGTGTTGGGTCATGGGTGTGTGTTGGGTGTGTTTGTGTGTTGGGTGGTGGGTGTGTGTGTGTTGGGTGGTGGGTGGGGGTACTAGATGGAGAAGCTTTGCGGCGACACAGTCTCCCAGGGGAGGAAGATGACTCCGGATACTTTGCTGCCAAAGTTTCGATTTCTCTCTATAGTTTGCAACACAATACAAGCCCACTGAAAGTGTCTCCACTGAGAGAATTTCTCCAGCAGTCACCAGTGTTTGGGGCCGCGTCCATGGAAAGGTCACCTGTTGTTTTTGGTCAGACAGGTAATGGAGCTTATGCGTCACCCCCCCCCCACTCTCATTCCTATGGCATTTTATGCCTGAAGAAAAACCCACGAGAACCTCCAGCCAATCACGTGACACGCCACGAGGTCACAACCTCAAGACCCCCGCCGATCAGCTTCAAAACCCGCCTCTGATGCGCTCACCCTTCGACGCCTCGCGGGTCACGACGGATCCGGCGGTCTGAGGTTTCGGGGTCTTTATTAGAGATTAGCATGGCTGGTATTGAGGGGGGAGGGTGTGGAGGTCTGGATAATCTTCATCTTTCCTATGGTAAAGAGAGAGAGAGACGCACAAGGCTCGTTGTTCAAGAGGAGCCGTGTAATAATGCTGCCGCACCTCCCTGCTTGGTGGATGTCCAGAGGGTCAGGATAACCAATTACTGCTCATTTTCAGTTTTCTCCCCTTCAGTGCTTTGTCTGACTCCCCAGTTTCTATTCCGCGTCTCTCATCCTTTTCCTCATTCTTTTCTCCCTTTCTCCCTCTTGGCTATTCTCGTGCGCTTTCTCATTGTAAACCTCTCACACGTTCCCTCTGTTCTGGTGCTCCCTCTCTTTCACTCCCCCCACCCCAACTGCAGATAAATGACCGAGTCGACTCGTCTTTGTTATATTAACGCTCTCGTCGTCTCTACCCGTTACAGCTCTGACCTGTTGTGTCTGGGTAACGCCGCTGTCTTCTGTGAGTAATGCACGATGCCGTGTCCTCAGCGATGCTCCAGTAAGTGCGTAATTACCGACACAGTGGGAATGCTTCTGCACGACCTCGTGACCTCAGGTGAGGCACGGTGAGTGGCTGGTGGAAGAAATGTGACAAGTCGATTTATTATTAGGCGTCTAGTGTCAACACCGTAACAAAGAAAAACAAAAGATCTACAGCTGAGGCACAACAGCTTCAGTCCTGGAGATCTACGACTGAGCGGTAGTGGCAAATCTGAGATCAGACATTTACAGCGCCCAATCAAAACTGTACCGTGGTCAAACTATGTTCAATTACTTGAGTCCCAGCTTAACTGGGTTCTCAAACACTTAACTGGGTTCTCAAACACACTGTAGCAAAAGATGGTTTGATATGGGACCGCAAAAGGTTCTATAGACCACTTCATCACCCAAAATAAGGATATACATGGAAGCACAATATTAACTTCACATTTCTTGAGGACATTTTCCCACATCATCCATAATCTGATGTTCTACCATGCTATCTGAAAAAGAACACCATAATCTAATGTTTATATTACATATTATTAATCGCGGGTCCTTAAAGGAATAGTCTAGTGTAAATATGGCTGTTGTATGGTTGTATAGTGGTTGTTGGGGTTGGGGGGCAGTAAGGAAAAGGAATATTATTTACTTTCTTTGAACTGAATTTCACAAGATATTTCATAGTGGGTGAATACTAACGTATTATTGCTAAGGTATGACATGTAGACATATTGTGACGGGCAGGAGGTGCGAACGAAAAGGAAGCGATCACGCCAAGTCTCAGAGAAAAAGAGGGGTTTAATAAATCCCGTGCACTGATCCAAATTAAGGATACAATAACCAGCAGTCAACTGGTACATAGACAAGGCATTTATAGACAGACAAACTACCGTCAGGTGAGGGAGCTAATAAGCCCCACCCACCTGAGGGACGCACACAACGCAACAACAACAGGACAACTGCCGCTGTGCCGGAGGCGACCGGTAGGGGGAGCCTCCCTCACCGTGACACATATTGTTGTAACTGACTTTTATGTAATCTGTCCCTTAGGGGTTGGTGTATGGCTGATATGGTGGAAGAAAAAATAGAAGTCTAGTTAAAGTTCTTATATCAACAACGACGACACCAACAATAATAACAAAATTTAAACAATTCATTTAAACAGTTTGCCATTTTTTGACAGAAATGCCTGACACATAGAACCTGTCCTCAGATAGAAACATTAATTCAGTACATCTTTATGAGCTAAAGGTTCAGAAGGAAGTTTTCGTTGAAAGTCTCCACGGGATTTGTGCAGTGCGCGCGCAGCTCCTAGAACGTCGTCTCTACAGGCAGCGATGACCTTAACAGTGAAGCTTTGCTCGGACGGTGCCTCTGAATCGTCTGGCTTTTCGACACATTACATCTGATCATGCATCTCCCGCCCTCGTCCGCGGCATTAGACTATTGGACTATTGATTTGTTTTCAGAAACGGTAAAATGCAAACCTCTGACAATTCATTAATTAACGGTGGGAAGCTTTGATTTTGAGCGCCTGTACAGGTATTAGACGGCAGCGAGATTTTCTGTCAGAGGAAGTTGTACTGCATGAGTAAATAAGCAACGGCACCAGTCAGCACCTAGCGAGCGGCGGCATGTCTGCATATTACCTGTCAGGACGTTTTTGCACAGCATAAACGTTACCCTTACTCGGTGACGACGAGTTTGCGGATCGGTACCGCTGCATTTTTGCGCCACACCAAACAAGGAGCAGTTATTACCTGCGAACCCGGCTGGGCCTGACGGCGCGCGCGCAGAATTTGATGCGGTAATTGAAGAGCGAATTGCGAGCCGTGCGCTGTTTCGGCAGGTGTGGCAGGATATAAAGGGCAGAGTCGCTAAGCTGATTGCCGCACCGATGAGAGGTAAACATGCTTTGTATCCCGTGACCTTTCCAGCTGTCTCACTCTCGCGGGCTCGCCAGATCCACAGGCTGTCAGTTCTACTCATCAGTACCATTACATTACTGCAAGACACACAGTATCACTGCTGCATAACATTAGTCCAATGGCCACTCCACTTACTAGCGCTCTCTCTCTCTCTCTCTCTCTCTCTCTCTCTCTCTCCCTCTTTCTCTTCTTCTGATTGTTTCTGGCAGGCAGGTCTGTTAAGGTGAGCTGGCCCTTTCATTAATATAAACTCATATGGCACGAATTGGTTTATATTCGCTCTATTGAGTTATGCTGCTTTTTTATTGGCCCCTCCTCACACTGGTTGAACTTTCCCCTGCCTGGAAAAGGACATTCATTTGAATCTCACTAACACTGTTAGTCTATGATGTGGAAGCCGGGAAGATGGGGATCATCTGTATGAAGCACCACGTTGCGTCCGCCGGCCGCTTATCATGTCATGTGCTTTTTTTTTGGAAGAGGATGTTATGTAATGAGAATAAATAGCAAGCAAATAAACTTTCAAAATGATGTAGAGTAGTCAGGGGCACTTCAGCAGTGAGTGTGTGTGTGTGTGTAAGGTAACATGTTTGAGCATGTGTGCTTGAGCATTTCTGCGCAAAGTTAGTGTGTTTTTTGTGAGTGCCTGGATGTGTTGCAATTCTGTGATGTGTGTGTGTGTGCGTGTGTGTGTATTTGTGTGTGTTTGTGTGTATTTGTGTGTGTGTGTGTGTATTTATGTGTGTGCTTTGTGTGTGTGTGCCTTGTGTGCGTGTATTTGTGTGTGTGTATTTGTGTGTGTGTGTGTGTGTGAGCGAGTTAATGCTTTGGCTCCCCACCGTGACCGAAGCCACGACTGGTGTCTCTCCCACTCTGAAGTCGGGCTTCAGAGCCCCAGCAGTGTGAAAAATCCAACCCTATCAGCACAGATGGGGACTGTGACAGTCTGCTTCTATGGTCCTGCCACGGCGGCACCAACCACCTGCAGAGAGTCAATTAACACAGGCCTGACACGGACGCTCGCAACGCGCCGTCGCAAACGCCGCATCCGAATTCCGCCGGAGCTGCTGGACCCCCGATAAACGCTTCCCGCTTCTGAAGCCGGCCCACGATTTGCCTCCAAACGCAGACCGTGAAAGTGCATTCCGCACCAGCATCCATATAAGACGCACATGGATGGTTTTTAACAGCCCCCCGGAAGACCACATTTCAAGTGAGATGTTGTGGTGGGATAGAAAAATGAATTCTTCCATGAATGCTGAAATTCTGAATGTTGAGGTTGTCCGATCGAGTGCTTTTCTGTAGAAGTTGCCGATAGCAGCAGTCGCTATGGTGATTTCAGGTTGGGCTCGTATTTTAAAGAACGGCCGTAGAGTAAATTGACTCTTCAGGTGAGCGTGGTCTGGCTAGCATGACGGTGCAGTTTCCTGTTCCTGCTTCTGCTCCTGGGTTCCTGACGTAGCCGTGCTCCACACAGCGCCATCATCCTCCACGGGTCACGGCCGAGTCCTCTCTGAACACCACCGGAGTCGAGGATTCATGCTGCGGACGCAAGAAAACACAAGGGGTTGGACTTCAAAACAGAATAATTTGGGAATCTTGAGGTTTTGCGTACAGACATTTTGCACGCTCGAATGGCATAAACATCCTTGCATGTTCCCTGGGCTCCGCTCTAATTTTCTTCTGCTCGGGCGATAAATATCCTACTCGAGAGGGCGTGACAATTTTTCATGTAATTTTCTCATATCACCAGAGGCGTACACACCAGAGCTGTCACTCCTGCGCTCGGAGCCCTCGTTTCAGAGGAAGTCTGGGGGGTCTTGAGGCTGCCATTTCTCCAGGAAACCCAGCTGGAGACAAGCTGCAGTGCTGGGCGTTTGTCTCCCTTAAGTAGCCCCGCCCTAGTGCCCCGCCCTCTCTACCCGCCCCCCCCCCCCTACTGCTGTAACCTGCCGGGCAGTTCGACGTCTCCTGCTGCCGCCCCCAGGCCCTGTTCCTACTGAAGGCAGCGTGGGGTACGACCCCCACCCCTTCCGACCTGGTGCGGGTTTCTCATCCATTCGTTTCCAAATCTCCCGAACCTCAAGCTGGGGCTGATGGCGCCTCCTGCCCCAACTAATTCAGTTACCCAGCGGAAGCCAGATAGGAGGGGGCGTGTCTGCCTAATTAACCTTCCCGCCGTTCACTCCATCGACGTGAATTGTGCTCTATTTTATATCCCGTTCTCTGTAAACAACAGTCGCCGTCGAAGCCATTTAACAGACTCCCCGAGCCGCTGAGGGAGATGGGCCAGAAACAGGCTACAGCAACAGCCCGAGAGGCACATGCTCCACTCTCGTTGGCCAACCCCAGAAACACGCGTCCTGCTCTCACCACGTTTTTCACACTTTTATGAAAGAAAAGAAAGTTTCAAACTAGAGCAGAGACACAAGCAAAAAGACATCAAGCGAGCGTAGCCACTCGTGCTTTCTCTCGGCCAGAGACAAAGTCCGTTTTCTGGGTGTGATGATGTCAGCAACCCTACGCACCCTCCTGCACACCCACCCAGACCACGTTATTCAGGAGCTGACACGGCCCGCGCATATTAACGATTTACTTCGCATAACGACTCTCCTTGGCCGCGTGTGAACCCGGCCGACGGCGCACCATTCGCATGTGGTGTCCTGCTCCAAAGACCTTTAAAAGTGCAAAAACGTTTTCGGAGGCCACACGCTGGCGGGCTTGGCCATCGGCGTCGTCCCGTGAGTCACGCTTTCTGGCCCCTGGAGCGGCGCTTGGCAGCTTCCTGTGCTCCCGCCGTTCCTGGCCCAACCTTGCTGTGAAGCACACGCGGCGAACACTCGGCCCGCCTCGCACCGCTCACGCGCTCACCAGCGGGAAATGTTCGTCACACGTGTCCTCATATGATCGCTGACTGCTCCACCTGCTGAGACAAGTGGTGATGCCAAATTGGATTGGCCATCCATCTATCTACACACACACACACACACTTATGGATGTATATACTCCCACATTTTGTATGTGTGTGTGTGTGTGTTACGGAGAGGCACACCGTAGCCCATCCCCAGGGCACGTGTTGGGGTAGTTCACCTGGCGCGGACGTGCCATCGCATAGTCATCTGTTCTCATTTATGACTCACTGCCAGCCTGGTGCATTTATTTTTACGCGGGGCAGGACGCGGGAGAGAGGCGGCGGTATTTTTAGCCTGTGCAGAACCAGGACCAGAGCCAACCGGCGTGATCTCAGCTGCCTCCGCTGTACTGCACATGCGTCGGAAAATGCAGGGGAAAAAAACACCACCCGCTCACACCCGCGTGCGCCGTCGCCGTCCCTCGGGGACGTGCGGCGCGCGTGCTGACGGACTCCTGTCCGCTAGCGGTAACGGTGGTCCGCTTTGATTGAGCCGAAGCTGTTCGGTTGAGTAATATCAGGTGCGCGTGTGTGTGTGTGTGTGTGTGTGTGTGTGTAAGAGAGATGGAGAGACTGAGAGTCCGAGTGAGAGGTGACCTGCACCCTGACTGGATGACTCTGGGCCCCGGGGAGTAAACAGGGAGCAGAGGAGACTGAAGGGAGCCATGCTGCTGGAATGGACAATGGAGTGAACCACGCTCCCTCCTAACGGGGCCAAGGAGGACAGGCAGGGGACTCGCACATCCAGTCCTCTCTGCCTACTACACCTTTCCACAACATGCTCACTCTCTCTCTCTCTCTCTCTCTCTCTCACACACACACACACCCTTCTGCTCAGCTCCAAGAATAACACAGACTGACTGGTACACTTTAAGGCCAGGAATTATGAACTCTCCGAGTGCTTGTAGCCGTGCGCGCATATATTATTAAATCGATGTGCATGCATATATTATCAAACGTTTCAGCTGTATTAGCGTCGCAACTTTTATCTGAAGACAAAAGCCACCATCCCACCTCCCATAAGCCCGAGCTCCTAATGCCAACGTAATGCACACAGCGTCTCTGTTACAGCGAGACACAATCTCGGCGAGGAACCGCGGGACGAGCTACCGGGATCCTAACGAGTCTGCTGATTCATGCGGCGCTTGCTAGCGCTTCGTCTCCCTCTCTCTTTTAACAAGTAACGCGTTCTGATTTTATTGCCCTTTTACGGCTGACACTAAAGCCGCTGCTCCGTTCCTCCCCGGCGAGGGGCGTGGCCGCGGTGTTGCCGTGGCGTTTCGTTTCGTTCCGCCAGTCGCAGCCCTGCCCCGAGGCCCTGCGCGTGGAGCCGCGCTCCAGACCGTAATGTCGCGTACGCCTCGGAGGGATGTTATGCCGCACTTGGGTCAGGGCAAGGGCGTGGCCTTCGGGTGAATCCTGCGTAACATTTGATTGGTCTGGCTTTGTGTGAGGGGTGGGGCTTATTTATGGAGCGTAGTCCTTCGAGGTTTATCAATGGCCGCCCATTTGCAACAGATGAGGAAATTTCCAGTGTCATCTCAGGGACGTTAATCTGCTCTAAGGAGTTCTATGGCCCTTTATTGTTCTTCCAGCACATAATTCTCCATGTAAGTACTCTTAGGGAAAGTTCAAGCCTCGAGTACCCATTGGCTATCGCTAGAGTGAACCACTGACCTAAAGACGCTCCCCTCAGCACTATATGACCATCCAGGTGTCAGGTGTGAAAAGGAGTATATATGAGGTTTTCCTATACTCTTGTCCTTCCTATACACTCGCCTTAGCCATGACTGTCAAGTTGACAAATGACAGGACACAGTATTGAGTCACAACTTGTTAGTAGAAACGTTTAAAGTGTTGTACCGAATCTAAAGTTTCTCCAGGTTCAGCACATCATCTTGTGTATTCGACTGAGGATGGTCTTGAGCTGTCAGTCACTCCCATTCAAGTTAGGAATCCAATTAAAATGATTTAGAATTGTGGTTACAGAAACTTTATCATCTGACCACTGTTAGCTCGGCTAATTATTTAGCCATGTTTACTGAAGAATGCAATTAGAGAGTCTGCTGTTTTTCTTGCTGGTGCGTTTGTAGCTCTCGGGCCTTTATTGTGTGAGCACAGAGAGGCAGCGTGTCTGCTTGTCTTCACTCGCCGTAACCTTTACCTGTTTGTGTGTCTGAAATCAACTCATTATTGCTCCTGTTAAGGGCAGACTTCGGGAACGCGTCACCCCGAGAAACGGCCGGACCGAATGCTACTGCCCACGCCGACCCGCACCGTCTGATGCTAAACCTATCACCGCGCCCGCCGCGACCCCACCGTGACCCCACCGCGACCCCTGCCGGAGGTTCGTAGGTTTGCCGCGCGGATTTTTGCCGTGATGCTATGTGGCGAGGTTCTTGCCTAATGAGACTGGTAGATGTGGCAGGCGAATGGAGCATTAGCAGCACGTTAAGAGTGACACCTTCCAACATCCCGTCCTGTCAGACACCCCGGCTGGCTCGCCGAGCTTAATGACACCAGTTAGACAAGAGAGCACCTGGGAAATGTAGTCTTTATGAACTGGTCTGTGTTTAAACGCAACAGAGGAAGAGTGCAGTTGTTTTTGCTTGGAAGATACATGCGTCAGGCTGGTTGACAGCTGTGATGTATTACAGGTTTGCGGACGCTATGGCGACTGGATGCTTGACTGGGGATGACAGGCAAAGTGCATGCAGCTCATATTCAGGCCTAATAGGGGATATGAATGTAAGGTATCGTAGAGCAGTTTTATTGCCCTTATAGGGGATATGAATGTAAGGTATCGTAGAGCAGTTTTACTGCCCTTATAGGGGATATGAATGTAAGGCATCGTAGAGCAGTTTTACTGCCCTTATAGGGGATATGAATGTAAGGCATCGTAGAGCAGTTTTACTGCCCTTATAAGGGATATGAATGTAAGGCATCGTAGAGCAGTTTTACTGCCCTTATAGGGGATATGAATGTAAGGCATCGTAGAGCAGTTTTACTGCCCTTATAGGGGATATGAATGTAAGGCATCGTAGAGCAGTTTTACTGCCCTTATAGGGGATATGAATGTAAGGCATCGTAGAGCAGTTTTACTGCCCTTATAGGGGATATGAATGTAAGGCATTGTAGAGCAGTTTTACTGCCCTTATAGGGGATATGAATGTAAGGCATTGTAGAGCAGTTTTACTGCCCTTATAGGGGATATGAATGTAAGGCATCGTAGAGCAGTTTTACTGCCCTTATAGGGGATATGACTATGAGGCATCGTGAATCACCCTCATTTTCACTCATCTTAGGTGGTCTGAACCTTCGCCAGACGGCAGTCCTTTTTGTTTACATATCCGAAAAAAACCATGGTAACGCACGTGCTGGACTTCCGAGGGCTTACACTCTGTTGGCGCATCACCCCCCTGGGTGCTCCAGACAAAATCCATACGTGTCTCTTTGAGTGAAAGGATTGTTCATGAGGAATCTGTCGTCCCGGAGTGGAGAAGACGGAGAAGGAGAGCGGATCACATGGCGGCGGGAGATCGAGCGGGAAGCAGAAACCCTGACTGGTGCTCTCTGCTCAATTAATATCTTACCAATATTCATCAGACTCCTCATGAGTCAAGCACGCGTCATCTGCATATACAGAAATGTTCAGTCAATATGACGTTATCGATCCGCGCCATTTTTTAAATAAGCCACACGCACATCCCTCCCCATTGCCGTGGTAATCAGTCTGGCTGAGGATAATCTCATCACGGTCCGAGCCATGTGCATCTGTGTAACATGGGCAGCATATAGCTAACATAAAACACATGGAGATATTTGATGTCAACCCCCAATCTCAATGCACTCAACCACCATACCTATCTAACCCCCCCACCCACCAGCACCTCTACCACCCTACCAACCCCACACCCCCACCCACCAGCACTTCATCCACCCTACCAACCCCACACCCCCACCCCTCAGCACCTCATCCACCCTACCAACCCCACACCACCACCCACCAGCACCTCATCCACCCTACCAACCCCACACCACCACCCACCAGCACCTCATCCACCCTACCAAAACCCACCAGTCGCACTCCCCTGCCGCCCTTTGAGGCCTCTGACCGTTGACAAACACAAGATGACTCTAAGAACATCAAGATCACCAACAGCTCAGGAGAGCGTGCTCCATTCTTGGAGATGCCTTTTTCCAGACCACCACATGAAAAAAAAGGTCCACTTGAACTGTAGCCTAATCCCCTCGCGCTTCCTTTCTGACGGGTACACACAAAGAACGCCCGACAAGAAAAGCAGCATCAATTTACGTGGAGGACCCTGCCTGACCCGGGAGGTGCGGTGACAATAGAGGCCCTCCACCACAGCTCGGAGAGGAGCATTGAGACACAAAGAGAGCTTGATGTGTATGGATTTTCTTTTAAGCGTAATAAGGCAGTCAGGGGGCGTGCACAGCTTGGGTGCGGATTTAGCGCCACAGACGGTGATAATTGAAGCTGACAGCGGGCACACACAAAGCTTCGCCGGATAACAACAATCGTAACCCCGTAATCATCCCGGCACGCCGCGCCGAGACTTCCGAGGCAAACAAAATTAGCCGGGTGACACCCGCCGCCATCTTGCTCCCGCCCACTCCGCCGCCTGCTGGTGGTGCGATTCGCACAGTCGCGCTGGGGGAAGGGGTAGTGGGCGGAGCCTTGGGCATGCCGCCCAGCTGCAGAGCCACGCCCCTACGACCTCAGGAACTCCACCCACTCTGGTGAACCGTGCATTCTGCCTGACAAACCCGTCGCCTGTCGTCGATCAAAATAGTCCCAACGGCGGGAAAACGAAGGGCAGAACGGCGGTAGGGTAAGAAACAATGTTTGTCGCACGTCTGATTGTTGTTGTGAACACACACACACACACACACACACACACACAGTCACGTAGGGATGACTGGGCCGTCTGAGGCGGCCACACAACTCTCAGCCGTGAATCACGATTCAACACCCCCCTCCCCTCACCCCAACCCCCAGCCCCCACACCCCCCTTCCCGGCTCTCGCCTGAGGAATACGGCACGCTGTCCTTTTGGCTTTCTCTCACTTTATTTATGCCGAGCTCTCAATTCATCAGCCTTCAGCCCGGCGAGTTGCATTATTTTATTTGTGACAGGAAAGGAGGAGAGAGAGCAAGAGAGGGAGCAGAGGAGAGAGAGAGAGAGAGAGAGTGCGAGCAAGAGAGCGAAGGAGAGAGAGAGAGAGAGGAGACAGAGAGAAACAGAGATAGAGAGTGTGCAAGAATGAGTGTGGGAGGGGTTAGAGAGACAGAATGTGCATGAGAGTTTTTCAATGAATTATCCGTAATTTCAGGAATCGCGGAGGGAGAGAAGGCCGCACCTTGGAGTGAACAGGCAGTGAGCGAGGTCAGCGAGCTCCGGGAAAAACGGCAGGATGGAATTCAGGCGAGCATCTGTGGAGCCAGACGCTGCTGTTTGTGAAGGTTGCTACCAGAGCCCGTGTCTCGCCGCAGAGCGCGCGGAGAAGTGAAGAGGCAGCGTCTGCTCCCACAACAACACATACTAACGAAGGAAATAATTGTAGCGTGTCAAAAGATCGTGATGTGGGTGGGTTGAGCAGAGCCCATGGGATTTTCCTTGTCGGACATCATTTGTATTTTCCATGTACATTTAATGTGTTCCTGGAGTTCTGCTGGTAGAACGTTTAGGGCAGGGTGCTATATCAACACAAAGCACGTTGATTCCCAAGGAACACATGTTGTCTCATAAATATGTAAGTCACTCGAGATGAGAGCATCTGCCACATGGTGAAAATGTATATGGCGCATTACTTTACATATCAAATCAGTTCTCTGAAAATCTACAAAACGTGTTGTTTCATCGATACCAAGAAATACCATGTATCAGTGCCTTTAATGCAGATATACGGCGAACGTTTTCGAGCCTCTTAGCTGATGCTGATGAAACACAGAACAAACCCTCCTGTCTTTGCCACTGTGTGCTGGGGTGTCGATCTGTGGAAACAAGACAAAGATTTTGCGCTGTTGAGATGTGTGAGAGCCTCAGTATGACAGACATGAAGATGAAGATATGAAAACATAAGTCAAAGGCACCTCGGTCCTCCTTATGTTCAATTTCATGCTTGTGTTGAACACATAATGGGATGTTTAGTATGAAATATTCAAAACAGCAATTTCATTAACTGCTCTGTGACATCTTGTTTGATATAGAGGTAACAGTTATTCATTACTACTGGACTGGCAGGAGAGGTCCTTTTA
Source organism: Brachyhypopomus occidentalis (assembly GCA_020368025.1). NCBI lineage: Eukaryota > Metazoa > Chordata > Actinopteri > Gymnotiformes > Hypopomidae > Brachyhypopomus > Brachyhypopomus occidentalis. The sequence continues at coordinate 332,796 of JAGXOD010000039.1, read as the reverse complement.
TAGAGCCAGGCCTCGCATTCTGATTGGACACCTGTTCAAACACTGTCACCTGGCAACCAGATCACAAGAAACCTGCTCAAAACGAATGACCATTTTCCTCCTTTCCAGTATTTTTTTTTTCTTATTTATCTTCAATTAATTTTTCAATCTGGAGAAGCAGCTGAGGAGCAGGGAGGGATTTGGCAACAACTGTCCAGGGGGGAGGGGTTTTGGCAACAGGGAGGGATTTGGCAACCTCTGTCCAGAGAGAGGGAGGGAGGTGTGGCAGCCACAGCAAGGCTCAGAAGGGTTTTTGGACAGTTCATTAAACCCCACCCCTCACCCCCCACCCCTCACCCCCCAGTCCCCCTCACCCCCTCACCCCCCAGTCCGTTGTCCCATGGCCTTTTGAAGGCAGCACCAGAGAGAAATGCACCAGAATTGGTGTTTCAGTTTACAGTTTAATGTCAGTGAATCTACACGTCCATCTGGCATATGAGTCACAAGTGTTCACACGCACCTTCTCTGTTTCTTATGCATCACGTATACATACTGGAAGCGTGAAAATCTTTACTGTGGTTTGTCATCACATGAATGTTGATTTGACATTATGAAGGTTATGTTTAAAATGATGGACATGAGGGCTGGTTTAGATATCAGCTTTTTTCATATTTATGCAGAATGTGGACCATAGGAATTTGGAGTATTTTTACAGAAACATTTATTGAAAGCTTTAGTTAGCATTGTTGTTTTACTTTGTACATCTAATCAAACTCCTTTTTTTGCTTCACCACCGCTAGAGTGACATATGTATGGGAGCTATCCAAGGTCCTGAAATGAAATATCAACTGGCTTTGAATTCCTTCATCTTTTGGATTTCTCTAAGGTAACCATTAGTAGCAGGTTCAGTTAGCTTCAGTTCTGTCATCAGCAAACAATAACATGATTAAACATAGCAAAAAATGTCAATGCTTTAAATACATTCAGAAAGTCATGTTTTACACAACATTAAAACATCCTGGGGAACTGGGAGGTTACGAGCCTTAATTGCAGAGGATTTCACAAGGACAAAGAGCAGTAAGTACATTCTGTGTCACTAGAATTTCTCTCCCTTGGTCATACGGTCATAATGGCATTTAATCTTTCTGTCTCTCTCTCTCTCTCTCTTTCTCTCCCTTCTTTTCTTTTCTAGCTCTTTTTTGCATTCTCTCTCTTTCTCTGCCCATCTCTTGCTCTATTTTTTCCTCTGTCTTCCTCTACCTGTCTTTCACTCTCTCTCTTTCTCTCTCTCTCTCTCTGTCTGTCTGCTCCAGCCTGCTTAGCATGTCATTAGAGCAATGCAGGAGGAGACAAATGGTGGAAAATGAAATGGATATGCTTTAAAGTCATATTAATGAGTTCATGGGAGTCCATGAACACAGCTAATTAAGGTCGTGGGACTGGTGGTCACAGCCGCAGAGTGAGAGACGGGCGACTTGTGTACATTTCATCATCGAGGTCGATTTTTTATTTTCTTTTTTTCTCCCCCTACAGCAGTGAATTTTCATGGCTGGAAATCATGCCGCAAGCCCCAGCTTGATGACCTCTTCCTTCGCTTCAGGGCTCCTCCTCTCGGCACCGGGTGGCGCTGTGTGAATTAGCCCTTTTAAAGTGTGTGAGTGTGTTTACATCATTTATGCAGCTGCTCGAGTGCATTGGCCATTTTGGAACGGTGCGGATGGAGCTTGAGTCTAGTCACAGCCCTGTAAAGGTTTCAGTGGAGACCAAGCCTGGTTTAGTCCACCAATAAGCTTAAACCCCTGTCCGCATCTGTCGGTTGTGTCCTAAGATTCTGGAACATGTGATTGTCTGCAATCCTAATGGCCTGTACTGAATTCCAAACACTTGGCTCTAGACATGTGTATCCAGGCTCCCTGACAGTGAGCAGGTCAGTTGGGTATTGGCTCAGTGAGACACTAGACTCCATGTTAGCTCGCCTGTTACCAAAACCTTTTACTGTACTTTAGACCATTGTGCCGGTGACACCGTACTGGGTTTTTTAAAAAGCGGAACTGCTGGCCAGTTTACAATCAGTTCACTCCCTTTTTCGTATTTAATTGCAGAATCTTGAGGTTCACATTTTTCCTCCAATAGTTTTATTGGGTTAGCGGTGAGTCGCACCTTTCATAGCCGCGCGGATACTGTCTGTATGGGAAAGTTTTTTATTCTTGTGGTACAATAAATTTATCGTGACATGCCGTGACAAACATTCTTTATTAGCCCATTGTCGTTTCTGTTAGCAGTTGCGTTTGTATTTTAAAGTGTAGTCACCTCCGAACACCCGCTGGCTGTGAGGCGTCACGTCGTGTCTCAGCCAAGGTCTCCGCGCCAAGCCGTCAGCCGCTGTGCGACGGTCACTTTCAGGAAGTCTGAGATCTTGATTGATTCAGTGTATCGATTCCTAGGCAGCGGTTTGAGGTGGCGCGAGAGGACTGTTCATCAGAGCAAGACCAAAGAGACCAAAACGAACAGGACGACCCACAGAGGGCTCTAGTTTTTGGCTCTCCTAAATGAGATCAATCACAGTAGACTTGGGTGGGTGTAACTGAAATAGAGTATGTGCATTAATGTATTTAACTAATGGTGCACCCAGCCCATTTCGGGAAACCTCTTTTCCTCCTAAATGCTAAGCTGTTTAGGTGACTAATTGTTCACAGTAACTAACATCAGATCAACATCTATAATTTCTGACTATCCTAATTACACTTTTTTTTTTGTGGTTCCTCTGGCAGAATGAACAACCCAATTTGGTTGTGTGTAATGACTGCGGAGGCACTGCAATTTGGACTCATTTCAGTATCACAATAATTTGATATAGGATATCTGGAAATTGGCTTTGTCGGGAGCTTTTGCGAACAGCTCTGGCAGACGATTGCACCGGTGGGGAATGACTATGGAGGTTTGTGCGGTGAACAGGGCAAACGGAGCGAGGCGACGCTGATGGTCAAATATAATTCTGCGGGGAAGAGATAGGCGGGGCTACGGGTGAGACGCGGGGCAACGGCTGCCTTCGCGTGGAGCTTTATCTTTGCAACCACATTATTTGACCCACGCTGTGGTGGGATCCTATGATGTTGCACTTCTTGTTAGTATTCATTACTGTAGCTGTGGACATTGTCAGTCTAGATGAGTCGACAGATAGGCTTTCCCCCCTGCCACGTGTCCGGAGAACACAGAACAAATGCACGAGCGTACGTGGAAGAAAAAACAGAAACGTATTATAATCGGTTTAGCCGTAGCAACCTCCCAACAAGCTTGTTTACGCCGGCGCGTTTCCCTCGAAGCATTAAATAAAATTACCTGCTCCGCGATTTGAAGAAAACACGTTAATATGCAGAGCCCCGCAGTAGGGATCTCGAGGACCTTTCCGAAAACCAGAATTAGCTGTGTAACGACAGGCTGATTGCCGTGATTATCCTCCTCCTCATCGCGTAGCCGTTTAAATCCCCATCGATCCAGTCTACACAGCTGTATTTTCCTAAAGACAATAGCGCCTCTAATTGTAATCACAATGTTTCTTATCCACAGCTCTGAAGGGCTTTAACAGACAAAGATGTTCCTCACCGAATCCTCACTTTTAATTAATCGCGTTTTTAAAGGGAGAAATTGATTAATTTTAGTGAAGTGCCTCTGTTGCATTACTTGGTGATTGGTCTAATTCAGTTTCAGTTGTGTTTCTCAGAGTTGGTCTCGAAGCAGAAGCTATTTCCTCTGTGCTTCCCGTTATTTTTATTTCATCATAAGTCCATCTGAAACGTTTCTCAGCGAGGAAGACTGAACATCTGTCAAATGTGACAGTGATGGCTTGATGTAGGTGGTCGAATTACTTCAGTCCAACAGGCTGCCACAGCTCTTACTTTCTACACACGCGCGCACACACACACACACACACACACACACACACACACACACTTCACACACATATAACCACAGCAAGGCAAAGGCAATTTGTGCTGCTTAGAACATAGCCTACCATATAGGTGACAGGATTCGAAATGTAATTTTTAAGTAAACTTAATCACAGACTCTGTGTGCACCTTTAAAAGCTTTACCAACTGAAAGGTCTAGTGACATTAAATTATTCTGTATTTCCAAATACATATTATGAACACACTTCTTCTGAAATAAAAAAGAAAAGAAACTGTGTATGCCTGAATTTTTACGGTGTTGCATCATTGAAATTGGGCTCTTACATCTTATAGGCCTGTTTTCTTGCTGTTCACTCTTATTAAAAATCCCTTTCTGTTACAGTGGCTGTATGACATTTCCCAGAGAATGTGGAGACCAGGCCGTCTGCAGACGACTGCCTGCATGAAGGTGTTGAAAGGCACCGTGGCAGGGGGCCTTCCTAATTAATCCAGCGCTCAGACCAGGGCCAGGAGTCTCGGCTGCAGATGCTGTGTGGGGAAGAGAGTCCGGCTGGTTGTAATCTGCCCAACTCTTCATGCCCCTCCTTTTGGAGCAGTTTTTTTAAAGGTGGGTGGAGGTGGGGTGGGGGTGGTGGAGGGGGAGATGGGAGATGGGAGATGGAAAATGCCTTTATTTCTCATAATCTTCCCTCTCCGCCTTATCCATATTTCATGAAGAGGGCTGGAGGTAGGTGAGCATCCCAGACTAATCCACTGTAGAATACTTAGTCTCAGATTAAAATCGCCCGCTTCGCTGCGCTGTAATTTGCTTCCTATCGATTGCCTGACTGGAAAAGCGAGAGGAAGAAATTCGCGAGTCAGGGGTGTTCCATACATTTTACATTTAATTTCAGAAATGATATTAATGTGGCCTCTGTGGTACATCCATATGAGTGAGAGAGGAGACACAACAGTGAGAGTTGGAAGAGGACTGGAAGAAAAGGTTACGGTGAGACCAGGAGGGGGGGAGCCGGACTCAAAGCGTCGGACTTCAAAGGAAATCGAATTAAAAAAGTGAAATTTGCGTGAAGTTTCTCAAAATGGCACGGACGCCACTGGCGGAGGAAGTACTTGCGACTCCCCACAGGACACGGCACGAATCAGAAGTGACGAAAGTGGGAATGAGAAGGTAGCGCAGAGCAGACGCCATCAGCCCGGCCTGCGGTCACAGAGCAAAGACGCGACAACCTCTGCACATATGCGCGTGATGGAGTCGCTAGGGCAGACCAACCGTCTGCCTTAAGGCCCCGCCCCTCCCCTCCCCGCCCCGCCCCCTGCTCCTCCCTCCCCTACCTGCCCCGCCTCCTGCTCCTCCTTCCACCCCGCCATTCCCTCACACCCTGCTCCTATGCAAGCTCGTGAGGCGAGGAGGTTTCCACTCCAAATCTTCACAGCTGCCAATTACAGATGGCAGGAGAATGTTTGAGCTGCTCAAACATCCGAGCTCCTCGCTGGATGAGATCGACTTTCCCCAGCTGAGAGCTCAGGGCTGCTTCATAATCTGCACACCCTCTGGCCCCCGCGGGCTGCCTCCGTGCTCATAAAGCCCTGGGAAAGGAGACGGCACAGGTGGCACTTGCACTTATGAGGTCAGTACATTTCAGGAACTCCAGATGTGCAGGTTTTTTTTTCTCTTCCTTGGCAAACACTGACCTTCATTCTGAAAACCAGCTCCACACACTTTCTCAACGAACAGTTGAAGAAGAGATCTCCAAGTCTTAGTTGGTTTGCATTAATGTTGTTGACATTGTGCGTTCTCACAGGGGTTCACCTGGAGGCCTCTTATGAGACGAGTCAGCACCAAACCCACAAACGCTTGTGAAACCAACGACTCGCCTGAACCCTCCGGACGCGCCCGTCCGGGTGCTGTCTTCCAGCCTGGCAGATGTTGAGACGGGTTCGGCCACCCGAGCAGGTACGCGCGCCCCCCCGAAGGCAGTCGATGGGCGTGTCCCCCGTGAACACCCACCCTCGCCGTGCTCAGCGCACTAATCTCACTACAGATCGCCTGCTTAGCACGACGGCTTTCTGCGGCTTTTCCCGCACGCAGCCCAACACACTTGCCTTGTGAAGATTATGTTATTGACGGAGAGCTTGGCATGGAGACAAAGGAGCAGATGGTTGGTTTCCGTGGAAGGAAGGAGATAACGGACCTCCGCAACACAGAAGTCAATTTCTTCTTGAGTGTTCCACTCTGCACATCCAGTTGAATTCATTGTAATATTTGACTCCCCGGGTTCAAGAACACACCTGCCGTGACTAAATTAGCACGCACTGTTGTATCTTATTGGTCTCTATTTATTTCCTTCCCAGAACACTTCAAAAATATAAATGTCATTTTATAAAATCATGTAAAAAAAAAACAGGTCATTACATATATAGGAAATGGACGGCTATAATAACTAATTCATCTCTCAGCTGTGGTAAACATATGCTGTCGTCTCCTTTATTAAAATTCAATATGATATATGCACAGAATCAGCTTTGTTTTACTGGCTTTCAAGGAACTTTAGAGACGGTTTGAATCTCCATCGCTGCGTCTCATTTAAAAAAAATAAAAACAACAACACATAAACAAACAATGTTGCAGCAGACGTGGTGCCCGAGGAGCAAACCTCCTGCAAAACAGCCACCTTCTCCTGAGAGCGCGTGTGAACCAAGATGATAACGTGAAGGACTGAGTTAGCGTCTCCAGCTTCTCCCAGCCCCCTCACGTGTGACAGCTGAGAATAAACAGCGCAAGAAGTGAGAGAGGCATTCAAAGACTCGCAGACGAACAACGAAGTTCACCTAACGTAAAAATACATTTAGGAAGTCATGCACAAAAATGTCGCCCAGCTTGCTTGCGGGTTTTGCCGGCCTAGCTGCGTATATTTGGCCAGGAAAGACTCTGAAATAGAATAGTCCCTCTACCGTCATGTCTTATCAGATGTTAATCAGATCTTAGTAACTTGAGATCTGAATATACCCAAGGACAAATTCTTCCTGTCAGTTGTAGGTCTCTTTAAAATAATAATAATAAACCCCAGACGTAATTGAGATGCAGTGGATTGTGGGATAATGAAATCCATAGAGGATGCAATATACCGTAGGCATGCACAGCACTAACATCAAGACTCAGCCTCCGTAGCCCATAGCCTGCTAAATGAGTCACACCTAGCGCTTCTTTTATTACAGATACAGCTTGCGTTGGATTGATTGTTTGTTTCCCTCAACCATTACCTTCCAAATGCAGATGAAATCAATCCAGGGCTCTTGCTAGTAGGACTACCCACATGCCCCGTACTGTAGCAGATCTCCTGTTGGGTCCTTTGTGACCATACTGAGAGTCTTTCACTGTGGGTGAGAGAATGGGCCCCCATGGGTGTGAGTCGTGTAGAACTCTCCAGGCAGGTGGAAGTCCCCTTGTGTTTGGATAGGAACGCACCTCGATAGGACTGTTGATTCCTTGGTGGCAGAGAGTTTTAATGAGGCTTCTGGTGAAGGCTTCCAGATTTGGAGTGCAGGTCTGCAGGGTTTCCATTTTTAAGAGCGAGATCCTACCTGTGTATCTGCAATTCCCATGATAACCTCTCCTCATGCTGCCCGTGCTTCTAATGGAGAACAAAGTAAAAAAAAAAAAAAGAAACCTTGCCCCCTCCAGTAGCCTCTTCCATCTGATTTCTGAGAGAGAGCGAGAAAGGGAGGGAGGGAGGGAGGGAGGGAGAGAGAGAGACTCTCATCTAAATGTGAAAAAGAACATGGCAAGAAAGACGAGACTCCCCAGAGATCTAGGGCTATCCTTGAGTTCAGGTTTGGCCATTCTGCCTGAGAGCCAGACCACAGCGGCCACTAATTAAACACATACAGCTAAATTGAACTGGGGAAAAAAGTTACTGTAATTGGTTAACTTCATTATTTCATAGAACTATTCAAAATTTCTTCCAAAAGATATCTTTATTTTCATGCCAAGACAGTGTCTAATAATTAGCTTTTGAATGAAAGTTTGGCTAGCTTTTAGGTTTTATTGTCTGAAATAATTGTACTCCAAGAAGATAAACTCTCGTTGAAAAATAGCTCTAAATTCAGAACAATCACTCATTGATGTCTTTTAGCTCTACAAAGCTGAATGGCACAGCCATGGCTATTAGCTGTTAGATTTTCATGTTTGATGGGAACGGGATTCACCATGTGGACTAGACTACTACCAGACGACGACTCTTAGAAAAGCTCCCCACCTTTAACCGAGAACCCTCCCGTGTGATGGCGGACAAAGTGGCATTTTGTCTCATGCAGCGTAGTGCACCTGTCTTTCGTCTTCTCCCCGACTGAGGGGTTTGACGAAATACAGGCCGGCCTCATTACGATTCGCCAGAAGTGCTCGGGGATCCCGGAACAGCTCTGCTTTCTTTAGACGAACTTTCTGAGAGGGGGAGGAACACTCCCTCGTCGATCTGATCCCATTGAGCTCGTCTCCAGGCTGCCAGAAGTGGTTCACTACTAACTGCTTCTTCTGTGGTACCCTTTGAAGTTATGCCTTCACTAGCATCTCGCCTTCTGGAACAATGGCTTCTGTAACTATGACTACAACCTCAGCAGTCAGATGCCGGAAGATGTCTGAAGTTCACGTGTCGTCTCATTCATTGAAACAGTTAACTGCATATGAATGGTTCCAAAAATTCAGATGCCGACCATGTAAACCATTTGAAGAAAGAACAGGTATGTGTGTGTCTTATATATTACGAAGAGGAAAGGTTTTTCACCGCCACGTTCAGGGAAGAATATAATCCCTTTGGTGGTTCACTCGAGGACACCAGCTCCCGAACATCAAAAGACACTTCTCCAGAAAACTAACTGATGGTTTCTGCACTGCAGGGGACTGTAATTAATTATGTCCATTGTATTTTTATGAACAGGTGTTAATTCACTGCTCATGGGCCCTACCCTCTCTCCCTCTCTCTGGTCACCACATGCCTCTGTGCAGCAGAAAATGCCACAATCCTGAGAACTTGCCATGTCTGTCTTGGGATCCAATTACCGAAAGATGTGTCAGCGCTGGCCTCCGGACCTGCCCGTCAGCTCCGATTCTGAAGGTGGAATTGGCCGCCGCCTGCAGCCTGTGCACGGACCACGCGGCGTTTTCCTGCTGGCGCCTGGATTACACCAGAAAATGTTCACCCGCCGGCCACATGACCCCGAACCCTCCGGCCCCTCCGGCTACCTTAGTTTTGGCCCGAAACGCGGCCGGGGGTGGGGGTGGGGGGTAATCTGCATGTCGCCCGGTCTGCTCCCACGCTGCCGAGCACAGCATTCTAATTCGGTGCCACGTCGGTGTGCGACCCCAACCCGCTGGTGTTTACGGGCACTACGTTACCCACAGTGTAGCGGGCGTGGGGAGCGGTAAAGACATCTCCTCGTGGTTTAGACCTTCCCCTCCAGCCCTTCCTTCCTTCTCCTGGATGTCTTTACCTTTACGCTTGAGGGGCCCACTGACTCAGCACCATCCGGCCCGGTCTGGGTTTACGGCGTTCCGCGCCGTCGGGGAAGTGTTGAGACGGCTCACTCCAGAATCTCACCTCAGGATCGACACTTCCTTCCAACACTTCTTCTTCTGTGAATGAATATAATTCAGGGCCCAACCTGTATAGTACACATTCCAGCCCTTTTCCAATGGCTCGTAGATTTGAGCCAGGAAGTCATGAACTCACAGGACTCTTCTTACGTGGATCACCTGAATGGGCAGAGATATCTACCGAACACTGTTTAGGAAGTCTGCTTTGAAGCGTATTTAGCCCCAACTGCTATGCTAACAGGCTGATTTTCATAAACTGTTTATAAACCTTCACAACCACCTACTGTCTCCTAACAGGGCCACGCCGCTCCTGGCTACGTTTGTTTACAGTTAACGCACGCTGTTTATTTTCCTGTTTTTTCCCCCATCTTATTTTTTCACAAATATCACCGAGTCACAGTGCCCGACAGTGATGTCATTTCACAGGACTCTTCACCGCGCCGCGTTTCACAGAAAAACAAGTTCGCTGGCATCACCTGCTGCCAGAGATGAACGTTAACGTCTCTTCCTCCGCTGAGATGGGAAATCACGTCCTAACCCGCCGATCCGTGGCCTTTGGCGCGGAAGCAGAAACATCCCGCACCCTAAGTGCGTTCACCAAACTCATCCGCTCGCACGCCCCACACCCCCCACACACCCCGCACCCCCCACACACCCGCACCCCCCCACACACCCCGCACCCCCCACACACCCCGCACGCCCTGCTTCACGCTGGCTCAGGAAATTGCAGCACCTTGCTGTTGATGGCACACACGAACTCATTTCGCGGTGCAGGACAATGCAATAAGCATTTGGTGGCTGGTAGGTCAGGAGTCTGTCAATATTTACTCCTCTGTGTCCTGCCGAGTGGTGGACAGCTGGACAACCCACGAAGCCCTCTGCCCTGAGAGAAACCGATATTAGAACGTAAATAAGTGTTGGGTGAGTAAAGCAGCACTCTCTGTCTCTCCCTCTCTCTCTCCCTCTCTCTCTCTCTCTCTCTCTCTCTTTTCATAGCATATTTGTGGGGCGAAGGCAACACTCATTTCAATTCATGTGGCCTGTTTAGCTTCATCAGTGAGTAATAACAAATCCATCCTGCCGCACATACAGTAGGCCAACCAATTCACCCCGTTTTTATCCTCCATTTACTGGGAGTAAAGATTTCTCTCTCTTCTCTCTAAGATTTATCCCTTCGTCTCTATGTTCCAACATCTATTTAAAAAAGAAAGCTTTTAAGATCGTCATTATTTTGTTTGATTTAACCCCTGTGCTGCGTTTCCCATTTTCACAAACATGGAACGATCATGCAGTGTCACTCCACTCATCATGTTTGTCCACAAGGGCCCCGGGACCTACTTGCAGTTGGAGCCAGCTCCGTGTGGTGAGTTTCATCTGCCCCCACCCCTCCACGTACAGAGACTCCTCCCACAACAAGGCCCCTCCCCCCACTGACCCCTTCCCCCACACCCTGTCATGCCATTAGTGATGATTATGACATCACCTCCACACAGAAGCTCGTGAGCCTAACTCATGACACTTTAACTCGCCGAGGGTGTGACATCACTGAGATATAGTTATAGAAACGATGGTGCAGTGATGTGATTAGGAGTGTGTGTTTCTGCCTGTGTGTGTATGCGTGTGTGTGTGTGTGTGTGTGTGTGTGCGTGTGTTTGTCACCCACTCCAGAGCTGTATGCATTTTATGGGGAAATGAGTGTGTAAAACGGCTTGTTGGAATTCCTCTCCAGACATTGTGCATGTGAGGATATTTGTGGATGCAAACTGAGGGATCAAACCCAGACATTAGAGCAGACTCTCCCTCAGCACCGTGCTGGGAGCTCAGAGCTCAGTCCCTCCCTCACGCTTCCCTCCGCCCCCGCCTACTGGGCCGCCCCTCCGACCCCAAAACCCTCGCAAGCATCCCGCCCCTGGCCCCGCCCCCGGCCCTGCCCCTGCCGCCCGGCCTTCCACCGTTACCAGTCTAATCAGTTCTCTCAGATCTCTCAGTTCTCACATTCCTGTCAGGATCGGAGATCGTCGGTACAGGTGTGACATCGAAATGAGTCGGGGTATAATGGCAGCTGCACAGCACGAGGGGGGCAGGGGGTAAAGGGGGGGTCAAAAACAGCAGTTTTGTGGTATTCTGCGTCCTCCTCGGGGCCGTTCGGTATGGGTTTCGTCTGACCAGGCACTCAAATCAAGTCAGTCAGGAGAAATGAAACAAGAGACATCCACAAGCTTGACATCCACAGCCCGTCGATACGTATTAATCTTTAAAGCAGCCGTGACGGCAACCCACGAGGGACACGGGGCCCTCATTTGTTTTGCGACGTCTTTGCTTAATGCTACAAAGAGATACCGGTGGGAGAAAAACGAACTCCATCAGGAAGCTGTCTAAGATTTCTCTGACATGCTCAACCTCCCCTGCAGTGAGCGTATCGCCACTTCCTGTGGACATGTGATCCACTAGAATCTACGGGGGATGGTTCGTCTAGGGCTCACGCGGACGCATCATTCGTCAACTTCAGCTGTGTTTGCGGCCCGCCGGCACGCCTCGGGATTTTACGCCCCGTACAGCAACAGAGCGCTGCTCGGGTGTAGTTCTGAGAATTTAAACGGTTATTATAGTACCTCAATCGGCCAATCCCAGCAGAATCCCGGGATGTTTGTACCGTGTCCGTTCAGTTCGGGATTTAAATCAATTTGAATGAAGTGCACTTATTTCGCAATTGCTTCATTGTGAGCCTTTTAACGCGGCGGCAGTTCCGTATACGCGCTTTCACGTTCCTTTCAGAGCTTTGTGAACGGTGGACTCGGTGGCGGACAGGACGGTTTTGCTGATGGGGAGGTTCGGCTGATGGAAGATGAAAGCCCAACTCGAGTAGCACCGCTGTGGCTCTTTGAACTGTGTGTGTGTGTGTGTGTGTGTGTGTGTCTGTTTTTTAGAATTGTCTAAGATGGCAAGTGTGCAGAATGGCATTTAAAGAAATAGACAAAGAAAGAGAGGAAGAAAGGAAGAAAGAGAAAGAAAGCAAACAGAAAATGTAGCTCCTGTTCGCCATCTACTATAACATGCTGACAGTGTACTGTTGGATGCTTTGTTCATACCTGCACACACACGCTCGCTGTCCAAGTGTTTCACTACTGTCCAAAACAATACAAGTGTATTACAGGGATTTTGATTCGTCCTGAAGGCATGCATTCGAAATAATAATAATAATAATAATAGTAGTAGTATAATAATAATAAGAAGAAGAAAAACAATAATAATAACAAGTGATAATGATAATAAATAAATACATAAATAATAGATTATTAGTGTTATAATAATAATAATAATTATTATTATTATTATTATTATTGCAACTTGTTTCTACTGTTGTGTTTTAGAGATTTCTCTCTGAATGAGTTGAGGGTTTTCTGTTCTGGTGGCTAATCTGTGCCTACGCTGGCATTTAGCAACCTAATGTTTAGAGAACAATGCAGGCAGCGTTGTGTTTGAAACACTAAAAGCCCACATCCATGACTTTGCACCAGCCCGTTCTGTGTCTTTTAGCTGGTGGACAGATTTGCTGTAAATGTCACTCGGGACACAGCGTGACAAAATAATGACAGGCTTCTTTCAAACAGAGCAATTTCCCAGAACTGAATGAGCAGGATGTGTACAGCGCACAATATCTGCACTTGGCCACCAGATTGGGCTGTCTGTCGATATCGTTCTGACATGCCTCTGAAAATGTGGCCAGATAAATGGACAGGATCCAAGACGCACACACACACACACAACCGCACACACACACACACACACACACACACACACACACAAGTAGGCGCTCTCTTGATGTCACAAACAGCTTTGTTCCATATGAATCCTGTCTTTAGTGCTTCCACCAATGATTTTCTTCCTCTTAGTAAGATCAGACGCAAAGGACAGCCTATCCGAGGACCCCACTGCAGATATTCTAATTATTTAAAGTAAGTCTGGCAGCCCTGAGCAGGGGGTTGGGCAGCAGCAGCTGGTGGGCCGGACTTTCTCCAGGCCCTTGCCCCTTGCTGAGTGGTGGGCGTGGCCTAGTCGATTTTTTTTTTCATTCCTCGACACATTTGTGAAGCAGATGAGAGCTGACGAACAAACAGGAAGCCAGATCGCTGCTCACACTGATTGGCAGAGCTCGCTGGCCACGCCCTCGGAGGACCCAGCAGCTGGATGTGTGGGGAGAATGAAAGACAGCAAGAGTGTGAAGGCCTCCGCCTGTACCACACACACACACACACACACACAAACGCAGATGCAAAACCGACGCCACACAGGAAATTGCACGACCAAAAAATACGTTAATTGGTCAAACGAATCTTCACCGTGCTGTTCTAATCAGTCTCTCCCAGCATGCAGAAGACAGCCCATAAGGGGCTCAATAATGAGGTGTTGTGTTACAGCAGCACCCAAGGCACAAGTACAGACCACACTACAAACACGAGGCCCTGCAAGCACAGGAAGTAGTCAGACTCCGTGGGAGTCCCGTAAATAGGAGCCCATGTAACAGTAAGTAAGAATTCCCGTCCCTGACCCATCCCTGCCCCTGTCTACCTGCCCCCGGCGCTCCCTCCCTCCCCCCGATGGCAACTCTGAGTTCGCTCGCCTTGCGCAAAGACAGAAATGCTTCACGGATGACCTTGCTGAAGAGAGTCCAGCAGGAAATGCATTGTGGGTAGTTTTGACTCCTCTCTCCGTCTGAGTTTATGCGAGCCCATGGCGGCCCTTCCTCTCCCCGCCAAGGCGAGGCCATAAAACACTCAGCATCACTGGGCCCGCACGGCCCGGCGGGACGGTAAGACCATTGGGCCAAAACAAAAGAAGGCAGCGCAGGAAACGCATTTCTTTCATCATGGCGGAGAAAAAAACAAAGGGCTGAAAGAAAGAGGAACCTTGCGAGGAGAATGAGAGGACAAAACTCGTGACAGGATGAGTGCGCGTCGCCGTTTCTCACAGAGGAGGGGAGGCAGGCGTGTATTCAGGACACACATACGCAGGCTGGTGTTTTTAATTCACTGCCACGGGTGACACGGTTGCACGGGAATTTGACTATTCTGCTAGTAACTCCTGGCTGAGGGTGAGGCCGATACTTTGACCCGTCTTGAAACGCCTGCTGAATCACAACACGTCCGAGACACCTTGGTCACTCACTCGTTTTCTCACCCTCTCTGGCTCTCTCTCTTTGTTCATCTCTATTTCACTCTCTGTGTATGTCTTTTTCTTCGTTTTTCTCTATATCTCTCTAGCTCTCTCCCGATCTATCGCTCTGTCTCTCTCTCTCTCACTCTATCTATCTATCTATCTATCTATCTATCTATCTATCTATCTATCTATCTATCTATCTATCTATCTATCTTTATTTATTTATTTCATTCTATCTTTCTTTCTATCTATCTATCTATCTAGCTAGCTAGCTAGCTAGCTAGCTAGCTTTCTTTCTTTATTTCTTTCATTCTATCTTTCTATCTATCTATCTGGATAGGGGCAAAGATCAGGGAGGGACAGAAGCCCAGTGATGTTGTTAGGGGTGCTAGACCACGCAGCGTGTAGACCATTAAGATGGAGATGCTCCTGCGCTGTCGACACAGGCCCGTCTTTGATCCCCGTAGTCATACCCACTTCCAGACAGTCACGGAGACTCGGGAAGTTCAGCGCATTACAAGGCCAGATTCAGCCGCCGAAACGAGCGAATCGCTTTTAAAAAAACTGCACTCGCGCGCGCCCGCACACACTCGCGCCTTCGGCGACTGATCTGCGAAGGAAACCCTCACAAACTGCTGTTCGCACATTACCGTTGACATGTTGCCTTACGTTTCCTATGCATTTTCAATTCACCAGTTGAGGAGGAATAGTTCCCAATAGAGTGATCGCGGGCAACTTCCCTTTGAGTGCCTGACATTTTACTTGCGAGTGTCTTTGTGAGCCTACTGTCAGAAATGAGAGTGTGTGTGTGTGTGTGTGTGTGTGAGGAAAAAAAAGCAAAGCAAAAAAAAGGCACTACACTATCAGAATATCATATTCTACCTTCCCCTCAGAGTGGATGACATGCGGTGTAGTTATCCCAGTGCTCTTTTGGCATTCTGAGAGACAGAAGCAGAGACAAGCATTTAAAAGGAAAGAGAGAGAGATAGAGAGAGAGAGAGGCAAAGTTAGAGACAGAGAAAAGGAATTTGCTCTTAACATCTTCTGAATTATACTCTATAATTGAATATCTGATTCACCTGTTTGTTTGCTGTATCTCAGTTCTCACCCATAATGACATTACTCTACTGCTTATGGTCTATTAGACGCATGCAAATGAGCAAAGAGCTCTAAAAACAGCCCCCCCCCCAAAACCCCCCTCAGCTCCCTGCCAACCAGTACCCGCCCAGGGAGGAACCCCACTCTGAACGGTGGCCGTGAGCTACGCTGAACTTGATACATTCGGTTGTGCAGCATGCAAATGTACTTACGGTGCTGAAGACTCGTGGAAAATGAAATCAGCATCCGTTCTGAAACTTCCAGCGCTTATGATTAAAGAAATATATTTAGTGATGGGAAGGTCTCCCCAGACTGGGGGGGGGGGGGGGTTCCTGTTATTCACATAATGGGAATGGAGTCTATTACAAAGGCAGCTGGAGAGAGAGAGAGAGAGAGAGAGAGAGAGAGAAGAGAGAGAGAGAGAAAGAAAGAGAATATGTGTAAAGTGACATTTTTTAGTTTGGAATCTCGGGAATAAATTCAATCAACACTTCGACATGATGTCATTGTTTTTTCCGTGGTCTGATGCCAGCCAAGCCATTTTCTCACCAGTGCACCTTGTGGTTGATGAAGATGCTTTTAGCCAAACAGGAAAACAGCTGATAAGAAATCAAATGCAGAACGCCCTGGTGGAAGGACTTCTGCTGTGTGATAAGATTCCTTTGCAGTGTGTGAGCACGTATGATCTCCCATGATTCCTCAATATTTTTCAAACGAGTTTCCTACTCCATTGTCTACCCAACAAAGGAACCAAGATTTGACTTCTTCCACCAAAAAAAAGCGAGCAAAAAGAAAAATAGCTCACGCCACTCAAATCTTAATTGTTTTTTTTGCAGTTTGTTAGCAAACCTTGGCTGAAGATGTGCGGAGGATCGCCCGCACCCATCCAACCGTCACATAGCTTAGCAATCCTGAGGAAAGATCCAACTGAAATCGGAGTAGACGAAACGCTTTTAATGGCTAATGGTTTCAATTTTGGGTAGCGATCGTGAAAATACAGAGCGGAGAAAGACGGGGGCGGAGTTATCCGATGGATAACTGGGGTGCTTCCTCTTCCTGCCTCCTTATTGAAGGTCTCATGTTGGAGTGATGCAGTCATGAAGGACATGGAGGTGGCTGGGTGTGAAAACCTGTCTCAGAAATGTGAATATGTGAGTTGATCCTCAGCCAGGCAGCCTAACTGCATGTTCTCAAATGGCAGGAAGTGAAGACCAGGCATGATGGGTAATTATCCATTATGGGGTTGTGTTTTGAGGCAGAATAGTCCAAAGAGGTCATACCGAATTGATTATTTTGTTATAAGACGAAGGCAGTTCGTTTTCAAAATGGTGCGCCAGGCAACACTCGAAATCCAAAGTCTTCAGCATGGCACCTCAGAAGTAGGGCACACAGCTGAAACGACGAACAGATAAGAAAGACAGAGACACAATCAGAGGCATTTTAATTCAATGTGATTTAGTTTCAAATTTTGGTGTTATCTCACATGATGACATAGCAGTTTTACATTTTCATCAAAATATTATTCCAGCCCCTGATTTATCACAATGAACATGAGAAAAATACAGATGCACAAATCAGATAAGGAGGCCACATCTGCACAGACATATATGGGCCCCAGAAAATTAAGATGATAATCAACTTGAAAAACCTGCGCTAGCAACCACTAGAAGAATGAGTCACTAATAATCCCAGTGGGCCTCGAACACGAGACGTTCTGCACCGAGAGGCTCCCCGTTCTTCTCAACTGGCCGTAGAAGAGCTTGGAGAATGGCGAGCAAAGAAGGTTTCTTCAGACACCACAAACGGCAAAGTGTGTTGACAAAGAAGCGTTTTCTTTTTTTTCTTTTTTTAAGGAAATGGTTGTTGTTGTAGTTTTTGAATCTTCCTTATTTTTGTCCCCTGAAGGGAACTAATGAGTCCAGCAGGCTCCTAATACCTCCAGGTCTCTCCTACTGCAGCTGAAGCTCCATCCAGCCTTATCAGCGCGTTTCAGGCTTCAGAACTTCGCACCACGAGCGCCGAGACTCTAATTCTGTAAGAGGCCGTGTAATGTTATCAAGTGACGATGAACGACGGGCTTCTGGGTGGATGTAATAATGACGGCGCACCGCTGAAAATAGGAGAACTTAAATACCGATGCCTGCGCTCGATGTGATGGGCGGCGATTGTGACGGAGATGATGTTGAACTCTTAGGACATTAACTAGTGTCTGCAATCAAATCTGTGATATTATAAATAAAACTCATAAAACCAGATATTGATGTGCTAAGCTCAATTTTAGAGTCTTTTCTCTTTCTGCATGGAAGAGTCACATGTGCACCCAGGAGCAGGTTACAGCATTAGATTTAGTGTTGATTGACATGTTATTTATGCCCCACTGTCTTTGTACATTTAAACAGTCTCTTGTTCTGTGGTTTTGCATCTTACTCCATGCTAATATGTGATTATGTATGCTATGCTAATGTGCAGTTGCAGATTACGCGTGCTCATTCATGGATGTCATGCGATGAGAAACTGAATAAATGTATGCAAATCCATGCCCCTCCAGTTTCGCCTGGTCCGGTTAAGTGGGTTTTGTTGCAGTATGCGCTCCGCTGATGAGCTGTTTTGATCTTGGAGTCATTTGGCCCCAGACTGCAGTTCAGTCTTGGGGCTCCGCGTTGCGGTGTGGACGTTTAATCTGATCTGAATGGTAAAGGTGTCTGCGACGTTTGCGGTCACGCGGGAAGCCGATGATATGATGTGTCTAATTTGCAGCTCTGAACTGTGGGGTGATTGGCGTCATGGTGTGTGTGTGTGTTTGTGTGTGTGTGTGTGACATTGACAGAGAGAGGGAGAGAGAGTGAGAGTGCATGTGTGTGTCAGACACAGTGTGTGAGATTGAGAGAAAGACAGGGTGAGAGGGAGAGAGGGAGACGTGTATGTGAGCGTCAGCTTTTAAAACCAAACAACAAAGCAGCTTTTTGAACTGCAGCAGCAGGATCCTTCCAGTAGCAACAATGCGCCCGCTAAAGCGTGCAGTATGTGTACCCATCATGCACTCTGTGTACCCATCATGCACTCTGTGTACCCATCATGCACTCTGTGTGCAAACTCACAATCAGTCCAGCAACTGCTATTGGAGTCATTATGGATTAGGGCTCAAATGTAAAAGAAGACAGGAGAGGCTTTAGTATGGCCCCCCCCAAACACACACACACACACACACACACACACACACACACACACACACACATGCACTCATACACACACACACACACACATGCACTCATACACACACACACACACACACATGCACTCATACACACACACACACACACACACACACATACTCATACCCACACACACATACTCATACCCACACATGCACACACACACACGCACACATATATATATATATACACACACATACACATGCACTCATACACACACGCACACATATATATACACACACACACACACACGCACACATATACACACATACACACACACACACACACACACACATATATAAACACACACACACACACACACAGATGCACACACACACACCCACACACACCCCAGACCCGTCTGCTTCTGAAATCCCACTGGAGCTGTTTGGATTCATGTCTTACTGCTTAACAACTTCACGTGTGAGATCACAAGCTATATTCTCAGAGCGTTTCGTAGTTTTCCCGTCAAGCTAGATTTGAATTTGACTTTTAAGACCAGCTCCAAGATTGTCGTGATAGTTCTTAATGGCTTTGCTAAATAAGTTAAAATCATCTGTCCCACATTTAATATGTAATCACATGCATCAAGTGGTAATCTTCCATATTGTCTTCTCCATGCTTCTGCTGGAGCAAAAATTAACGATATGTCACTATATAAAGAGAACTAAAATGCAGATTGTTTCCAAATCTGGAATGAAAATACAGTTAATGCCACTTAGGTGCATGTATCATGTAGGAAACGTGGAGATATTTACTCTAAATGCAACTCCTAAATGCAATTTTCACTTATTTTCCATGTAACCTTATAAAACCCATGTTAGCTGAATTATTGCATGATGTTGTCACGGAGAAACTAATAAAAAGAGCGAGTTAATGAAAGCGAGAAGCTAGCGCCGTGATCAGAGCTGTATGATTCTACAGCATTAGCCGAACGCATTCTGTGGTGACCTAAACCCAAACGTTAGTACTGCCGCTCTGCTGAGAGATGAGATTTGGTTCTGTTCATACAGTACTCTTATCAATTGGCCTCACGCTAAAAAATCATTATCATTGACTTTTCAGAAAGTATTCTGAACGGTGAAAAAAAAATCCTATGATTATATGCTAATCTGTACTGAACAGGTCTAACTCCTCTGGATTGGCACAGAAGACCATCGTAGAGATAGTGAACGAGCTATGTACCATTTTCACTCCTGTAGATGAAGTAAATGTCTTCCACGGGGAAAAACACGCTTGGTGGTTTCTTTTGAACAGGTGCTTTGCGGAATTTGTGAACATTAAAGAAACCGTTTTCTGAGAAGAGTCTGATTGGCTGAACAGGCGAGGTCACCGCGGTGGATCGATTCTGCTCGCGTGACTGTGGATCCGCTGCTGGATCTGCACCGCGGGTCCCCTCTGACCTTGCGTGGATGACCACGTTCTGTTTTAAGTCACATCATTAATCATTATGAGATACTGAATATTGATATGGACTGTCGTAATGTGCGAGTAGTGAACAATCAATCCATGCCAGCTGTTCAATACCTTCCCCTTGGGGTGGGGGGGGGGGCACTATAAGAATTAAATTACCACCTTTGTGCTATGTCAAATCTCCGTGTACACACACTGAATACTGCAAGGAACGGGAAACAGTGTAAAAGTGTAAAGGTATCAAAACGTGCTGGGTTCTATAATAGCCGATCCAGCACAGAACGGTATACTGGTGTCCAGGCAAACTTCTCAAACCCAGACCCGTGTCCTGTGTCCGTGTCCATGGGCGCGATTCGGATTCCTGCCGAAAGACGCGGCGGCACGTCCGGATTGACCTTCGCCACCTGAGCTGCTGCTTTGCCTCCACGCCATCCAAGGTTCAGCACTCCGGTACTGAAGACCTTAGGGTGTAGTGTGCTGTGGCGCATACTAGGTCGCCAGCTTTTTAATCACACAGCGTGACATCTAGTTATTCGCATACGCACGCTGACATCGGGCGCCATGGTGACACGCGGGGATCAGGACCGGGCGCCGAAAAGACCAGAGGCACGAATGCTGGAAGCCTCACATCGTTCCGCAAGAGAGAGGGGCGCGTGCCCTTTCCCGAGCGGAGGCTGTGATGGGGAAAAAAAGCGTTTACTGTGGATTTACTGGTATGTGTCATGAAGCCTGACACCATCGGTTCAAAAGCAGACAGTGATACCGGGGAGGCCGAACGCAGTGTGCCCAATATCCCGCATGTATGTAGCAAGGGCTGCTAGATCATCTCTCTTTGTTGTGAAGTCGGATCAAACTGCGTGCAGATAGGAGGCAGAATAGTGAATTTTAAAAGATATGCTCCAGGGCAGATGTAAGCTTCCTCATTATATAGCGTGTATGACCTATATGATTATGTGTGCGCAGTTTTAAGAGTGGTTTGCTCTTCCACATAGTTTGTTTATTTAAATAACAAAAGCATTAAACATAGTCCCCACAATTACCAATTTCCACTGACTCCTGCGTTACGTTTCGCTTCACCCTTAATATTAGAAACAGAAGCTGACGAGAAAAAAGAAAGAGCTGCCGTCTTTTTCCACACAATCACGCGAGTGACGCGTCGTCTCATAAGATCATTCCATTCCGGCCGAGAGAGTACAATCCGCTCCTGGTTTTCGCGAGCCACTGCCTATACATCGTTTCTCTTCACTCCTGCATTGCTGTACAAGCAGATGTTGGCGAGCTAAAAACCAATTTACACGAGTCTCTTACCGGAGCAAGAATTCGCTTTATAGAGTGCGGACACACACAAAAACACAAAACACCAGAAGTCGTTTGTTGTTCAGACACGTCTGAATTTAGTGAGTTGCAGAAATTCGACACGAGGCGCGCGGAGTAATCTCTCCTTATTTACCACACCTGTGATGCGCTGTTTCTGAGCAACGAAGACGCACGGCGGGGCTACTCATGGCCAACGGACGCGGAGAGGAGCTGCTCTGAACGAGGGATTTGATGCAGTGGGGGTTTTGAAACTGCGTGAGACCACTCGAACTAACTCTCTGACGCGCAATAAATACTTATTAGAGCTCTTACAGCTAATACTGTACAGAGAAACTTGAGCAAGATCGCTGTTTAGACAAATACAAGATGATGCCGTTGTATCTGGGTCCCTTTGTCCGCCGGAGACCCACGGTTATTCTCGCATCCGTCTGGCTTCTTTCCGTCGGATTTACCTGCATTGGTGAGTTCACTGTTACATTTTTTTATTTGGTTGTCTTACAGATTTTGGAGAGAGTAGACTGAGCAACCGTACCTTTGGTTGTTGAGACGTTTACACGTTGCTCGTCTTTCTCAACAAGGCGTGTTTTCATCTGGAGAATTGAGAATAAACAACACTGTCCCGACGGTATAATTAGTATCCAAAACAGCTAGCTTGCCGAGGTGGGTCCGTACGCACCGCGCTGGACCAACGTTTTACAGACGAGAGTTTTGTTCATTCCGAACTAATGTATTTGTCTCCGTTACATCAACTTGGGCTTTTCGCTTTCACGGGGACCCAATACCAATACACGTTGTTGCTTATTTATATTCAATGTAGAAGTCTAGCATCATAAACATTACCATTATTTGGATATTTATGAAATATATTTATATATTCGCGAGCCGATTTGCATCATACAAGGATGATAATCTATAAACATGAACGGGGAGATCCGGGGCTAAGTTTGCATGAGCGAGAGGTTTATCCGAAAGGTTAACACGAGGCTCGCAGAGCGAAATCGCGGTGCCAAACCCCGGGACACGGGATATAATAACGAGAGCGTGTATGCTTGGGTCTGTAATTTCTGAAGCTATCAAGGTCCGACTTAAACGGGTCATGATTTGTGTACATCTCATTCTGCACAACAGCTGCCTCGTGAGGACCAACACTACCTGGATGAACTATTCGATAACACGTTTCCTTGTGCCGACGGCTGTTCTTGCTGCATTTGCAGTATTCTGACAGGTTGGCGGTCTAAGCTGGCTACCTCTGCGGTCTGGAGAGCTCGTGCTTCAGCATGAAGGAAAAAAAAAACCAATTCCGAGCATAAGCATGTACATAAAGCCTCGTAAAAAGACACAGCATTTTTACGCAGAACCGAAACGGACGATTTACGCGCCATCTGGAAAGGAGCCCAGATTTTGTTGAGCTGCTAATCAACCTAAGAGTAGCTCGTGATATAAGCCGTAGTGCGCGCTAAAGGTCGCGCGTGCTAACGCTCGGATATCCCTAACCCGTTCGTCTGTTTGGACCTTTTGTTGTTCAGTCTTTTCTCTGAGATGAACGGCCAACAGAACTGCGTGGCCTTGCTGTCCCCTTAACGGCAAAATAGCCCACTCCTTGGCTAAAACTGATTTTAAATGGAAAACACTGATTTCCACTGTAAATACACCCTGGTTGTTTAGTCTCACTGTGTTCTGTGTACGGCTGCATTATAAAGAATGAAGGAATAGGTTAACAGCATAGCCATAACAGAGCTGACGTGTTTTAAGGCCCCCATCTCACATGTTCCAGTCAAGACTCACCGTAAGAAGCCAGTCAGACTTTTTACTTATTAACTTCTTAATTCAGTTCTTTAATCACGTTAATAGTCACTCTCAGTAACATGTCCAAGCTGTCCAGTATGTTTGGCGTGCTTTCTGTAAGTGCACATGCTCATCCTCATTAAGGCCTCTCTGGGACTTTTAACACCCCAGCGTGGCCACTGTGGCTAGTTTGCAAGCTCAGTGCATGTCGGATACGGTGTGTGTTGATGACTTGCACGTAATTCTCCCTGGTCACAATCATAGAAGTAAATGGCGTATCTTGAGAAGTCATTGAACGCTGAGTTTGAGAGTGATACGACTGTGTATATAGTCTGTGTGTGTGTGTGTTCAGGGGTGGACAGGTGAGGGTGTGTGTGTGTTCAGGGGTGGACAGGTGAGGGGTTACACTCTCCCAGAAGTAGTGCTCCTCAGCTGACTTGCAGTCACACCTGTCACCACTGTGCAATGTGTCCGGGGGTGAGCAGCATAAAGGATCTGCCATTTGTCTCCCAGCCGCTTGTACTGTACCGGGGGGGGTGGTACCTAATTCAATCACCAGCCTGGGAGCATGCTACCCCCCCCCCCCCCGCCCAGTCTGTCGAGGTACCACACTTCAGTTGCTTTGTGCCGGCTGACCACACTGAAAGTTCAGATCGCCTGATCAGTAAGACAGAAATGCATTAGTTGATGTTTCGGGTCTTGTCTCCTGCAGCAAGCAGTGAGGAGCTGTGAACAAATGAAGAGCGTGTAAACAGTGGTGCGCTGGGGACGCGACGTTTCAAACGGGCGCAAATGTGTTTGTGTTTTCCTGGCGGTTTTGCATGCAGCAAGTGTGTGAAGGTTTTATGCAGAGTGCTGCTGGCACCAGCTCTGGGCAGCAGCGCAGGCTCAACCAGGAAGGACCATCCTGCTTTCTTGTCAGGGTATCAAAGCTAAATCGCCTAAGCACGGAGATCAGGGTCATTTCCTTGCTTTTTCTAACTTCAAACAATGAACAAGTGCTGTAATGGTCTGGTGGGAGGAGGTGTGTGTGAGTGTGTGTGTGTTTGGGGGGGACGGAGTGTGTGTGGTTCCACCAGGGGGAAAACAGACTGACGTGGCGTTTCCCGGGATCACGGGCGGGTTGTCTTTACTCTGAAAGCTAATGTGGTCAGAAATAAAGGTCGCACTGCCAATCTTCATGAGGGATGGGGGTGGGGGGGGCGTTTCCTCTAGGGTTCTCTTTAGGGAGCCCAGCATGGGCCCAGACCAAACACAGTGTGTGTGTGTGTGTGCGTGTGCACGCGTGGGGGGGGGGGGGGGGGTGTGAGTGAATGATAGAGTTTGCGTGTGCGTGTCAGTCCCCTGGTGGAGGTGCCGGGTGTGAAACATGTCCGTCACGTTCCGTTCAGCCTCCGTCTTTAACGGCGCGCTGGGGATGACGGAGCGCACCGTCCTCATCCTCACCATGGTAACCCATCTGTGGCCCCCACACCCATTCAGGCCTTGTCCTTTTGGTGTAAGCGCAGATGTAAACTGCATGTCCTGTGTGTGTGTGGATATCTAGTGAACCTAAAGCACTGTGGTTTCCATGCAGGACCACATGAGAACCCTCCTGCTCATCTTGGGAAGCCTTTGCATCATTTAGGTTGGAATCTTGCCCGAGTTTTTTTGTTTTTTTATGCCTCAGCAAAGCCCTCATCATCATCCGGTGGGACTCGGCGTAATGAGATCAGGCGGGGAAGGCGATATTACCATAATTTATTGGCTGAAGCTGCCTCGTGGTCAGAAGGGGCTCAAGAACTCTCTTCCTTTGTCTACTGCACAGCAAATTACTGGCCTGTACGACACCTACAGGACAAGGAACTTTCACATGCCAACAGTAATTTCCAAACCCCCCCCCCCAAAAAAACAGATTTTGGTCCCCATAGTTGAGCGGTGAATTTTGTCCCCATAGTTGAGCAACGCAGATTGTCACAGGTGTATGTGTGTTTGTCAGCGTGGATGTGGGTGTGTGGTGGGTGTTAACATATAATTATTTATTTTTACACCCTAGATACCAACCGTTGAATTAGCATGATGTTCCGAAGCAGAAAGAAACAACCAAGGGGGAAATTACGTCTTTGAAAAAGAGAAGTGGAAAAAGGAATTTATCAGATTGCTTCTCCTTCGCAAGGGGACTTGGTTATTAATATTTTGTTGAGCACTTGGAAGTGGAATTTGATTAAATTAGGGAATAAACTAGACATAATGTGCTTGTGTTTTTATTTAACCTCGTGCTTCAGTGAAGTGCGCGCGCATAACGACCCCGCACTGCTCATTTACTCTGGTGCGCGTTAGCGTTCCGCTCACGTGAGCTGCGTGTGCTGCCCTTTGCCTTTCGAAGTGACGACCAGGAGCGGCGAGGAGATCAGTGGTGCAGGTCACGTGGTGTCCAGGGGCAACACCCCTTTTTGCTTCAATTCCGCACATCGGTTGGTCCGCAGCCTCACTGAAGAACCCGAGAGTGGGGTTCTTCCACCCCGACGGGTTCTGACCCATCCCTGGACTCCCCGACTGGTCGGTACTGCGGGGGGGGGGGGTGGCGTTTGTGCATGTGCACCTGCACGTTCCCGCGGAGGAGCACGTTACCCGCTGACCTTGCGTTGTGGGCGTCTCTGCTAACCCCAGGCGCGCGGTGCCCAGACGCCTGGCACGCACGCAGCGGTAAGACTCCACTTCCCAGAGTGCCTTTGGCTCCGCTTGCAGCGTGTGCACCTTAGATCTGTGCAGGATCCACAGGAACGAGCCGTCTGCTGGCACGCTGAGTAAACGGCGCCGGCGTCTCTGCGCTCACTACCAGCGTTTGTTTGGTTTTTCTTCCCTTTCGTTTTTTCCCGACCGGTGTCGCTCCACAGCACCGTAGCCGGAGAACCAGGAGCATTAAAATGAAAAATGTGCCGTGGCGCTCCACGTTCTCGCGGCCCATCTGCGGTGCCCCGTGCGGCATATTTGAAGATGTTTGGGGATCCTCCTCCTGTTCTCCTGTGATCAATAAGCCTCTAACTGTTTAATTGGCCATCCGTCAACCACGGGGGGGGGGGGCGGACGCTTTAAACCCGGAGGTGCTTAATCCTGCCTTATTACGCCTGTCCTATGGGTCCAATCCCGTCCAATGCTCTCTCTTCAGGCAGTGGGGCCATTTGTATGCTAGGCAGGAGGGGTGACCCCAGGCAGGAGGGGTGAGCTCCTCGGCTCCCACCCCTGGTCCGGCCCGAGTGCGGTCTGGCTCGCGAGTCTGCCGGCGCTGACCACGGTTAACTAACTCATACAGATGATGGGTCAGAGCAGGACAAACGGAAGCCATAACGACCCTGGACACCCCATGGGGGGCGGAGACAGAGAGGGCGGAGCTACGCAGTCCAGCCACTTAATTTCTTCCCTTATTTTTCCATTTTAAGGACTATGTCCAGTCCCTGTGACTGTGTGTGTGTGTGTGTGTGCGCTGAATATATAAATATATACATGCATGCACACATATGCTCTGGTTAAGTGCATTTTTCAAATGCTGTAAATGTGTGTGTGTGTATACAAATGCTGTAAATGTGTGTGTGTGTATACAAATGCTGTCTTTTAATATTTTGCTGTCTCACACACACTTCTGTTCTTTTAAGCCTCCCAGTCAAATCTGACTGGTTGACCTTCATGCATTCCCGTGGCTGAATCCCCAGATTGTCCTCGCGCCCCTCTGCTGATGTAATCTGCCGAGCCAATCTTAATTCAGCTGCCGTTTGCTCCTAATCACGAAGGCAAACACAATTATAAAGCAGCCATTCAGTGTGCCAGGGCCGTGAATATTAAAGTGACAGAGTCTCTCGCAGCCCAACGAGGGGCAGAGACTGTCCAGCCTCCCAGGCCTAACAAGGAGATAAAGTCAATGCCTTGAATGTTTGGTGCGTGTGTATGTGTGTGTGTGTGTGTGTGTGTGTGTGTCGCTGGCCAGTGTTTCTCATCACCCAGGCGGGATTTGAAAGCCCCTCAGGTGGGCTGGGGGTGGAGGTGGTGGAGTTAGCAAGGGCGACGGAGGGCGGACAGCCGCCGCTGTTGCCAGCGCTCTTCTCCTTGAAGCTGACGCTGCTGACAGGCGAGCGGTGCCCCGCTGACCCCCGCCGACCCCCGCCCGCACGCGCCCACCGAACCCCCCCCTCCCGTCCGGATGCCTGTGGCAGTGAATTCGACTGAGTCATCACTGGGAGTTCCGCACATGACCCACCGCACCGGCGTCTGGGGGCCAGAATAGCCAACGAACAACATCTGCTATTTAGTGCTCTTTCAGCGCCACCACCATGATGCAATGGAGTTAATTATCTGCCTTTTGGATTGGAGCTTATTGCCTGGATTTAGTGTTACTGCTTGAGCACATTTAGAGGTGTTAGCAGGGCATGCCAAGGTCACAGACGCACCATTGACTGTTCATTGATTGAGGGGCATCTCTCACTGAGAGTCCCTTTTGTGGGTTTACTGGTACAGGTTACATATTGGGGGTTGGGGGGGGGGGGGGGGCCATGGACCATGGACCATTAACCTTGGATCTGTACTGCCATATGCTTGATGTCTAACCATAAAGACCTTTTAATACGGCTTGTAAAACATGTTCTGCATTATTGACAAAAAAGCGTAACGGTCAGTCATTTCCGATTGTTAGGCCGGCGTGGAGGTGACGGGCCGAATCCGCACCGATGTCCCATTTACGGCCGCGACACGACGCCGGGTTTGTTTACGTGGCGAGAGGCATTTGGCCAGCATTGCAGGGGGGGGGAGGGACCTAGCAATCCAAGCTAAACGAACACCGCTGAGACGCTTGGCACGGCCAGGACAGGCTGTGAGCTTGGACAAATACATTTAAGACTTCATGTTTTTATAATTAATAAGGACGTCCAGCGCTTGGAGCGCAGCGAGGATCCGCGGCTCTTAATAAAGGCTGTAAGCCCAGCGAGGAATACAGCCTCTGTGCCAGAGCGAGTGGCTTGCGTGAGCTTTCCGAGCCTTTTGTTTGCGTTGTGGACTTTTTTCTCCTTTAGCCTTTTGTTTGAGCGCTTTTCCAGGGCGGCTTTGATACCTCTGCACGTGCTGCTGTGCGGCGGCGTTCCCACTGCAGCGCTGATCATCTGGAGCCTGCTCCACCTAGCCGGGCGGACGTTCGTAGAGGTTTGGAACGCGGGACCAGCTGCTCGTCTTTGCGTGCCGGCCTGCGTGATTGATGAATTCCACCTCATCATGTCTAATTAGGTGCATCATTTTTTATATGCAGACCGACTTTAAAGCTTTAAAGGCGCAATTCTGCACATCGGCGTCGTCCTCTGTCAGTCGCTGCGCTCCTTGATTAAGACGGATATTTTTAGTTTCTTGGATGGGGGTTTGTGGTGAAAACATCCTTTTTGCAATTGCACAAGAGGAGTCTGTCTAATTATGAATGCATCTCCTTTGAATACGTCTGATGTACTTTCAGTGCAAATTTTGCCATTGTGAAAAATTTGGGCTTTCGACACTGACTATTCAGAAAGGGTCTAAAGGATGTTAAGAGCAGGAATATTTGAATAAATAACTACTCTCCTCCAAGTGTAATCACAGAGCAGGAATATTGATGTTATTGGACTACTATTTGCATTTTTTAGCAATTCAACCCATTATTATACCGTGATTCATATCATTATAACAGATAAAGGTCCGTAATGTGTTAAAAACTATAATTAGCCAAAAAAGTTAACCGTCATTAGCATTAAACTGCCATTATGAACTATAGTATACATTTACAAATGCATTTATTATCTATCTGTCTGCCTATGTGCGGAGGGGCGTATCATTTGTTTTTTAAGGCATTCCTATACAGACGGCTCTTTATAGCAGAGATCTCCTTATAGATTAGAAGGGTGATCTTATCCTCTTATTGAATAGATGAAAGCTCCAGAGTTGGAGCATAATCGATAAGAGACACCATCTCATGACCCCGTGCGACACTGAACACTGCTACGCTACTGTTTGATTTTTCACCAGTTCCCCCTTCAGCTGTTTAGCCACCACATATCTCTCTCTCTCTCTCTCTCTCTCTCTCTCTCTCTCTCTCTCTCTGTCTTCTCTCTTGCTCTGCCTCTCTCTCCCTCTCTGATACCAGTCGACGTGGGAATAACAGCATGCAGTTAACTCTCCGGCTGTCTGTTCATTCAGTTTTCGAAGCGTTTCTTTATGAATCACGCGAGACACGGGCCCGGCGTCGGACTTCAGAGCAGCTGCTTTACAACCGCCAGCGATGCGTGCGCGCGTGGACGTCCTTCACCGACTCCCGCAGTGACTCCGGCCGGTTTACGACCTCTTAAAGGACTCCGAACGAGCAAACACACCCTTTCGCGCACAGAGGGCCGACACCGCTTCATGATATTCCTTTAACGCGGTCTTACGCAGGACCTTCCGTGCGCAAACTCTCGGCTCCGTGCAGCCAGTCCAGCGCCCTCTTCAGGTCACCGCAAACGTGCGGCTGACGTACCCCCGCCTGTGCGAAGCCCCCGTCCACTGTCCACGCCCGTAAGACGTTCCTCTCCACGGTTCACAGCATGCCTCTCTCTGCTTGTTCTCCTCTCCCTCCAGCTCACTCTTCTGCGGAGCGTACCGAGCGCCCGGCGAATCACCCCCAATCACCCCCTTTCCTCGCCGGGCGAATTCTCACACTTCTGGATGGCACTTAATGCCAAGGTGCCAATCCAAGATTGCGGTGGTGTTTCGGGGGTGGTATCAGCACGCAGGCTGCCTGTTCGTCCAAAGAGCGCCCCCTGTTGGGGAAAACATCATTTAGCACGTTCAATTTGGTGCTGGGCCTCGACCTCAGAACTGCTGTCAAAGTGCTGGTTGATATTTGGCTAGGTGGGGTGGGGGGTGTTAACCGTTGATACTCTTGTTGTCTTCATTAAATCTGACTTCTCAGCACATGCAGTAAATATGAAAATAAAGTATGTGATATGAAAAATACCAACAGTAAGCTATTTATTACCACAGATGGTCAGTAATGACTACTGGAAAAGTCCTCAAAACAGCAGGACCTGTGGCTATAATACTTTGGCACTGAACACAGCTCAGTTTATCTTGAAAGTCTAAACATTCTTCCCAAAATCGAGCATTCGCACCATTTTTTTCAAAAACAGACCCACTGTCTTCCTGCACGGTGGGCAGGAGGCAGTAGAAGCCAAGCACCTTTCAGAAGAAGACGAAACCATGACTCATCCTGGCCTTCCGTTGCTCTTCTGCCCCCGAGACTCGAGTTCATCACCCGCTTCAGTCTCCCTCCTTCAACTCAATCTTCAATCTTCAACTGACGTTGGCTCTGATTACTGATGGTTGCCGGCCGGCAGCAGCCGACTCGCATGTTTCAGAGCTGATCAGCTGATGTGGTGTTGCAAGCGGACGGCGGCCGGACGCTCGCGTAGCTCATTAAAACGACAACCGACTTCGGACAGAAACCAAACCTCTAAGCAAGGAGCTCTCTAATACGACTGTACATAAATAAAACTAGCGCGACGGAGGTGAATTAAGTCCGGATAAGAGCTTTGGTGCTCATTCAGGCTTTGTGAGTCATTTATTTGTTTTATTTATTTATTGACTGGCGAATGATGAATGGAAAAGATGAAAAGCTTTTTGTTGAGACGTGTAACTGCGCTCAGGGATTTGGGTTTGCGTTCTGAGGGGCGGTTGTGGTGATGGTGGATATCGCTGTTTGTAACGTGGCTGAAGTACATGAGGTTCTGTTTGGGTTCTTAACGATCTGGTCTGCTCATAAATCCTTCATGCTTCTCAATCTTCTTTTTGTGGCCCTAATTTAACTATTACATGACGGCCACATGCTCCGAGCTGCCCAGCTCAGGAACACACACTTCATTTCATCCATTTTCACTCAGAACGTCGAACCCTTTGAAGGTCCTGAAGATCATTCGCAACCCTGAAGACCACGCATGACAAAAAAAGAATAAAGGACTTTTCCCAGTCATTCAGAGTTCAAAGGATACAAAAGCCGTACACACACATGCGCATGGGCGCACACACACATGCAGCAAAAGGAAATGTACCTTCCCCATTTCATAAATGGCCTCAGATCCTCTCACAGGCCCTCTGCGCAGTCCGAACAGGCTCCAGGGTTCCTACCCAGCGTATCTTACCTTTCAGTTTCTGTTACGGTAATCAATGACCCGCATTAGTCGTTCTCCTGCATTAGATGCGGCAGACTATGAAAGAGCTGAGAGAGAGAGCGAGAGAGAGATGGAGAGAGATGGACAGGGGGGGAGAAAGAGAGATGGAGAATTGTGAAGTATCCTTTTTTTTTCCGTGTCCGTTCTGATTTTCCCAACCATTATTCGATATGCTCACATGCACCGTTGCTGGTTTGCTAAAGGTGCATCTTTCCCCATAAGCTGCTTTTCATTACACACTCGAGAAATTAATAACCACTTCCTCATATATGTGCTCATGCTGCCTCAGAGGTGGTGGGCCAAGCCAGACATGTTGTTACACTTAAAATAGAGTCAGGTGGTTAGCATCACATATTGTGGTTCTGTTCTGTTATACATACGTTTTTGTTTACAGTTTTAAATATAAAGGACTGTCGCAAATAACCCCCCAAAATCAAATCTGATGTGTGAATAATGTCTGTTTAGTGTGAGCACATTGACAGCATTCACACTTCAGTTAAATATCTTTTCCAGTCTGTTAGGAGGCGCGAGGAAAGTGATGTTTATTTCTTATTTTTTTATTGTGAGGTTTTTTTTTTTTTTTGTATTTCTTTTTTGTTTGTTCGTTTTGGATCCTGTGAGAGCAACTGAAGCAGAACGGCTCCAGGTCGTCTTGTAACTGTAAAGGATTCCAGCGTCTGCTGACGGCACACGAGCGTTCTGCTGCACAGTTCCGACGAGACACACAGGACGGTCTCGCACACGCGTGGCGGCCAAAGAGGGAGACAAAAAGAAAACGTCCCTCTCGTTCGTCGTCATTTTTCCGAGCTCTCCGGATGAGAGGAGCGGCGAGCGCGACGCGGCGAGCGCCTCCTCCCGCGGAAGAAACAACCTCGGCACGCGTGCACGCGGCATCTCTTCTCCCGCGCCAGTGCGGGAGTGTTTTTATTTCGGTTCTCCGCGTTACTTTCTATTCCTGGCCGCCGTTCTCAGAGGTGTTATTTGACAACACGGTAACTAAGCCCCGAGGTGGCCTGCCGCACTCCGAATCCTCGCTATCGGCACGGAGCAGGCCGCGTCGCCGCCGCCTTATCACGTCAGGCAGCCCCCCTGTGCAGGGAGTTGGCCAAACTCGCTTGGCCCTAATTTCGTCCGCAATGTCTATGAACACGAAGCAGAAAATGTCACTTCTTGTGGCGAGGGAGAGGAGAGCACAGCTCCCGTCATTGTGCTCAAATTCTTTCAGTGTGTTTGATAAGTGAAGGGTTGGTTGAGCCAGCCCGGAGTGTGTGTGTGTGTGTGTGTGTGTGTGTGTGTGTGTGTGCACGCATATGAAACTGGCATTAAGCAGATGCTCTCGCTACTCAGACGACCGCCGAGTCACTCCGTCACTATTTTCTCTAACCACATCTCACAATTAGCCATCCTGCTTTCACAGAGCTGGAACAATGGTGACTGTCAATAGAGAAAGAGGGAGAGAGAGAGGGAGGGAGAGAGAGAGAGAGACAGAGGGGAGATGGAGAGGGAGAAGTGGCTGGTGACACGTTCATTCCACTTCCTTGACCGGAGGAGTCACTGCCTGTCAGTCCACTTTACTGTCGCTCCATCACACTGCTAATTCCCAACCAGCCGGGGCAGATGGGAGGAGGGGCTTAGGTGAGGCCACGCCCTCTAATTTATTTTATTTTTTTTATAAAGAGAACGGGAGAGAAAAGGCAAAGAATGAGCCTGAAACCATGTTGCTTGTTCTTGTGGC
Source organism: Brachyhypopomus occidentalis (assembly GCA_020368025.1). Lineage (NCBI taxonomy): Eukaryota > Metazoa > Chordata > Actinopteri > Gymnotiformes > Hypopomidae > Brachyhypopomus > Brachyhypopomus occidentalis. The sequence continues at coordinate 299,413 of JAGXOD010000039.1, read as the reverse complement.
AAACTACCCAGAATCCTTTGCAACCAGACAGGGAATTAATTCCCTCTGCGCGTCTTTTGAACCTCGTTCTGTGAGCCGCAGTGCTGTATGTATGGACGCTAGACAAATAAAGGCACGTAAACGTTAAGCTAAGGAATGAAAAGGCTTTTCTCTGCTCTTTAATGTCTTCATTGAAGTGACTTCCGGCAGCCGCTAGACGTTCCAGCTCCTCAGGAGACGTGGTTGCTATCGATCACACCAATTCTGTAGATCACTGGAAGGATTGATTCTGAATCGGACGGGATCGGAGGCAACCTTTTGTGGTGTTGCTGCAGTGTTACTGTAATAGCCTTCATTGATATTCTCATTCGGATTCCCAACAGGCGTCACACCTAATTGGGCTATGAGAGATGGGCTTGTGCCGAAGTTGTATCGCTCTTGCACTTTAGACTTGCATATTATCCCTGATTAGTACCTCGGACATATCCAGTTGCAATAGACTGTATAAGTGTTTGGTCTGAGATTGTATGGGGATAGTTGGAGCCAGTGCAGCTGAACAGGTAGTTATGACGCTCTGGTATTGTTGTCGATGATGAGCGTAGTAGTAGTTATAGTAGTAGTAGTAGTTATATACTAGTAGTAATGATACTAGTAGTAGTAGTTAGAGTACTGAAAGTGGTAATGAAACTCTACTACTAGTACAACTAACAGTAGTAGTAATTAAATCTGCTTCATCCACAGACGTTTTGTTGGTGAGTAATCTCCGAAAAGGCTTCAGCAAATTGAAACGATGTATCTCAGTGTGAAGTGGTCAAGAGATCAAAGCCACACTGTACACGCCAGCCGGGCGGTTCTGATTGGCCGTCCGACGGAGCACGAAATGAAGGGCACAGCGGAGACGCTGCCATGATCTTTCTGACGAATCCCTAGTCACATAATGAGCAGCCTCGCGACTGTGACACGAGGCACATCAGCCGCACCGCGCTGCCTTCCTAAACGAGATGCAAATGAGGCACATTTGCATGACACCCTTGTCACCTCCCGCCCGTTAACAGCCCTTTGGCCAGGTGCTGTCCTGCACGGCAGCCTTTCTGCCCCCGAGAACGACTCGCTTAAAATAGCCGGGCTGTCGTTACGGCCGCAAAGAGGAGGAAGTCGTGACGTCCAAGTCCCACTATCTGCCATTGACCGGGAATTCTGCTTGGCCGTTAACAATGGCGCAAAACGCATCAAGCCGTTTTGCTGTGAAATGATGGTGGGGAGAGAGGAAGAAAGTGAGAGACAGACTGAGAGAGAAAGAGAGAGAGATGTACAGAGAGAGAGAGAGAGTGTGAGAGACAGATCGAGAGAGACTGAGAGAGAAAGAGAGACAGACAGAGAGAGTGAGCGAGTGACGGGGATGGAGAGAGAGAAGCTGTGTGAAGTGCTGATAAGCAAATACTTGTTTGCCACATCTCTTGCTCAAACCGAAATGCCTTGAGGAAGAAAACTCACAGAGCATCTGAAAGCTGTGTACTTCAACACATTATAGCGTGTACTACAGTAGAAATGCTGTGTACTTCAACACATTATAGCGTGTACTACAGTAGAAATGCTGTGTACTTCAACACATTATAGCGTGTACTACAGTAGAAATGCTGTGTACTTCAACACATTATAGCGTGTACTACAGTAGAAATGCTGTGTACTTCAACACATTATAGCGTGTACTACAGTAGAAATGCTGTGTACTTCAACACATTATAGCGTGTACTACAGTAGAAATGCTGTGTACTTCAACACATTATAGCGTGTACTACAGTAGAAATGCTGTGTACTTCAACACATTATAGCGTGTACTACAGTAGAAATGCTGTGTGCTTCAACACATTATAGCGTGTACTACAGTAGAAATGCTGTGTGCTTCAACACATTATAGCGTGTACTACAGTAGAAATGCTGTGTGCTTCAACACATTATAGCGTGTACTACAGTAGAAATGCTGTGTACTTCAACACATTATAGCGTGTACTACAGTAGAAATGCTGTGTGCTTCAACACATTATAGCGTGTACTACAGTAGAAATGCTGTGTACTTCAACACATTATAGCGTGTACTACAGTAGAAATGCTGTGTACTTCAACACATTATAGCGTGTACTACAGTAGAAATGCTGTGTGCTTCAACGCATTATAGCGTGTACTACAGTAGAAATGCTGTGTGCTTCAACGCATTATAGCGTGTACTACAGTAGAAATGCTGTGTTATAGCTTCAACGCATTATAGCGTGTACTACAGTAGAAATGCTGTGTGCTTCAACGCATTATAGCGTGTACTACAGTAGAAATGCTGTGTGCTTCAACTTATAGCAACAGTAGAAACGCATTATAGCGTGTACTACAGTAGAAATGCTGTGTGCTTCAACACATTATAGCGTGTACTACAGTAGAAATGCTGTGTGCTTCAACGCATTATAGCGTGTACTACAGTAGAAATGCTGTGTACTTCAACGCATTATAGCGTGTACTACAGTAGAAATGCTGTGTACTTCAACACATTATAGCGTGTACTACAGTAGAAATGCTGTGTACTTCAACACATTATAGCGTGTACTACAGTAGAAATGCTGTGTGTATAGCGTGTACTACAGTAGAAATGCTGTGTACTTCAACACAGCGCATTATAGCGTGTACTACAGTAGAAATGCTGTGTGCTTCAACGCATTATAGCGTGTACTACAGTAGAAATGCTGTGTACTTCAACGCATTATAGAGTGTACTACAGTAGAAATGCTGTGTACTTCAACGCATTATAGAGTGTACTACAGTAGAAATGCTGTGTACTTCAAAGCATTATAGAGTGTACTACAGTAGAAATGCTGTGTACTTCAAAGCATTATAGCGTGTACTACAGTAGAAATGCTGTGTACTTCAACACATTATAGCGTGTACTACAGTAGAAATGCTGTGTACTTCAACACATTATAGCGTGTACTACAGTAGAAATGCTGTGTACTTCAACACATTATAGCGTGTACTACAGTAGAAATGCTGTGTACTTCAACACATTATAGCGTGTACTACTAGGGTGGCATGCGGGGGGCATTCTGAGCGTCCTCCATAACTGCCGATAAATAACCGTCTCCTATGGCAGGCAGCCATCATCAGACTGTGAGTGTAGGGCCTGCAGTGGGGGTCTGGGTGGGGTTCTGGCACTGCACCCACCAATCGATAGTGCTCCACCTCCTGGGAGCTCCTCCCCCGCATTCAGAGACATCAGCTAAACTAGGGGGCGCAGCAGGACCCCCACTCCCTCACCCCACCCTCCTCAAACACCATCACATGCGTAGAACACCGGCAGCCTGCAGGAGTAACGTGGACGGTGCAGATCGTGCCGCGCGAGCTCCATGTTCACGCTAATGTTCGGCCCGTTCCATCAGGGAGGAGGTCCGGTCCTGCGGCTTGGGGGCCGTGGGTGACCCCCACAGGGGGGTGCGGGTGACCCCCACAAGGGGGGGGGAGGTCTGCCGGCCGTTAGCCGTTTATCTGGCGGCCGCAGTCGGGATCCTTCGCCCAGCTCCCCACAGAAACGCCTGAATGGTTCTACCTGGTTTTTGAAGCGTGGCGCCTCCTCCATCAGGCTGCTCCGTCAGCTCTGTCCATCTGCCCGCAGGAAGCCTCTTGAATATTTTACTGGCCTTTCTTTCCCTCCCCTTCTACCCAAGGCTGGTATTTAACATGGCGTTTGGGGAAAACCGCTGACCTCATGCCTGCTCGGTTAGCCCAAAGTCACACGCTATGTCCTCCTTAAACACAGAGGGCTCGCGAGCGAGCGCCGGGCGACGGAACAGAAGAAGCAGGTGTAGGATGGCTCGTCAGTTCAAACTACGTCGCTGCCGTTTGGTTTCGTGTAATTGTTTGCGTCTTTAGATTGATGCGACTTCAGGCAGGAGAACGTAGACGCGAGACCGTCTGATCGTTCATGGAGACTTTGATGCAGCCAGTTTATCGAGGTGACCAGAATAAAGGAAAACGCACTCAGCTTTAGTGCTCAGCAGCGTTTAGCACGGCAGATTCTCGCAGAAAATGCTCACACGTCTAAACACTTTGCACGTGAAATCTAAAGACTTTTACCAAGAGCTTCTGGCTTCACTGTGGGTTTGTTTTTTTTTGCGTCCTTCCTGCTCTCTGGCGGGTGGCCAGGCCTCCAGCTCCGTGTCTGTGTTTACAGAGCTGCGGTGTCGTTGGCTCATGCGGCGTGTGTGTCGGGACCGGGAGCCCCACACCACACGTGGGCGCACGGAGGGGCGATAACGGCAGCAGGCGATCGTGTCAAACGCCCTCCGCCCTCCCCAATCCAGCAGCAGGGCGGATCGCTCGATTAAACAAGCCCCCCCCCCGATCCCATCATGTCTGTGCACCTCGCACGGATGGGCGGGGCTGTTTGCCGACCCCGCCCCGGCCCGTTCGTATCTCGGCATCTTTAATTTGAAACCGCGTCAGTGTCGCTGCCGTGCGAGACGCGCGTGGGAATTGCGCGTGCGTCCTGCCCCTCTGCGCGAGCGCTGTGTGATGGCCCTCTCACCCCCAGCTCATGTCACTCCTCTCTTTCCTCTCGCGCTGCTCCTCAATTTCTCCGGCTGAAATCGACACAGCGCCGCCCGTCTGCCGCAGACCTGCTCATCTGCAGTCGGCTCTGAGCTCCGCAGGCATCAGGGGTTATGGAGCTGGAGTGGGTTAGTGTCCGACTCTGGGTCCATCTGGATTCAGCTGAGCCAGAGCTTCATGCAGCACGGTAAACGTCTCGTATGCTCTTCACCTCGGGAATGTTTCACCGCGCAAAAACATGCATCAGAGCGCGCTCAGTCCTCACTGCGTCGAAAATGTACTTATTTCAACAGACCGCATTAGGAAATGAGGCCTGCCGACATCACATTTATAAAAGAAATGGGATATTTTCCAGCAAAGCTACCTGATTCGGCAGTGAAAGAACGCATGACGTCTTTATTGGCTATTGGCTCCCCGTAGCACAGATGAGTTTCTCTTATTGTGTTTATGTGAGTTCATGACCACAGTCTCAGCGGTGGCCGGAGTGGAGGTGATTGTGTGATGTCGGGAGCGAGGAGAACTCTGGGATGGAGTTCCAGGGCCGCCTTCGTTGGACGGAGAAGGATAACCCCACCCGCTGAAAGATGGAAAGAAAGGAAGAGAAAAAAGAGGGATTGAGAAGGGCAGGAGGCAGAGGGGATAAGAGAAGGAGGTGAAGTGTGGAGAGGAGGTTCATAGTGGGGGGAGGGAATTGTGCTTCTAAATATGACGGAGTTTCAGGTGCGAGTTTTCCTTCCCAAGCTTCCGTTATCCCATAACTCTGTGAATCGTGCTTCCGAGGCACCTTCCTGGCCCGGACGCTCGCCCTGCTGCGGACAGCTGGCCTGCGCGGGCAACGGTGAGATCCATCGAATGCTTCTTTTCACCGCAGTCGTGCCTGTTCGTACCTGACACGGCGGAGGCTGAGACTGGAGCCGCGGATGAATGACGTGCGCCTCTTCTCCTCGAATCCCCTCCATCTCTCCCTCCGGCTTGTCTTCTCAGTCTGTCTCCTTCCCTGTCTCTCCCACTGCCACCGTCTGTCTGCCTTGCTGTGTCTCTTGTCCCCTGTCTGTCTCGCTTGCTGTCTCCTCTGATCAGTCGTCTGGTTCAAATCTGGGAGAAAAGGATTCTGGGGGAATGGGGAGAGGGGGGGGGGTGTCTGGCATAATCTACGTCGCCAGAGATCTGTCTCACCGGAGATCTGTGTCTTTATTGGAGGTTTTTTTTTTTTTCTTCGGCTGTTCCACTGACACATCAGGGTTGCCATCACAACTGTTACCCACATCTCCCTCCCTGCCTGGCTGTTTCTGTGAACGGTTATTTTGCCCATTTGTTCAGTCTGCACTTTAGAAACAACTTGCTGTTCCAAGCACGTATTTAAGCAAGAATGATCGCATTTCTGTTTGCTATATATACACTACTCATAGCAGATTAAGAGCAAAGTTATATATACTCCTGGCTGCTAAGCTCTGGATTATTTCGGCCATTCTGATCTATTGACAGGTTCAGAAACATCACGGACCATGTTTCCTGTCTGGAAATGCACACGTAGCGACACCCACACTGGAAGAAACCATAACCAGGTGTAACCAATGATCTTTCGAGGGTTTATGCTCATCTATGTAATCTGTATTTCTATATTTGGCGGATATTGATTTTCCTCATTACTTCTGGTACTGCGTCCACCTCCCCACGCATCTCCGATGTTGCAGTGATGTGAAGGATCGCTTCGCTCGACAAATGTCAAGTAGGCCACCGGTGAAGAGACGCAAGTGGTAACAACTTAGCACAATGCTAGCTGCCCTCTCGCTGCTTACGTTCAGTCGTTTGAAAGCTGTGTTTACCCTTCCTGACCGAGAAGACAGCTGGAAGACGCGTTAGTGGTGAGCCTTTCAGAACGGGAGTATCCGGTGTTGTCTTGTAGACAAACAAACATGATAAACACAGTCTGTGCTGTATAGAAGTGCATCCTGCTGAAGAGGGGAGGGGGGGAAAGGAACTTTTGGAATGAAGTTACTACCTGTTACTCAACCGAAGAGCATCGTTTTATGTCATACGAAGCACAGACACATATGGAGGCCAGAGAAGGCTTTAAAAACGTTGGGCGGAGCTGGAAGTCCGACATCACCTAATGATCTCATTCCCGTGTCCACGAGAGCTCACCACGCCTCACATAGACCACTGCAGAGATGAAGGAAGTGGAGGTACAGCGCTGCACTTACTTGGGTGGAGAACGTTTACTCTCTCACCCGAGCTGTCAAGACCGCATCAGTGTTCGCTACTCTGAAGGAGGAGCCGCTTGGCCGTGTCATTTCAAAACCATTTCTCTGCTTTTGGAAAACATGCAGCAGAGCCAAACGCTTTTGTTCTGTTATATAGCTGGGATTTAACCAAGGCCAATATGACAAATAGGATTGGAGTGGATCCTTTGGTCTCTTTTACAGCAGTCTTGGTAGTCTAACTCGATAACTGATTAGATGTGCAGATAAAATGAGGGAAGTCTTTATATAATGGCCTGCCCATAATTCAACCTATACTGTGTGTGTGTGTGTGTGTGTGTGTTTGAGTTTCTAGCATTGGGATGTTTTTTTACCACAGACCTCAATGCTGAGTGCATTGTTTATTTGTTTATTTATTTGTTTGTTTTTCTCAGTGGCAAAATGGAGGCAAATCGCAAAAAGGGTGTGTGACGAGGCCAGCAGTTATCAGCGCTGTTACTCGTGTCTGCACAGATCCGGGTGGCTCTGTTTGGCCTGTTCTGCGCCCCAGTCTGTTGTCCACTGTGGGGGTGTGGCTGCTTGCTTTTGTAGTTCGGGTTTTTTTTTGCTTTCATGATCCTTATTTGAATGTGGAGCTAAACATCCCTGGTGTAAAATTGTAACAAATTAGGTCCTTTTATCTTTTTACTTTGTCACTATGTTTGCCTGGTACATTGCATTCTGGGGCAGCATCAACATAGAGCGTCATGCTTGATAGTGCGTGTGTGTGTGTGTGTATGCGCATGTGAGTGCACTCTAACGAACATCCAGTGTATCTAGTAGAGGGCTATGCTTACTATGTGCATTTGTAATGAAATATCTGATCAATTCAAGAGATGACCACACTAAGAGTCTAAAACCTCATTTGTATTCAAATGCTCTAGAATTTGGATTTATGGAAAAGCTTGCATGCGTTTACACACACACACGCACGCCTGCACACACACACACACACACGCACACATGCACCCACACACGTACGCACCTCACTAAGCAAGCATTGTCAAGTGCTTGCCTTTGATTGACATACTCCTGTTTGCCAAATATGACATCACTGGAGCTTGTGGTGCATTTGCAGAGGTGTGTTTGTGCGTGTGTGTGTGTGTGTGTGTGTGTGTGTGCGGCGAGTGCTTTCACAGTTATCTGCTGCATGGAGAGGAGAGATAAAACAATCCTGAAGGGGAAATGATTCTGCCCCTAATCAGATTTATTTGGGCATCCCACTGAGGAAGATTGATGTCTTATCTGGAGCTGAGGATTTCCATTCTCCATTCCACAACACACAAACAATCAACACCAAAGTCTCAGGAGCATTTTTAATTGTGTGTGTGTGTGTGTGTGTGCGTGCGCACATGTGCGCAAACACCCACCGAAACACACACACACACACACATGGCTGCAAGAGCATCTGTGTGAGCTGCATCAGTATCGCCTTCCCAGGCATCCCGGCTAGCGATTGGCAGGGTTTTTATAACTGGTCAATTCCACATGTTTGTTTGCATGTCTGGTGCATATGCACACAGATCAGAACTGCGCGTTTAATGGGAGGTTTTTTGCTCAGAAGGGGCGGGGCATGTGGGCAGAAGGGGCGGGGCATGCGGGCTCGGGTGTGGCCTAACACACAGGCTCCAGTGACCTTGGTGCACCTTCTGATCACCAGCTCGCATTACTCACACTCGCTGGCCACTTTCATTTCCTGATTAAGTAACGCTTCACCCACTAAGCTGATTGGCCAAGCTCTCCTCGAGTGGCAAAGGTTAAAAATGTTGTTAAAAGAAAATGTAATAAAAGGAAAAGCCAGGGAAAGACGGGGAGCCGCGGTCGCCACCACGTAGACCGCCACAACAGCTTGGCTGGTGGATTTATGCGGAATGTGGCGAATGGAGCAGAGTATAGAGATGTCAAGATGGGGGAAATGGTCCGGTAGCGCCCCGTCGACAGGGAAATGGCCAAGAACCTACCCTCGTGAGGCGGGGGCTTTTTATCATGACCCCGAGTAATTAACAGACCTGACTTCTATTTCGGGACAGGACGTGACATATTTCAGATTAAATTATATCCTAAACAGAGATTCTTCGTTGAAAATCGTTTCTTTTTTAAGTTTGAAACTAGATTTAATCCTTGTCTGGATTAATCAGTCACTCTTGACACTTGGGGCACCTCGTGAAGACCTTTTAAAGCTCTTAATCTCGTAGGGGTCACACAGTTGTTCACATATGGATACTCTGGGTCAGGACGCATTAGGGAAGGTATGCAGGACACACGCTCGTAGAAACAGCATTACCGTTGGGAGAAACGCTATCGTGTATCTCTATCAGAAGGTACTTTTCTGTGGCGCACGCTGAACCAATTCTCCCAGATGATGCGAGGGGAGCCTGGCTGGAGACTATCGAGTTATCTGAACCGCAGGCTGGAGAATATCGCACTTCTCATCGACACGCGCCGCCTCGCACCATCTTACTGCAGAACGCTTCATCTCACTCCTCCACTAGACCTGCATTGCAGGCGTAAACAGTTTGTTTGCTTGTTTGTTTGTTTGTTTTGTGAGCCGGAGTGACCAAGAGCCGAAGGACTCGGGCAAGCTGGTGGCACAACGTGAGAGACGGCGTCTCCGTTTCACCAGGACAGACAAAGCCTCGTCCGGATTGGCTGCATCCGGCATTTCGGCTGCATCTTCTAACCAAAGTTGGTTGAAATGAAAGACGCCGTCACTCTCGTTGTGCCGTGTTTCTGGTCAGAGGGTTGTTGTGTCTCATCAGGATTCTGACACACAAATAACAACGTCCTAAAGACTCTTAGTAGTGTTTGTCCTTGCAATACACCCATTTAATACTTTGACATGAATTAAGACAGACTAATTAAGACAGACTAAGTGTAATAAAACACAGATTACGTGTAAATTACGGCACCACTGGTGAATCACTACTGGAACTACCTTGCAGTTTAAGATTAGGCTTCATTTGGTCTGGACACCTGGGTCTTCAGTATGTCCTTTATATGTGAATGTACTTTCATTTTCTGATCATATACTTCCAATATGCTGTTCACATTGTTTTATACTGAAGTGGATTATCATATTTTTCGTTTACCTGTATTTTTTAATGAGTGAATTTACAAAGAATTTGTTTAATTAATGTAATCAAATGCCCTTCGTTACATGTATAGGTGCTGCTGGGGACTTACAGTTACTCTTGTTCCTGGTAAATGGATTTGTTTTTGTTTGACTTCTCTGTTAACTGCTGGGTTTTGCCCCCAAATCCCACCTACCCTGACTCGTCTTATAGATTAACCACTCAGAAGCGGCAGACCGCGGCCGAGCGTTGACGCGCCGCTCGGAACCCAAACCAGGAACCGAGGCGAGCGGCAGCTTTCGTGTTTGAGCTTTTAGTTCCCCGATGTGACTTTTAATAGAAACGGCGTTTCGCATAAACCGCAAAGGAGCCGCGGCAGCCGTGGACACAAAGGACACAAACGGGCGAGCGGCGGAACCCAGTTGGGGGGAAGAGACAGCGCCACGTGATGCCCACGCGCTTGCAAACTGCTCGCGTCTCCTCGCGTCTCCTCGCTTGAGATCCTTTTGTTTCTCAAACACAAGGTGAAATCTGACAGCCACCTCGCGTGTCTGTAAGGGACAGAAAGACACACCCCCCCCCCCCCACCACCACCACCTTCCACCAAATGATGTCTCCACTTGCTTAAAGTGGAGAGCTTGAGATCTAAACCAATCCCCCCCTCCCCCATTCCAAACCCCCACAGGTGTCCCAATCCTACCTAAGCCTTCTATAAAAATCCCTCCTAATTATTCATTGCTGCAGGTTAAGTACTATTCTGAAATATTAAAAGTGGAGCACAGGCCCGTGTGTTTACACTGCGATTACGATGTGCCCGGTTGTAGGAAGTGGAATCGCGTAAAGGAGGATTGTACTCCTAACTGCGTTTCCTCAGACTGAAGAGGCATTGCATTCGCCTTGTGGGAGATCGTTTGAGAGTGAATTAGAAGATCTACCGAGACGAGAACGCTCTTTCTTCGTACAATAATCCACCAGTGTCATCTCTAGGGTTGTTGCACCTTCTTCCAGCATTTATTTAAGCTTCCCCACTTTGGATAGTTCTCTTGAAAACAGGCTGGAGATGAAGGTTTTGAAGGCAGGATAGTGAGGTTAGGCCAACACTAACAAGCTCAAAATATTCCCCATTTAGATTCCTAATGCGAAGAATTGTTTTTCCAGTTAATCGCAGAGAAAATGCCAGTAAACTAATGTAAATAGGTATCTGTGCTGAAGATTTCGATTTAGTGTCACATGCTTGTGTGTGTGTGTGTGTGTGTGTGTGTGTGTGTGTGTGTGTGTGAGGATATATCCACCATGTCATCAGACAGAGGGGGGCATCTCTGCTCAGCCAGGTAATGAATGGTAGCCATTCGCACAAAGCTCCTCAGATCAGACAAACATGATGGTCTGTTCACATGCTTCCACACCTTCGCATGCCTGCGTGATCGCCGAAGCGGCCCCCAAATCGATAGACCGCACACATTTCGGTCTTCGCTGCAACACATGGACTGTCTCATGAAATCAGAGGGATCAGTAGGAAAATACCGTCAGTCTGTACCCCTTCAGCACACGAGGGTTCCTGACCCGTGTAAAGGGGGGGGAGGTGGGGGGGTTATAATTGGAGTGATTGCATTCATGCTGCTCTTTGTTTATGTGAGCTGGTCCCTGCTCAGAGTGTGTTTACTCCGGAGCAAGAGCTATCCCCTGGCCGGATGAGATTTAGAGCCAATGGAAGCTATAAATCTTCCTCAGATCGTACCACTCCCTTCACGCCACCCTTCGGCTCCCCCTGCGAATGGTACGGCCTCCATCCGAGGCCTTGTTGGTACACAGTCATGCACTGTGTAAACGCGCTCAATAGGAAGCAAATGTATCGTCGTAAATCAGACCCCCCCCCCCCCCCAGGACACGCAAGTAGGTCAGCAGGAGCCGTGGTTCCAGCACTCAGACGTTTACCCGGGTCTACAAGCCAAGCCCCCGCCTGCCCATCACCCGGCCCCGGGCCCCCGACGAGCCCCCGCTCTGGGGGTGACCCCCAGCCGCACACTCCAGGAGGGAGGCGAGAACCACTTCAGCGTTCTGAAGCTTAATGCTATAATTAGCCCCTGAGATTTCTCCATGAATATTCTTCTCAGGGAACCTAATCCAGTTAGGTCCAGAATCCGGACTCCTGCTCAGCTAGTGGGGAGCTCAGTGGTTCCTGTGGTGAATGTGTGAGGACTTTTGCAAGGTCAGGAATGGAATATATAAATACAATTAAGCAGAAACAAATGTGTTTATGAGCAGAAAAGCGTTCGACTGATGTTGGGAGTTACCCTTCCATGCTTTCCCAACCCCTGGGTCACCCCGTCCTGGTTCTCCTGCCCCTCCTCCACACTCATTCCCATGTTCTCTTCGGCCACAATCCCACGCAGAATCTGGGGCGAGCTCGCTGACCCCCACCCCGGTGCCCTCCCAGGACGACTAGGCCTGAGGTCGCTACACCGGACCAGCACCGTCTAGCTGGCACTGGCGAGCCCGTACATATCGCACTGTGAGCTGTGGGAAAAGGACGGAGGTGCGTTTGGTGTGTGTGACGGAGGTGCGTTTGGTGTGTGTGACGGAGGTGCGTTTGGTGTGTGTGTGACGGAGGTCCCGTGCTCCGCTACGCTCCACCACATGGTCGGGCTGTCTGAGCTCTCGATGGACTTTCATGGGCGGATACTTCGGTTGTGGTTTTTGTTGTCGTCATCTCAGTGCACCACATACGTAACGTGTTTCCTTCTTGGAAAAATGACCTTTTAACATCTTTGAACCTTTAACATATTTGTCATATTACTGATTTTGCTTCTAAGTAATCTTACCCATAAAATGTGGCACAATTTTAACGTGTTAAGCTCTTCTTACCACTGCCAGAGACTGAACTTACTCCAGTTCGTGTGGTCCACACAGTGCATTCGTTTTCACCACTGTTGTGCAGAAGATCAGGATTACGCTGCCAAAAGTGGCTGCTAATTAACAGCAACAGTTCCTTTTACAAGAATAAGAATAATAATAATTTTTTTAAATAATAACAATAAAAATGTTGAAAAAAACTTATTTTACAGCCACTTTTATAGCACACTTCCTACGTATTCTTTTTCTCCTTCAGTGCCCAGAGTTTCAGAACTGACGTCCAACAATTGCATCAGCAAAAATGTGGTTGAATCCTGTTTGGAAGGTTTATAGACAGGGTATGTGTCTTGTCAAGGTCCTGACAGACGTGTGCAAGATCATAAGACGGCAGACGGCGGCCGTGCGTTGACAAAAACAGGATCAAAAAATGTTTCCATTTATTTAATATAAAATGAAAAAGGATTCAGCCATTTTAAGTTGACATAATTAAGTATTTTCAGCCTGGCTCAAAACAGAGTGGACTACTCTTCTTAATTAAACACAGAGAGGTTGTATTGACCTTTTCTAAACACACGGAGAGAACCAAAAGGATAAACACTAACTACAAAGAAAAAAAAACCCCTTGGTAACCATCAAAATTTTAATTATTGCTCAAACTACCCTCCAGAGGGTTTGCTATGGCATTTGAAAAATAAATCGGGCATCATCGAGGAGTCCATGTTCCACACCTGGGAGTTTTCCACTCGTGCACAGCGGCGGAGCCATAGCTGTTCGCTCCGTACGGACCGTGGGTCCCGCCCTCAGGGGGCCGGAGTTCCTCCGCCCGCATTTCGTATCGTGCAGGGCTCAGTTATGGCGGGAAGAAACTCCTGTTCAACGTTGCGGTGAAAACGGAATGAGTTATTCCTATTTGTCATATTTTTCGGTTGATCATCCCATCGGCGTGCACACCCGCTAATTTGAACTCCATATGACGTCCCCCTGGACTACCCAATCATATGAATGGATTCTTCCGTAGTGCACATGTGACCTCAGGACTATAACCACGCCCACTGCCCCAGCAGTAGTACTGGACACTGTGTGTAATTATCTGAGGTTCTGTCTCAGTGAAGCAGCCTCCATTACCATCTGCTAGTCGCTGTGGCTGAAGGACTGCTGGAACAGTCAGGCTACAGTGAGGGGGTTCGGGGGGGAAACCGTGGTGGAGAGTGTCAAGGACACTCGTTCTGGAAGCAGACGGTCGTACATGTGTCATCGTGCGCATTTGTACGCAGTGGTGAAGTGTGTCTCTCTGTTCGCCCTCACACACACACACACACACGTGCACGCCTTGATTTCAAGGAGCAATTCATTTTGAAAAATGCTGAATTGATGAACTGCTGGAAGGAGCTCTCCTGTGCCGTCCCGTGCCACGATTCCAGGCCAAAACGGAGCATTCATCGTACCTTTCTAGAGCAGCCGCCTCTAACCTCACCCCCCAAAATAACGTATGAGGGGAAGTTCGAGGGAAGACAATCCGTCTGACTCTTCGTTCACTCTCCCGGAGTGGAGAACAGATACCGGGAACATCAACGGAGCAGCTTTGGGTCAGCGGCGGGAAACCGATCCGAGCGCTCACAGCCGATTCCTCGTTTGGCACAGCGTACTCATGATTTTGGTTCTGCGTGGTTCGAATTTGGCATTTAGAGACGTGCAACGTTGCTAATTAGCACTAAACTTTGCTGAGTATCTTCTGTTGTGAGAGAAGAGTTTTTTTTTGCCATTAGTAGGATGGCGTAGGCTAATTGAATCCTTCATATATTGTCTTCCATACAGGAGCTGTGATGTATGATAGACAACTGTTTGCCAGAGACTAAAATGGCATCTCGAAACCTTGCCAAATACAGTAATATACGCCATATATCGCCTTAGAACTGTTCTCCTTGACAGATGGATGATACGATCAGCTAATTGTCATGCATATCACACGGCAGCCACCATTCAGAAAGCATTATCAGTGTTATAAAACATTCAGTATCTCTCATTGTGCTCTGATAGAATGCTTATGTATTTGTGCAGTGAAAATGGCAAATGTGTGAAAAATCCTTTAGTAATATCCATATCCCTCTGACTGAAACGTGCACATTTTCTTTCAACTCTAATACATCCCATTATTATTTCCATAGCTGCTGTGATTGTGTGTGTGTGTGGCTGTGTGTGTGTATATATATATATACATGTGTGTCTGTGTTTGCATGTTTGTAGTACAGACACACTCAGTCACGAGTTTTCCAACATTTAATCACACAAGTATGTTCTGCCCTCCAGCATTGCATATTCAGACGGGTAATATTTACTGTGATTCTAGTTTCTTCACTGCGGCCGTGTCGGAGGCGTCCCGTGGAGCTGGGAGAGCCTCTTGCAGCCTGTGGGCATTCAAAGCCTCAAGTATCATCCCTGCCTAGCAGGGGTCCAACGCTTAGGAAAGACTGGTGTTAAAAAAATAACAAAATACAAAAAAGAAGTGTTTATAAAGAAAGACCATATTTGCTGGTTTTATTCGACCAATGAAAGGTCTCTGGTTGTTTCTATATCAGACCACCTTCTGATATAGGTGGTCAGCAAGTAGGACTGGTCCACAGAGCTGTGGTCCATCAACACCCCAGACGTCTGCTCCTGTTGGTGTGCAGTTTCTACGGTTGTGGGTGTGGTGCACATGCACGTTCATGTGGATGAGCTGCGCAGATTCAGCCCGTATCTCATGCTTTTGTCTTCTTAGCAATTGTGAGTGAAGGACACTGGAGCTCACGGAGGTTTTGGGTTCAAGGATGTGGTGTGGGGTAGAATGGTATTTAGTGTAGAATGCAGTATGGGTAAAATGCTGGATAGGGGTAGAATGCTGGGTAGCTAAGAATGCCGTGTAGGTTAGAATGCTGGGTAGCTAAGAATGCTGGGTAGCTAAGAATGCTGGGTAGGGGTAGAATGCCGGGTAGGTTAGAATGCCGGGTAGGTAAGAATGCTGGGTAGTTTAGAATGCTGGGTAGTTTAGAATGCTGGGTAGCTAAGAATGCTGGGTAGCTAAGAATGCTGGGTAGTTTAGAATGCTGGGTAGTTTAGAATGCTGGGTAGCTTAGAATGCTGGGTAGCTTAGAATGCTGGGTAGCTAAGAATGCTGGGTAGGTTAGAATGCCGGGTAGCTAAGAATGCTGGGTAGTTTAGAATGCTGGGTACTCTGGTAACACAGTCAATATCTAGGAATAAGCAGCTCCTCTTGTTTCCCACTCTGTTCTACTTTCTCACTTTTTACTCTCATAGCCTCTGGGTTTCTAGATTTTCAGCTCTGTTTGATACTTATGTGGATGGTCCAGTGTGCAAATGGAAATGCCCGTGTATGTATGTGTGTAAGTGTAAGAGAGGGAGAGTGGACACACACACGCTACACACACATTCGGTCTCAACAGCAACGTGCATTGGCATTGTTGTCCTTCGTGTAAATGGAAGAGAGGCTTGTGCTGAATGGCGTGGTTGAGTGGCGGGGGGGCTTGTGGCTGTGCATGCTTTTACACGGAGCAGCATCTCCAAATGCATCCTCCCAGAGGTGTACGTGACCCCATCATCCATTCTTATCTGCGGAAACCGCTTCCTCACAATGTGCGAGCGAGTTTGAGTGTGCGAGTTGTTTCTCCAGGCTAACTGCGCAGCATTCCTGTGACAAACGGAGCCGTTTTACTCAAGGACGAGAGTACGATCAGTCGAATGCGTCTCTTTCATCCATTCACACTGTCTCTGTCCCTGACTCTCAGAACCCCAAGAAGGAATAACCCCACTCGGGCGCAGGCGGCCTCACCTGTAGGTGTTCCAGCAGTTTGCTGGGACGTGAGGTTGTGTGTGAACGCCAGCCAGAGTTGATCTGGCAAATTTTCTGGGGAATAAACCAAGTACAATTTCCAGCAATATTCCGGACAGAAGAAAAGCTGGAAGAAGTATAAGGGGAAATGTTGGAAATGTCTTTTTGATAACGAACATGTTCTGGGATTTGCTCAGACAAGATATAAATCAGTTAAATAAAACCTGGCAAACCAGCAAGAAGTAATCAGCAAAGATTATAAAAGTGTAAAAGATAAAAAAAACAACGACTGGAGATTGAATGGGTTTGGGAAAGTGTTGCGACCTCGTCATGACTATATATATATATATATATATATATATATATATATATATATATATATATATATATATATATATACTGTATATATATATATTTTTGACTGAAACAGGATTGTAAAAGGAAACGCATTCTCATTTTGTATTTTGATTTTCGTAAATTTTGTATAGCATCCGTTTTTGAAACATTTTTAAACGGTTTTGTTTAGTTCGTCGACGATGTCGGCGGGAAGCGGTTAAGCTGAGCAGCAGATTATTGCAGCGCGAGAGGCTGGATCTTTCGCGGTGTGAATGTTCACAAGCGCAAGCGGTGAGGACCAAGGTTCTGTTCGGGATACAGCAGGACATTTATACTCATTTTGTTGTTTGAAATGGCCTGATGGCTGGGAGAGTCCTCTCTCTCCAGACTGATCTAGGATCAGTTGCTCCCCCTTCACGTGTGTATATTGCAAGCCTAGATCAGGTGTGCGTGTGCTCCTGTCAGAGGTGCGGTGATGCAGCTGGACGGGGCCCGTATCCAAACAAACCGGTATTGTAAAACTAAACGGCAGCCGCGGTGTGACACAGAAACATTCACAGTAAGGGAAGCAGATGGGACCAGCCACAGTTGGTCGCTAAAAGAGATTGCAACCACAATTTTAAAACAAAACATTGTCGCTGTGCGAGATCTAAACGCTCTTTAGATCTTGTGAAGGTCAGCAACTGAATATCATTTATCATGTATCTACACACACACACACACACACTGGTTTTGCGAGCTTCCTCCAACAGGCTGGCGTTTGTAGACCCAGCTCATGTTGGCGTAGTGCCATCGATAAACCTTCCCGGTTATATTTCCTCGCCAAGAAACCTCAGCCCACAATGGATCTCTCATGGCCCCGCCATCGTCTCGAGCCCACCCCACCTCCCCCGCCCCATGTGCTGGTCCCCGGCGGGTGGTGCTACGGCCTGGGGTGGAGCGAGTCGCTACCTCTGCCCCACCCCCCGTGGCCCCACAGCAAAGCGAGGGATGCAGCTGAAAGCTCCTTCTAACAGCTCCTGGCTCCCCGCTGCGAGCCCCAGCGCCGTGCTCAGAGAACCTCGTACACACACACACACACACACACACACACACACTCTTCATGCTTCCTTTTTTTTTCCCCCCCGAACAAAAGGGTGATGTAGCACCCTGCTCCTCCTCGCTTGTCCGGGTTGAAATCACCGTTGGTCTTTGTTAGATAAATAAATGCGCCATGTCCTGAAGTGATAAGCAGCCACCATTGATCTCCATCTATCGCCGGCTGCGGGCCGGACGGGTCCGATTCCTCATCTCAGAGCTGTGAGCGGGCGGCATGCGGTGAGCGTTCGCTGCCACCTGTCTCCGGGAAACTGCAGCGTCTGGGGAGGTGGGGGGGGGATTGCTGATGACATCACCTGGAGACTCAGAGCTGGAAATTGGGTGAGATGGAGCTTATCCACCCCACCACCGAACCCCAGCCCTCATCACATCCACCTCTTGGGTGGTGGAGCAGGTCTCACTCCATCACCAGCCACTTCCGACCAGAGCGTCACTGCGAAGATGCTTTGAAATCAAGGTACATTTAAAAACAAGAAGCAATCAATTTTACTATTTTAATAGATTCACTTGAGATACCTGTCGAAATACCAATATAATCCACTGAAATCTTCTCTTTTGCTTGCTTTTCATTTATACTACTTCAAAAAAAAACCCTACAACTTGAAAGAATAGTTAAGAGATTATTAAAATACCACTGCACTTACCTGAAGACAGAGAACAAGATATTCTGCGTGCCATGATACTATCTCTCACAGGAAGCAGAAGTAGCTTTTAATTTGTGAAGCCCCTTCTTAAAGTACCGGCGAGATAAAATGATGACGGGTAATTTCCCTCTTTCTCAAAACCTTATCAAGCGCCACCCGTGTAGCGTCTGGAAACAGGAACTGATGTCGAATGTTCCGGAAGATGAAGAGTAAAAGCAAAAAAGAAAATGCTGAGGAGTGTTTTTTTTACACCACCATCAGTCCCTTCGTGTAATAATTCAGGAGTGGAAGAGCGGCCCCCATGTGTGCGTTTCAATCTGGTTGAAATGTAATTACCTGCCTTTGTTGTAGCATGACTGAAGAGCAAGTCGCACAGAGGGGCAATTGTTTCATTTACGGAAGGGGTAAAGGAAAACCTCCTAGAATCTATTTGCCAGCGCCGCACTTCCCTAGCCTCCTGACCTCTGACCCCTGAACCTGTGTGTGTGTGTGTGTGTGTGTGTGTGTGTGTGTGTTTCAAACGTTTTGTTTATTTCACCGCGCTGTGAAACAAAAAGAGCAAAGGAGCCCTCCCTCAGCACTCGGACTTTGCCGCGAGTTTTCCGTTTTTCCGCGCAACGCTTCCGCCCCCGGAGTCATGCTGTGACGGGAGACCGCAGAGGGAAAAGCATTAATTACACCCAGCGGAGGGCCGACGTATAGCGAGGACTCCGAGGTATTGTGCTGTTCCTGCTGAGGTGCTGGAGCTTTCTGTCTATATGGCGCAGCATTAGCGAATAGCTCCTAGCGTGGAGGCAGGGTGTCCAGCAGAGATGGGGTCGGAGCTAACGGCTAGCGCAACATCATCATCCCCTGTTGTCTGCCCGTGTAGATCGCGTCCATGCCGGCTTCACCCAAGAGTTGGTGCTAAATGGAATGCCTTGCCCCAAAACACTAACGACGGCAGTAATGAAGAGTGACCATTATGCAAATGAGACGCCGCCAACTCATCTCCACTAGCTTCCATCCACTGTGAGGCTCGTTAGCTTGTGTTTGGGTGTAGCATTCCGCTAACGAGCACTTATGATGTGCCCCGTGGCTCTGACTGGCTCTAAATAGGATTAACTAATACTAAATAATTCACTGGTTGATTGCTTTATGGGGCCTTCATCAGGCCTCAACCATTATGAGCTGTTTGAATACATTACACCCCACCCACGCCGCCCCAGGCCTGCCTGTCGGGTGAGTCCGGCGAACAACCCCCCACCTCCCCCGGCCTAGCTGAGAGGAAGAGGACGGGTGGAGGGGGAGCGAAGAGAAGTCTGTAACGAGAGGTCTGTAACGAAAGGTCTAATCACTGTGCAGGCCCCTGGACTGCTCTTCAACGGAAGGTCTAATTACACATCACGCCCCATCTCAGTGTCTGGCACCCATAAGAACAGAGGAAACGTTTTTTAAAGGGCCAGCAGACTTTTTTTTCATTGGTGCCCCAGACACGTACTGGGCGCTGGAGGCTGGGGAGGGCGTTGTGTGTTGTGTTGGCTGGGATTGCTGTCTTGTTGCGGCATCTGCCAGCTCAGGTACAAAAGGTTCCTGTGGATGTCTGACCGAAGGCTGCTGCTTGGGTGGGTGTTTCATACTTCCTGCATCGCAACCAGGTAACCGTAACCTTGGTAATAACTAACCTTTGGCATTATGTATCTCGAAACATGAGGTAGTGTAAAAATGTGTGTGTAGGAAAGATGATTGTAAGGAATAATCAAAACATGGACACCATTGGCAGTAGTTCTGCTAATGAACAACGGACTGAAGTGTGGATTTAAGTGGTCTCCATGGCCACAACACAGCAGCCTTGAATAGTCCCAAGCGTAGACGGCGTGAGACTGGGAGAATCTTAGCGTGGCTCTATCGCTCTGACTCCATCTCCGTGGCGAAGCTTCGTTTTAGTCTCGCCTTATATCTCTGGGCTGTGTTTTAATCTCGCGTGATGTCATAATGAATTTGTGTAAAATGCAAACAAAAACTTCCATATTAACTTCCCCAAAACTATTTGAACCTTTTTGCATATGGTTTTATATTAACAGCATAGTGTACTGCTACTTACTACTATGCATGTTATAGCTTATTAGCATGTTAATATGTCAGAGATTGGGCAAGGTCCATTACATTTACTACATAAATAAATATACACACATATGCTAATGTATTTAACATATCATTCTGTGTTAAAGTAAACCTGAAAAAAGACTGATAAGATTTTAACATATTTGGTTGACACTTTCGAGTGCTAACTAAACCATCAAACATCAGCACTACATTGCTACCATTGATTTAACCTTACTGTCACACTATCACATATTGTAGAATTTTAAAACATTTGCAAAAATACATGTAGAATGTACAAATCCCAAAACAATTAATAAATAATTGAATATATATAAATAATAAATAACTAGCAGTGACCTAAGGTTACTGTGTGGTGAGTAACTTTATAAATTTACATTGCCAACGATGAACTAGAACACAAGATTTGTGTTTATGCATTGCCTTGTAGGGTAACACATAAGTAATACATTTCAAAATGACAATGCTAAAAATGGCTTCTTCCAGTTTACACAATGAAACGCCGGTGTCGTCCATTTTTCTGCTCACGAATGCACGAACAAACACACAAACGCTATGGCATCATGTGAGCCGTGCGGGAAGAGCCGTGCGTGAAGAGCCATGAAGGAAGAGCCGTGCGGGAAGAGCCAGCCAGAGAGTCTCTTTTCTCGCGCCGTGCCTCTCTCAATATTCCTGTGTTATCATTAAATTATCTCGGCCTCATGCTTTGCTAATGCTGTGTTGAAGGTGCAAGTGTGAACAGACCTACTAGTGTTTATTTCCATGCAAGCAGATGTGTGTGTGTGTGTGTGTGTGTGTGTGTGTGTGTTGGAAGGTCAGATGTGAGTAGCACCAGAAGTGTCCTTGACTAACTTAGCTGAGGCCAACAAGAAAAGGGAACAGAGCAGCTTCAGCCTATAGCAGTATTGATTTGGTGCTTAAATCAGCATGATAGTGGCTTTGTCCAATCAGCTCTTTTCACCAATCAGATTAGAGCTTTTAGTGTCATCGATTGGACGGGAGGGTTTTCAAATGTAGATGACCGTCTCTTGGTAATCCTCTAAAAAAAAAAAAAAATTTACAAAAAAGGCAGGCTTGTTCAATAGCCAGTGCAGTGTGTCTAAAATGGTCTAATTTATGTATTCATTTATTTCATTAACTTATTTCGATATTTTGTGAAGTAGACACGATGGATCCTAATTGCAGGTAATAAGGAGAACCAGACCGTCCTGAAGGCAGAGTTAGCTGGAGCCTCCAGCAGCCAGAACACCCTGCATCCCTGCAGGTGATGTTGCCCCCACACACACACACACACACACACACGGGGAGACATCGCGAGTGCAGAACCGTGGGCTGAGGACATTTGGGCTTCCTGTGGATAGAAGCGGAGAGGAGGAGGTCTGTGGATCGTTTCATGTCTACTCCGCTCGCGCTGATCAGCGCTGCAACTTTCCATGTTTTACAGCACCGAGACTCTTCGCTCTGACACGCCGTGCATGGTTCGCCGGCATCCTCCCCCGCACGGACTTCTTTACCTGGACCAGATCACAGATCAGAGCGGAGTAGAGGGTGGTGTGTGTGTGTGTGTGTGTGTGTAGGCTGGGGGGTGGGGCTGGGTTGGTTGCTACAAATCAAATAAAAGCATCCTCTTCTCCCACAGTTGTAGGGCCTTACCCGAGTGGCTGCCTGCTGATTGGACAGCAGAAAACATCAGATTTGCATGCGCCAGCTTCCCCGGGCTGGTAACCTTCCCTGTCAACGAGCTTCCCACCTCTGCCATGTGTGTTTTTGTCCTTCCCCTTCTTCTGCTGCTCAGCGTCACCTTGTGTTCACCCAAGAAGCCGCTCAGCCAGTGGCATCTCCACTCCTCCTCGGAAGACTTTTAAAGAAGTGCGAAACGGTGGGGGGGGGGAATGTCATTCCGGAATGGAAGCGAAGGCCCCAGCTGCTGATTGGCTGGAACAAGGTTGTGCTCCGATTCGTCTTCCTCAGTGAACTTTTCCCGAAACGTTTTTTCCTGCAGCGCAGGCTCATCGGATTCCTCACTAGCACCAACCAGGGCTGCTTCTCTCTTTTAAAACCAAAGTAGGATAAGGCGGCCGTGTGTGTGTGTGCGTGCGTGTGTGTGTGTGTGTGTGTGTGTGTGTGTGCGTGCGTGCGTGCGTGCGTGTGTGCGTGCATCCGTGTGTGCATGCGTGTGTATGTGTGTACTGATGTTGATGCATGGGTATTTGTATATTGGTATGCGTGTGTGTGAGCGCGTGTGTGTGTGTGTGTGTGCATGTGTGCGCGTGTGTGCGTGCGTGTGCGTGTGTGTGTGTGTGTGTGTGTGTGTGTTGTGTGTGTGTGTGTGTGTGTGTGTACTGATGTTGATGCATGGGTATTTGTATATTGGTATGCGTGTGTGAGAGCGTGTGGGTGGGTGGGAATGCGTGCGTGCGTGCGTGCGTGTGTGTGTGAGCGTGTGGGTGGGTGGGAGTGCGTGCGTGCGTGCGTGTGTGTGTGTGGGTGGGTGGGAGTGCGTGCTTGTGCATGAGTGTGTGTTTGCATGTGGAGCATGCAGTCATCCTGATAACATCCTCCTCAGCCACGCCTCTCCACCCAGTCAGTGCCTCTAGGAGAAGGTGACCGAGAGCAAATCCCCCCCTCATACCGACCCCCCCTCCCCATACCAACCCCCCCTCCCTATACCAACCCCCACCCCCCCCCCCCCCGCCGAGGTCACTTTGCTGCCTATCAGTCTCTGAGAGCTGCAGAGTCCAGCAGGGGGTCTCTAATGCCAGCCGCCCTCCCTTTCATTCTACCGCCCTCCCTCCCTCCTTCCTCCCTTGCTCTCTTTCTCACTTTCTCTTGTTCTTCCTCACACTCTCTCTCGTTATTTCTATAGCTTTCTCTCATTTCTCTCACACACGCTCTCCCTCCCTCCCAGGAATCCTGATCTCTTAGCAACAGAGCCCCCCTCGGAGCCTTTGCCAGTGCGTACTGCCACCAGCCAGGGGCAGTTCCCCATGCCTGACCCCCCAACCCCCCCGGCTGTGGGCGTCACACCCTGCCTCTCTTCTACGGGGACATTTACAGTAGTGAACAGCCTCTTCATGTCTATCTGGATTTCAGCACAGATTACCTCTTAAAGGTGGAGAGAATTTTAATACAAAAACAAGAAAAAAGGCTAATGACTACACATACTTCCCCAGTTCTCCTAATTTAGCAATGTATCTAATAGCGAGTGAGTGAGTGATGGAGTGAGTGAGCGAGACAGCAGTAGTAAGCGCCCCTGTAGCGGTGAGCTATTTGTGCCTTTGTAATGTTATGTCAGCGCCGCTGTGGTCAGTCCCAGTTAGCGCGCTTGTGTGTGAGTGTGAGGGCGCTGTGGGCGTGGCTACCGCACAGTGCCACGCTGGGTGTCCCAGACCTGCTGCGATGGCCGGGCACAGTCCTGGCGCGCGTCTGGCGCTGTGCCCGCGCCACTGACCCATTTTCCCATCCAGCTGATCACCACTGTTAGCCAAGCTGAGCATGTTCCTCTCACGCTTACCTTTTCGCCAAGTAGCACGAGCAGACGCTACAACGTGACACAAAGGTAACAGAGCAGGAACGACACTACACACGATGTGGCTCATTATCGCTAATAATATTTCTACCACTAATAATAATAATGTTAATATTAATACTAAGAAGAGGAAGAAGAAAATAATAATTACCTTCATCATCAACTTTATGAATATTATTTGTACTAAAAATTAAGTCAGTAGAAAATAAATCGCAGTGCAGTAATATTTACAGTTTCTTTAAGTATCAAACACAAAGTAAAATCGTAGTAAATCAAACACTGAAAAGCTTCTAAATGTCTTCATTTTCATATGTTAAATGTGTCAGTACACACGTCGCTGTTGTCTCTGTTCATCCCAGTGAACCAAGTTCAAAATTCTCCTTCAGGCGAGTTTGTAAAGTCTTCTGAAAACTGTATTGTCAGTGCATCAGTGTGCTTTCACAGATCTGTTCCACATCGTGCTCGGTAAATGAGGCCTCTCTTTCTCGCCTGCACTTCGCCTGAAGTAAACCTGGTATGTTTCTCTTTTCCAGCTGCGGCACTGTTGTGGTTTCCACATTCGGGGGTTCGTAAATGAGACTGAAGGTTTATGTTGACAAGCGATACTTGATTTCGGAGAAGAGGGATCTGATTTGGTTCGCTCGAATCAGGGGGTGAATTATTTTAAGGCTGTGTGTAATACTGCATCGCGTGCGCATATAAAACGCGCGCGTGAGAGTGGAGATCCAGAAAAAGGCGCGAAAAGGAACGCCTATTGACTGGGGCAATAAGATAAAGGCGTCCTGTATCTCGCCCTGGGCATCGACTGCGTGTATGGAACAAGCAGCATTAATCTTTCTTTATTGGACTTGAAAATGATCGTATCACTAATGTAGCTGACCAGCATCTGTAGAAGATGAATGTTCACAGATTTGACGTGAAAAGCTTTCAGCTGCAGTCGGAGCTTATTTAAAGGCCCTTGTTTCTAGCAGATGCTACATCAAGAGCATCTGAATGAATGAGTCAGAGGAGGTTGAATAAACTCGCTGCTTCGCCGCACAATGGAAGAGCCGGGTTGCGCGCGACGACTTTCACCCCGTCCCTTTCTGTTTTTAAGGGCGCTGTACAATCAGCCGCTATTTTGCGAATCGCAACGCGCGTGCGTCGGCGCAGGTGTTCTAAAAGCTCCATCGGTTTCAGTCAACAGCGCTCGTGCCAGAACACTGTAGTGCCTCAGCCTGAACACATCTACTCTGAATGCAGCATGACTTCTTTTTAATAGAGTAGAAAAGGGAGTTATTGAATTCCTACCATGTAAGAAACTATACGCGTGGATAACGTTTATTAATTCATAGTGCGCGTCGTTGTTTTAAAGAAGAAGGTACGGAGAACGGAACAGTACTATGAAAAGTATCTCTGTTCTGGAAAACAGAAAAAGAATAGATGCGTCTCTGTTCTACCGTCATATTAAAAAAATAAATTCAAAACGCTAATTTATGTTTTGGTCGTTTCAGTTAAGGTATGCAGTGAGTATTGTGTTACTAGTGTTACACAAAGCTCAGTGCACGTCAATGGCGTTTTTCCCCCTTTGTTTCTGACTGCTAATCAATACCAAAGTCACCAAATGAATGACGCTACTCTATTGAGCCGAACGGAGAGACCGCGACTGCAATTTGAAACGGAATTGTGACGTCAGTGTTGCTGAGATTCGGTGTGTCTTCTGGAATCACTGCAGGCGTTATTTAGCAGATGGGGGCGTTTAAACATAGATTTCAGTTTGTTTGCCTTATCCTTTCTAAGTGTTGTCAGCTTACCCAGCACGATATAAAAGCCGGCTAGAGTGTTGACCCCCCCCCCCCGTTGGACCGAAACAGTACGGAAGAAAACAGAGTAGTAATTCTGCACAATCACCTTGGCATTAAATGGATGTCGGCAGTTCTGCATAGAATCCAGCGGCATTCTCACACGCAAAAAAGCCCGAGGAATTTGTTTTGTATTTGTCTTGTTTTTAAAAAGAATGCCTACGCGACTTGAGAGCTCCGTAACTCATTACTGTGATGGATGTGGTGTGGAGCTGGGGTGTGACAGAACGCCCTCGGGGACCTTGTTTGTGTTGTTCCTGAATATTGGCCTTGGGTGGCGGACATGACGTGCTCGAGCGCCCAGTGTTTAGGTGTTTCAGCCAACACCGCTATGCTACGCAACCTATCGGACCTGTACACAAACATTTGATCCCACGCCTGGTTACGTGTTTAACATGATAGTCGTCATTGCAATAAAGCAGAGCTTACTTTACACAAGAATGCATTGTTTAACATTACACTGCTTTATAATGTATTGGAAGCGGGCTTTGGCACAATTAGTATTTTTTTCCTTTTTTATCGTTATTAGAGTCTAACCCAATACACGTTATTGGGATGACGGCAATTTGTAATATAAGCAGTTATGTGCAGAGATTAATATAAATGTAAATGTTATGCTGATGTCTGCAGTGTTGTGTCATGAACTGTGGCTGAGGTAAATTTTCCTTAATTGTCAGTAACCTACACAGATTAGTGCTTTCACCTTTACAGCATGGCTCAGATCTAAAGTGCGACGCATTTTCTTCGATAAGCGAGGCGTTTTCCTTTGGTTTTATTTATTGTTCCCGTCACGGGCGTTTGGAGTGGGACATTCCAGTTTCCTCCCAGAGCTCAAATGGACTCAACCGAACCTTCATTTGCTTAAGAGCTCTGCATTACCATTCTGACTCATTGGCCAGAAAGAATACACAGCAATTCATCTTCCATTTGGGGCCCGCATTCTGCAAACGAGAGAGACCTGAAGAGGGAGAACTCTTTGGGCGGCAGAGGAAATATCAAAGGATCCAATCGCCAAATGCACAGGCAGAATGGTCAGTGGGTCAGAGCAGCTCTAGAGACCTGAAGGCTGCAATTAGCTGGAGCCGTCAAACAAAGAGAGGCGGGAAGCAGCATAATTTCAGAATGGCCTCCTTAGCCTGAGGTAGCCTTTAGATAATAGCATAGTGCTAACGGTTAGAGACAGAGTATCCAGGTCAATTATGATGTGTTTAGTAGATGAAGGAAACACAGTAAAGCATCTTTGGAGTTGTGGAAAGCTATATAACTGGCACAACTGGTTGTAAATGATGTATTAAGTTATGTGAAATTATATAAAGGAGCCACAGATAATAAAAAAGAAAAAAGAAATCCAGAATTCCAGCTCCCTGAGCGTCGATGCAGTGGTTGTGATGGAAGGCATGTGGAGGATAGTTTGCACGTGCAGGTATGCGGGCGGGCGTGCACATGGGCACGTGCACGTGCACGCACTGATGAAGCAGGCCACTCTGGCGGCTCTCCGCCCCTTCGCGTGGCGGGCTCGGTGCGGGCTCGCCTGAGTAATGCTCCTCGCCGTCTCCCGCTGCTCTGGATTACTTATCTATCGATCGAGGCCCTGCACTACACAGATAGATGCCTTCAGCCAGTGACGAACGCCCAGGCTACCACAGAGTCTAATGCGTCCTAATGTCACTCTGGGGAGTGGTGGGAACTCGGGGGGGGTTCTGGGTCCTGTGCTGGGGGCTGGCTGCTATGCCTTAAATAATGCCTCCTCTTTAAGTCACCAGATTTCACTCCTGGTCAGTCCCTACGCTGAGCGAGGAAAACAAGGATCCATCTTGATTGGTTGTGTCCAGACGAGAGATCAATGGCTGTAATTACACGCGGGCCACTCCATGCGTGTCTGTGGGTAGCGTAATAAATAGCTCTAAGTGCTGGGTGGAGAGGCTTAAGTATGCATTCCCCCTCGCCACCACCTTCCTGACGTTAAAAAAATAAAGAACCACGAATCCCCTCCTGAATTGAGGTGCTGTGGGGGGAATGTGGGACTCTCTCTGTCCAATTACTTTTTGTTAAGCAGCTTTGGAGAGAGGAAGACTGCCCTCCCCATCTCACACAAACACACACACACACACACACACACACACACACACACACACACGTGCGCGTATTCACTGAATGCAGTCTAAGGCTGCTGGCCAGAGTGTGTAAATCGCAGGCTGAAATGTTCGCACTTCTGCTCCAACTTGATTTGTGGAGAGGAGAATGCTAAAAGAGTGTGGATTTGCATATTGCAGTTTTGTGTGTGTGTGTGTGTGTTTCAGTGAGATTTATATGAGGTGATAAATGCCAGATGTTTCTAGAATCCTCTAACTGGGCTTTGGCATTGCTCCACGCTAACACGCTACCTTGGAACCGCTGACTCAACACGGTGTGAAATCCCAAACTGGCGGAAGCCACAGGAAGTCCACTGAACTGTTTCCTTTCTGACAGCTTCTCTATGAGATTATGTTTGTGCTGTTTAATTCATTACATCGCTAGCTGGTGAACAAACCACCCTGGAATAGATGATCAGTGTTCAGTATCATGAGAGTGGCCCGTGGATGTCATGGAGATATTGGTCAGTAGCTGTTTAGAAGGTTTGGAGTATTTTTTGTTGTTGTCATTTTTAATGAAATGTGGGCATGTTTGCCAAGATCTACTGAGGCTCATTCTGGAAGCTTCTGTTGTGCTTAGGCGCAGTTGGCCATTGAAGAACAAGCATATTTCACTGCACTGAGATAACAAGAGTGAATAAAAACTGTGTGTTTTCACAGTTGTCATCAATTCCGCAGGTAAGCATCCTGTTGGACTACATATATTTACAAGACAAACTGGTAATTGTTCAGTGAATGAGTTTTACATTTGCAGCAGGATTTTGGAGAGACATATGCTGCACCTTACCCCACCCTACCAACCTACTTCATCCCACACTATAACCTACTCTACTCCACCACACCCTATTATACCCTACCTCACCCCACCCTATTCTAAACTACCCCACTCCACCCTACTCTAACCTACCTCACCCCACCCTATTCTAAACTACCCCACTCCACCCTACTCTAACCTACCTCACCCCACCCTATTCTAAACTACCCCGCTCCACCCTACTCTGACCTACCTCACCCCACCCTACTCTAAACTACCCCGCTCCACCCTACTCTGACCTACCTCACCCCACCCTACTCTAAACTACCCCGCTCCACCCTACTCTGACCTACCTCACCCCACCCTACTCTAAACTACCCCGCTCCACCCTACTCTGACCTACCTCACCCCACCTAACTCCACCTCAACGCTTTGCCAAGCTGGTTGGTTGTGCTGCCAGTTTATGTGGAAGGTCTCTGGCTGTGGCTTTGCAGACAGACTGCAGGTCTATAATCGCACTAGACACCCAATCAGGGCTGCAGGGGGAGACGTGGGTAAGCTCTGCTCACGCGCTGGGCTTTCTTTTCCTGTGGGGAACATAGATGAAGACCATGAGGATTACCTGAGGGAGCTAAAAGACAGTAGAGCATGGATCAAAAGTGCTCTGTCCAACACACACACACACACACACACACGCGTGTACAGAGCAGCTTACTGGCAACGGTGCATTTGTATGAGTGTCACATTGAAGTACTGGAGTTATTTACAGGGTGCCAAGGTCCCTAATAGCAACACATTAGTAGATTTTGTTTATGTTTAAAGTGCGTTGCCGGGTAATTAGAATATGTATGTTTGTCACCTGCTGACTCCCTCGCTTTTAAGACAAAGCATTGTTCATCACAGCGCAATTATGAGGCCATTTAGACTATGAAAAGGCGTTTTGTCTTAGCTCACAGGAGAGAATTTCCATAACAAGGGCATCGTCCATGCACCAGAGGCCCACACGGCCGCACCGCTCGGGGCTTCGGGCTGGGTCGGCGTTGGGTCGGCGCGCTCGATTCCCACGGCTCGGCTTCACGCTTTATCCCCATCGAACCTCGCGCATGGCTTGCGGATGCATTTCCATTGATAAAATATTTATGGAAGATTCATTAAAGATTTCATTACGTGAGTACAAACACAGGCGCATAAGCAGATCATTTAGTGGCTCCACAAAAGCCACTTTGCAGTTAGCCAGCTGTAGAAGCCTGAGAAGAGTCGAGTGGATTTTTTTTACGCTAAACCTCCTAAATGTGAATTGCCTAATTAGAGAGTCGGCAGTGTTGTGCAAGTGTGTTTTTCCCAGTATAAATAAGATCTGTTGCCAGGAGCCTTGGAGTCCAATGAACTGCGCTGGTTAAATTTCCTATTATGCTTTGTTTATGTTACATTGACGTCAGAGTCATTGATGATGTGGAATTCTGTGAATTTTCAGAAATTGGTGGAGGATTTTGGGTGAATATGTCATGATTTGAGGTGGCCACGGTTACGAGGCAGACATATTTGTTGCTTGTGTATTTGTTTGTTTGCTAGTCTGTCAGCGATGTAACACTGATTGCACATGATGGCAGCAGATCCAGGATCAGCGGAACGAGCTTCGTCCGGCGGGCTCCAGAGTAGTTCCGGGCCGGGTCTTCCCGCTCAGCATTACAACAGCGCCGTCTAATCCGACACTCCCTGTGCCCTCCGCGCCATCCGCCCCACCATTCATCTGCCCCACGGTTGCCTTGATGATGTCCCATGGAAAAATCGATGGCTCTCTCAAGCCGGGGAAGTAGAATCCGCGTCCGTGAACGCTACGGCCTTTACACATTTGCCTGCTTCTTTGTTTTGCTTTGCAGAAGCGGTTCTAAGCGGTTCTAAATGAGGTCGTGCGGGTGGGCGGATGGGTCCTGCACTGAAAGGCATCAAGTACTCTGTGAAAGATTCGACAAATAAATCCCTCCAAATGGACCCAAATAGATTCGTCACCACCCTTTCTAAAAGGGTTCCGTGTGTTTGGCCCACAGAGGTAATGGCTTAGTCACGGCGACAGACCGAGCAGCCCCCTCACTGCTATTTGCCTTCCTCAGTCGCTAATGTGGCGTGACAGATTTGTTTCACCACAAATTCACGGTTGTTGTTTTTTGTTTCTTTGGTATTTTTGGTTGTCGCCCCGCCCCCAAAACCCCCCCCCCACATCCACCTACCTCCATAAAGGATGTGGTTACCCGCACCGCCAGCTCCACCGGGTCTTTCGGACATCACGCACGACATCTGTGTTTACGTTCGCCGGCGTTATTACGCAGTCCCAAGTGATGCACGGCATCGAGGTTGTTCTGGGTGTATAAATAATCACATTTCTCCATGCTCATCCCGGTGAAGGCTCGGAGGGGAAAGAACTTCACTTCTTTAATCCGCGCAGGTTGTGCTGTCGCGTGTCTCTTAAATCCCTCAGTTCCTCGCATCTCCCTTAGAATCCATAAAGATGTAAACAGACTGTGTTTTTTTTCCGCCCGTCTTTCTCTCTTTGGGTACATTTTAAACACAGCAGAAAGATGGAGATGGTCAGAGGGAACCTGCCGATGTCATATTGATCGCCAGCAGCATGCGCCACTCTCCGCATCTCAATTATACGATTTCTGGCTCAGTACTTTGTGTATAGAAGCTTGAATGCCACTTGGCTTTGACTTGGAAGTAATTTGCCAGATAAATTGTCTCATGTAACAGCATTCTAATCTGGCTCCTGGAAAACACTGGCAGCCAGAAGCTCCCTCCTATATTACTTCTCATGAAGATTATTAAATAAAGATGTGATGTTCATTGGGAGATTGTCTCAGTGAGAACCATTCGTTTGTGTCTGCACACTGAAAGCGTTTGGTCGGGCTCTGCGGGGTCATGGTCAAGGGCGGCGCTCCAGTGTCCAGTGGATGCTGCTACAGGACGTAGCGTGCACTGCGGGAACTGGGTGGAGCTCACACAACCGCTACATGCAGCATGCACACTCAGCAGTGGGTGGAGTACTTAGTGATGTTTGATGGATGCTTGCTGGAGAGGCAGCTCTGAATTAGCCTGGAAAAAAAGAAGAAGAACCCCCAACACCACCCTCCTCCACCCCAGACACACATCTGTTAGGACTCCTGTGGATTTGCTCGTGCACACACGCCCTTCGCATTCTCAGCTGATAGTCCTGCTGGGTAAAGAGGGCTGCAGCAGTTGGGACTGGAGAGGACAGCATTGCATTACACTGGGGTGTGCATCTGTGACACTCTGCACCAGACGTACCCCCACCCACCCTAACACCCACCCACCCATAGCAGCACCAGACATACCCCCACCCATCCCAGCACCAGACGTACCCCCACCCACCCTAACACCCACCCATCCCAGCACCAGACGTACCCCCACCCACCCTAACACCCACCCATCCCAGCACCAGACATACCCCCACCCATCCCAGCACCAGACGTACCCCCACCCACCCTAACACCCACCCATCGCAGCACCAGACATACCCCCACCCACCCGTCCCAGCACCGGACATACCCCCACCCACCCCAGCACCAGACATACCCCCACCCACCCGTCCCAGCACCGGACATACCCCCACCCACCCCAGCACCAGACATACCCCCACCCACCCGTCCCAGCACCGGACATACCCCCCCCCCAGAGAAGTGGTGTGTACATGTGAGCTGGCTTCCAGCACCAGGGCCAAGCGGATCTACAGCTTTCAGGAATGTGATGTTGATTTGGGCAACCATCACACATGCTCTTAATGATGGGTAATAACTCACCTCTATCCCACTTCAGATATTTGCCTGAGCATCATATGAAGATGTTAACGAGACCTTATGAGGTTATTTATGTGGTTATTCCCGACTTTGAGCATCTGCTGCTTAATTTGAGTTTAACGTCATTTGAGTCACGTGACCTGTTCCACGCAGCCTCGTGCGGCTCTTGCGCACGGTTGCCTGGGCTCGTGTTCCGGGAGAGGAAATGAAGATCACGGCGGCGAGGGACGTGGATGCCTTGTGAAATGCACCTGCACGTGAACGTTGAGCCGCTGCTGTCGGTGCCGCAGTCGAACGAGCGCGAGAACGCAGTCGGAGCTGACGCGCGGCTCGCCCCGTTGATGCGGGACACGTTCTTTGTGTCAGCGTGAGGCGACAGAGGTGTGCTGCTTCACAGAGAAACGCTGATGTGTTTTTACCTTTGGTTAATCATGCTGTTTTAAATATCAAAATAGGCAAAATAACAAAATGGGCAAAATATGATATATAGGTTATGTACATACATTATTTAACAGAAAGAAGAGATTCATAGTCAGGAAACTGATATTTTTTGCTCTGTGTTAAACTTGACAATAGAATATAGACAAACTTATTGGACAATTAGTCATATCAGTCAATAAAGCTGTGTTAAAAATAGTTTGTTTTTCACCAAATATATAATTTAATATGAAATTCTATATATTATAAATACACTTGAGAACACCATTTATGCACTCTCAAATAAATGTAAATCTGTTCTATCAGCATACACATACATATAATATCCAGACGCTTCTTTAAATCAGGTCGTTACTAAAACAAGGCCTGTGGAATCGCAGCACAAATGTGCAGAGAATAAGACAACTTACCATCAGTCAGCTCCTCCATCCATCCATCCATCCATCCATCCTCATCTGCATACCCAGTCAGTTCCTTTCTGAGTAGTAGAGGTGAGTGAACAAAGACTGGCACTGCATAGGTGCAGCTACTGGAGAGGGATGTTTGATCAACTGGCAACTCACGGTAACATGGTTTTATCATGTCATCTCCAGTGGCAATAAATGCTTCTCTACCTTTAAATATTTACCTCTTTGTGACGCTGTCCTGCCCACAACTAAGATCTTGCCGCATTGTTTGCCTGGAAGTCGCTATCTAATAAAGATCGTAATTACCACATAATGACTGCAACCTTTTCCTGCTAGACCTTGCAACCCAATTAAAATGTGCACTTTTACAATAATGTAGATAGGGGAGCAAATTAGGCTTGCAGTGGCTGCGTGCATTTAAAGGGCACAGAGAGAGCTTTATGTGCAAAGGAGGCCAGAAGGGCGTGTGGGTGGGGGTTGGGTGGGGGTGGGGGGACAGGTGGAGGCATGTTAGGCACGGCAGGTGTAGCTAATTCGTGCTGGATGGTGTCTGCTGGATCCGGTCATTGGCGTCAGCAGAGGGCAGGTTCGCTCGGTTAATCCCCCACACACCCCCCAAACAACGAGAACACCCGCCCACCTCTGGCCCAGTGTCAGTCGGCCGACCTGCCGAACAACAAATCTACAGATCTCCCCTCAGCGGTGGAGTTGCGGGGAGGGAGGGCGGAGAGAGAGTGAGGCACACTCAGGCGAAGTAGAGCCCTCGTCCTCAGAGATGTCTTCCATGTTTCCGTACGATAGACATGTCCACAAGCCTGTGCATGCGGCTGAAAGGTCCCCCCATCCAACAAACTATAAATCAGCATGAACAAGTGCAACACTGGCGATGTGTCATTTCTCTCTCTCTCACACACACACACACACACACACTCAGACACACACACACACATATATATGCTCGGATTTGTCCGCACTTGCAACACTCCCACTGCAAAAAGGCTGTGGGGTTTATTTTATTTCATTTAGTTTTTGCCACCTCATATGAGAACTATGGTGGAATCCAGAGTACCATCATATTACCCATAAACACTCTGTGTTTCCAGTTGGCCAGAGCAGCAGTAGACCTTAAATAAGATGATAAGCTAAGAATGACAATTATGTTTTCTCCATTTAATGTCTAGTGTCTCTCCCAGCATTCTCCAATCTCTCCCAGTGTCCCCCAATCTCCCCCAGTGTCCCCTGATCTCTCCCAGCATTCTCATATCATTCGCAGCATTCTCCGATCTCCTCCAGTGTCCCCCGATCTCTCCCAGCATCCTCTCCCAGTGTAGCTGCAGGTGGCTGCTGCTAATGTGGAGATGAGTGAAAGCAGGAGACCTCGCATTGTGCAATTCTGGAATATCACTGAAGGAGATGACCGGGGGCAGTCGGAGACAGATGCGAGTTTAATTATGTGTCTGAAATGGGAATATATAGGAGTTTCTCTAGTCCTTCTTCATGGGGAATAATAAGAGGGTGCCCTGGGCAGATCATGAAGATATTGGGTGGGTGGCTTCTGTTCTCGTCTCCCAACAAAGGGTTGAAAATAGGTGAACAGACGGGCCTGAACTAGAAATCCGAATCCCAGAGACAATCCAGACTGTTCTGGGATTCAGCAAATTATTTTGTTCTTATGCTCAGAAAGTGCACTACTCCTATAATACTGTAATGGCTTTTTACACCCCTCTTTGAACATGCACTGTCATTTTCCAGCCTTGCAGAGATGAGAGCCACGTGTGCTCGATTCACCCCAACAAACATGTGATAAGATTTAAAGCCGGGCGCCGCTCCTGGTATAAAGCTATCAGCAGCGTATCTGAAAGCCGATTAGCCTCTGCCTCGTTCCGCTGCGCTGCCAGTGGAGTGTTTGTCAAGCGGTAGCGTTCGCTGGGACAGAAGCGGAAAGACAAAGGCGTAGGCGCGCCAGTTTTCCCGGGAGCGCCACAGGGCCCCGACGGCCGGAGCGAGATGCCGTCGTCGGTGGCCGCGGTTCCCCTCCTCATCGCCAAAAGCCCCATCGCTCTTGCCCCGCACTCCGACCACCCCACCCCTGGGCAAAAACACCCGCTTCTGAGGCACCGAAGCTCCACTATCCGCAGATGGAAGCGTGAGGGTCTGAAACTCGGTGACCTTTGACCTGCTTCTCACACCGCCATCCCAGTCAATATGGTATATGCTTCATTCCTCTATTTATTCATTTATTGCATACAAAGAGAAATCGGATCTGCTGCTTTGAATTTTTTAGAAGCCCTTTATTATTAATGGAGCTGCTCTCCACTTTCCCGCTCTTTTTTGTGGCTTTCCCGCTCTTTCCTTATTTTTTCCTTTTCCGCAGCTCCTCCCCTCTTCCGTTGGGGGTGGCCTGCTCCGCCCATCTCGTTCCCTGCTCCTCAACCTCCCAGACCGTGCGCTAGAGGGCTCTTTCACAGTTACAGTGCTTTTCAAGTATGCGTACGGCGTGATCTCGTGATTTGGCCGCTGACGCAGCCCGTGGTCGGGCCGATGGCGTCCCCGGCGAACCGCTGCCGGTGTTTTGTGTTGCCGTCGCGCTTCCTGGCACTGGAAATAAAGTGGAGGCTTTTGTTCCTGCAGCCTCCACGGCTCTTTGTGTTCATTTCGGGGTCTGAACTTTCTATTCAGGCAGTTTTTGGTGAGTTTGACCTTTATTGCTGTAACAACTGTGCCAGGGTTACGACCGAGCGTCTTGCTCTTTAGAGTGTGTGGAGCCCCGCTAACCCATCGATGGCGAACGCTTTCATAAAGCTCTTTTTTTTTCCCTGGGTTTCCTGTTCTCCCTCCTCTTCTGCTTCATCCGCTTCCTCGTCTTCTGCGTTCAAAGGCCAGAATTGTTCCCATCCAGCGACGATCCAAACTGCCGAACAGACATCTGCGCTGTTGCTCCCGGAAATTGAAAATCACTGCTTTTTGTTTTTTGGGGAGTTTTTTTGGTGGGTTTTTTTTCGGGGTTTTTTTTTTGTTTTTTGTTGTTTTCATTCCCATCCTCCCCTCACATTCGGTCCTGGCACATGCGGCGTGCGTTATTTTAAGCATGTCTTCACGTGTAGGAAAGAATCGTGCTAACTGTGAGTAGCGGCCCTGGCCCAGTGCAAAATTACAAGAGGGGTGAGGCGGAGTGAGGAGGGCCCCCTACTGGTCATCCCATTGCATTGCAGGCAGTAGTGCAGACTGGTAGGCCTCAGCTATGCTTCCAGAGAATCTTCTCTAACGGCACGGAAGGCTGTACAACTGAAACGCTCCAGGCACAAAATGAAAAGCTCACGGTTTATATTTCATTATCAAGTGTTGAATTTATTATTGTTCTTTCCAGACTTTTTGTTTCTTTGGAAGCACTAGTTTCAAAAAAGTGTGACACTTTTTTCCTTCTTTCATATCATAGCTAACATAACCATATGTTAATTTATTCAATGTTATACTTCTGTAATTCAAAAGGTAAGGTGAAAATTGTCTCTTTATCCAAAGCTTTTTATAGAGGGGAACATTTTTTACAGGTCAACACAAAGTAAAAAAAAATAAAATGTGTTTAAAGCAGCTGTCTTTAGAGAGCTTAAGTCTGCAGTCACCACTTAATTCATGCTTCTCAAAAAGGTGGGGACTGTATTTTTTCTTTTAATAAATTTGGTTGATGTGTAAATGGTTTGGCTTGCACAGGTTGTGCATTTCTTGGCATGCAGTGGCTATAAATTACCTATTGCTGAAATGGCAGCTGTACTGAAAAAGAAACGGTAGTGCAGCGCCAAAAATGTAGCCAAAGAGACAGAGAGAGAGAGAGAGAGAGAGAGGGAGGGGGAGAGAGAGGGATAGGAGGGAGGGAGGGAGGGAGAGAGAGGGAGAGGGAGGGGGAGAGAGAGGGATAGGAGGGAGGGAGGGAGGGAGAGAGAGGGAGAGGGAGGGGGAGAGAGAGGGATAGGAGGGAGGGAGGGAGGGAGGGAGGGAGAGAGAGAGAGAGAAAGGGTGGGGGGAGAGAGGGATGGGAGGGAGGGAGAAAAGGAGAGAAAATACAGAAACTCTTCCCAAAAGGAGAGCAAGAAAAAGACACTCATCCCAAAATAAAAGAGTGACAAAGTCAATGTGAGGCAAAAAGGGAAGAGAAAATGAATTAGACTGAGAGGCAGAGAAGGATGGGAGGATGGTGAATGTGTGGAGGGTGCTACAATCGTTCTAGACATCCACTAAACAAGACCTGTGCTGTAGATTATGGTGAACTGATATGAGCACCCCCCCCCCCCCCCCCACACACACACACAAGTACACACACACACAAACACAAAAGACGAAAAAACAAGTGTAATGTCTGCCAGAGGCAGACATTAGCCACAAGGTGAAATCGACCAGAACACACACACACACACACACACAGTGTGCATGCCTTTGCTTCTCATTTTCTCTGTCTTGTCCTTCCGTTTATGTCAAATTATCCTTAATGCTACATAATCGAGTCAGCGGATAATAAGCAAACAACCGCAGATGCAGAAACCAAAACAGCTCACATCTCCAATCATGACTCCGCTCTACGGGATATAGCACGCGCGGAGCCGAGCCAGGTCCGGGCCTGCTTGCGTAATCGGCGAGAGGGCCGTGGGTGCGTTCAGGCACAACACGTTTCCATTCACTAACTGCTGTTCTGCGGAGAACCCGGCGTTTTGCATGCAGCGTGGAGTCCGCGCTCGGCCGCTGGCTGAATGTAAATGAAGTGTTTTTGCCATCACCCCTCCTCACAGTTCAACAGGGGACCATGCCAGCCCCCTTTGAAGAGCACAGCGCTCACCGGACCACTCTCATCACCTTTCACTTTATGCCCCTCCAGTGGAGTCCCCTTCCGCTCGTATTCAAACGTTTCTCCCTTAATTCTCCGTGAATATTTTAAGACATTTCCTGTTGACCCTTGTTTCCTTCAGCAGCAACTGACGACTGCTCGTTTGCTAACGTTTAATCGGTTTTAAACCAGTTCCGCTACCGACAAATCATGTTTTTACACTTGCAAAAGATTCGGTTGTTGTTGGCGAACGTAAGCAGACGTGTCAGGAGGCTTCGCCTGCTCGTTATTGCTCGTGTTCAGTAACAGCAGCTGTTTTCTAATCAAATAAGTCACTGAAGAGAAGTAAGACTTGATGAAATTGGTGAAATTTTGGCTATTTCTGGAATAATTAATCTTGAACAGATGGTTTTTTTTCCATGTTCCAGACGACGTGAATGTTTTTTTTCCCCCCGACCTCACGGGACACCGTAAACGCGCCTTGGCCACGCTTCGTTTTCCATGTTCCTTTTCGGTTTGGTTTCTCCCCGAGTTTGCGTGATGTATGTTGCACATAAATGCCACGGCCGTGACAAACGAATTTCCCTGGTGTGGAACATTGCCGGGAAACGGAGCAAGCTGACCACTTGTATCGGCGCTGGACGCTCGACAGCGTGACGGAGCCGCCTCAGGGAAGGAGCCCGAGCAGGGATTCAACCCCAATAGGCAGCTTGGTACACACACTGCGCCCTCCGCCATTCCCAGTGGGAAGTCGGCTTTTCAGACCCATTCCATTAGCTACCAGTGGAAGTTGTGAATAGTTTTAAGGGTGGGATAGGACGGTCAGCCTTGCTCTAATGTTTCTTTTGTCTCGTGGAGTTGCTGGACTTTTCCACTGACAGCACTCAGGTTCAAGTATGTAATGAATTTCATTTTTTAAGGTGGCCCTCTGTCATTTTTACCCGGTCGAAGTAGCTGTGCTTTAACAGTGTTATTTCAAACACGCACTAAAAGGCACATTTGAAAGCCAAATTGCACTGTGAAGAGTGGTTTTTTTTTCTACTTCGTTTGAGCACCTATTTCACCATGGAGACAAAAATGGCAGTAAAGATTAAAAGAAAAAAAAGAAAACTTGGCCCAGAGTCACTATGCTTCTGTATAGGGGTTTCACGAGGGTGTCTCACGTAAGGCGACTGATAATGTCAGCTCCCTAGGAGAGTGGCAACCATTAGGTATAAAAGTAGACATTAGCTCTGGAAGAGAGCAAGGTGGTGGTCTTGTATTTAATTTATGGTCGAAAAATTTGAAATATCAGCTACGCCAGTACGCTCCACTTTCCCATAAAGTCATATAGAATAAGGAACATTTTTGTTTTGTTTTTTGTTTTTTTGCCCAACGTATTCCGTTAACATTTGATTCACCGTGTTGGTTTAGAACGCTTGACTTTACGCCATTCACTTAATTTAGGCCTGTGGTGCAAATCAAGAGTTTTTTTTACCTCTTGCCAGGAACGCGTGTCCTCCCTGACGTAAATTGGTTCATGCGGACAGCCGTTAATGAACGAGGTGTGTTGACACGGACAGCCCTGTTCCAGACCGGGTGTGGCTACCGCTGCCTCGGATCACTAACACACAAGTTCAATGTAAAATGTGTAAAATATTAACATGAAACCAGTCAACTCAGAATCACTCCCTAGACATCATGGTTGCTCCACAGTTCTGTTGCCATGGGGAATTTTCTCTTCTGTGGATACGGCAACAGCCTTTTGATAAACACGTTTATGTTTTTGCTGTGCTGTTACAGAGTGCCCAAATCTGTCTATATGAGTAAGTAATCTATCTATCTATCTATCTATCTATCTATCTATCTGTCTGTCTGTCTGTCTGTCTGTCTGTCTGTCTGTCTGTCTGTCTGTCTGTCTGTCTGTCTGTCTATCTATCTAGATCTAATTACACCTTTCTCTTTCTCTTATACACACACGTAGATAAAACAGAGGGAGTATGTAAAAGTGTATTATGGCCCGTTATTATTGGTAAAAGAGATGTTTCTAATAAAGTGGATAGTGAAGGTATGTGCGCAGTTTATAATGTCTTTTGGATTTCACTTGAATTTTTGACACCAGTCCAGTATTAGATTGCCCTGCTAACATCTAATAGAGAGCTGCTCCTACCCGTAAGCTTGTCATACACGTGGTCGTCTTTGATCTCATTCGTTTGGACAGTGAAACCCAGAAGGTGGCTTCCAAGTAATAAAACATGCGCTTTCCAGCTAATTTGCATTCATACACGGCCGAGTCAGAAGGCTTGTTAGAGCAGTCGGTTAAGGAAGCGCTCGCGGGGAAATGAAACGAACTCATCGGAGCAAACGGTTGTAAAACTTGGAGTTTCCTGAGCTGCGCATGCTCCCTACACGAACACGTAGGCCTTGTACTCCGAAGAGAACTCGGATTGGTTTCGGGTTCTCTCTTTCATCTTTAGACGATTTTTCCTCGCTCGCAATCACGGCTCCGAGACCCTTTCATGCCCTTATTTGACAACTTTAGCGGCGGGAGGGTTGGGGAATGGGGGGAGGAGATGGGAGGACAGGTGTAGGCCTATTCTGTGGAAAAAAGAACTTTATGCCACTTTCGTGATATATTGCGCAACGTTTTATTTTTACATCTTTTAGAAGAAAAAGTCGGAGTTATTTTAATATTCTATAGGCTACCTAGCTAGATCGATCAACTACTGGATGTAGCAACGCTATGCATCACTGAAAAGCACGATTTCAGTTTCATGTGTAAAAGCGCTCCACGGGACACTGTCTTGCACGTTTAAGCCATGTTTATGCCAAACACGTCTAGAATGTCAAGGAAAAGTTTATGCCGTGCATGATGGATTACACTTGGAAACTTGTTAACACTTCCCGTAGCATTAGTCTCAGTTTCTCTGCCACTCTCGCTAGTTTGGTTATCTTTTGGATACGGTAAGACAAGCACAAAAAAGCAAGGAGGTGTTCTCTTGTTGTGCATTAGCGCAGTGTGCCAATAATTAGGCTCAAACGGGTGTTCCGCTGTCTGTCACCTGTTACCGTTTATAGCGTGTGCTCTTTTTTTTTTGACAAAAGAGGCTGCTCTGATGTTCTCGCCTTGGTTCTTTGTCACGGTAATTAAACCGTAGAAGTGGGTCTCTAAAGCAGATCTCAGACCCCCGCCCTGCGCGTTGCCAGCGGATTTCAGGTAAGCGAGTTGACGTGTCGCAGCAGGCCCCTTTCATATTCCGTTTCGTGACATCTGCAGTTGACGGTTTCTCGAGGCATTAATTTCTTGGTTTGTCGGTTTGTCGCATTTTCGGGGTACGAGATCAAATCACTCATCCTCGACAGCCCCGTGTAGCGGCAGTGTACTGCAGTACAAAGATGTAAAATATGTTCGAGATTTTCAAAATAGTAGAGAAAAAAACACTAGATTTCCAGAGAAACGGGTCGTTTCGGACAGAGGTGCTTCATCAGCTGTGCAAGCAAAGTGCGTCTGAAGATCTAGGAGGAGGAACCCGTTTATACACGAAAAAGTAGATGTTTAAGTAATGTTCATTCCATGGGGATCTGAAGATCAGAGTGTGAATCAGTTCTTTTACTCTGAGTCCCCCAGCTTCACTGCTGCCATAGCAACAACCGGCAAGCAAACACTTACATGAATGCAGTGTCCGTTACTATTAAAATGCCTTGGCACGGGAAACGAATCCGTAATCCTATTGGTCCAAAGGTGTTTGACAAACCGATCAGCAACTCCCATCTTGGTTTCTCCAACGGCTCTTGCATCCCTTTTCAATCTATTTCCGTCTCTTGTAAGTAATACAGTAGACGTTTCCTGCAGTAATGCATGAGGAACGGGTGATACCAGCAGCTTCTCTCATAGTTGTAGTGGCCGTGTTAGTAAATGTACGTGTAGCACATCTGGAGCAGATCCAGGCTATGGTGCCATAGTTATTATCTAAATCATTTATCTTGATTGTTTTTAATGCTCTTGTTTTGGCTGTGATTAGTGGAAGATCCTTCATCATCCTGGAGGAGTCTGAAGTGCGTGTAGCATTAGCCGCGATTTGATTTGTAGAACGATAAGTCAGCATTAAAGGAATTCTTGCTGTATTAACAGCAGATTGTTCATAGGTCAGTGTGTTTCTTCTCTGAACAGGTAAAACGAGTATCATCTGTGACTTTCATCGGAAACCCAGTTCTGAAAATATTCCTACATTTACATACTTGTCTAGAGGAAGTCTTCATTCTCACTCACATGTGCTTACGTCTTAAAACACACACCATGTACATGTACATACACACACACACACACACACACACAAATGTGCATCTCTAGTTGTCTAGAGATCTGTATGTCTTGCGAAAGATGTCATCAGCTTTTCGTTTGAGAATCCATAAGAAGGCTTGTAGATCATCACATCAGAACATCAGAATAAATGATTTGTCGTTTCCATTGGCAAATAACATTAATGCTAATGGACATTGCATTAACATGTTTGCATTGCCTGTTGTTGCTATGGCAGCAATGAAGTTAAGAAGAAGAACTAATCTCATGGAAGTGCAGAACCCCATGGAAAGAATGTCATGATTCAGACATCCACTGTTTTAAACATAAACTAGTTTCACCTCCTAGAACTTCAGAAGCACCTTGCTTGCACACCTGATAAAGGAACTCTGTCAAAATGTCCTGATTCTCTGGAAACCTTGTGCACTACGCTACACTTTTTCATACTTCCATATATAGGTAGTAAAAATTGCAGTGAAGTTCTCTCTCGTCTTGGCAGAGATTGTCAGACACTGCTACCGACACTCACTGTTGTGATGGTGATCTAGCTGGGGATTATTGTGTCTTTTCTCTGACGTTTCTTGGGTCCGGGAACAAAGTGGAAATGGCTTTCATGGCGTTTTCGCGTGTGCTGCAAAACCTCTGCTTCCAGCTCCAGGGGAGGCCGGTAATTAGACGAGGGATTAAAATGTTAATCTAAATTGTTTCTTAACTTTCCCCTCTTTTCGCAGGGATTTCCCTCCTGTCTCTTGCGCCTCACGTCCGTTCCGAGACGTGTAAGACTGCCATTAATTTCCGCGCACAGGGCTAAGCCTGGTGTACGCTGGAATCGACTCATTTTCCCATCCACCAGTGTACAGGAATCATAGACTGCTTTCTCTCCGCTGTCTGTGTGTGTGTGTGTGTAGTGGTGGAGAGGGCTGTTGTTAGACCCCTGCTGTTTGGGCCAGTCGATGTGAGAGAGTGTATGTGCATGTGTGTGTGTGCACGCACACGCGTGTGTGTGTGTGTGTTTATGAGTGTTTTATTTACTGCCCAGAGACCCACCACATCTCCTGCATTACAGACCTTTGGCCATTTGCAAAACTGTTCACAAACCTATCAAAGCATTTAAGCCACCTAAAGCAATTGGCTTCCTTTCTGCTTGGCTTGTCTTGAAGATCCCACTTCCACAGCATTTACATCTGAGCAACATTATAGTGTGGGTCTCCAGTGATGATCCTGCTTTTATTTCCATGGTAACCCTTAAGTACAAGGAAGTAAGGAAGTAAAAAGACCAGTGGAGTTCATCACTCAGCTTTTAGCTACGTTTAGGGGACGTTTATGATCAAAAGCCCTGAAACCGCTACAACTCTTCACATTTTCTCGCCGATTTCAGGCTTGGCTGGTGTGACATAAAAAAAACTCTTAGTTGGGGTCAATTAATTCACTGAAAAAAAAACCCATAAATTAATGAATCTATATATTTATATATAATTAGTATATAAGTATATAAACACTTAAGCTATTTTATAGTATCCTAAATTCTGAAATGATGACCATTACACTATGATTTTTATTTATTTTGTTTTGTATCTTCTTAATTCAAAATAAACTCTCAATGGCAATTTACATATGTAAATATGCGGGAGGAGAAGATCTGAGCTGATGTGGTTCGTCGTCTGTTAGGGTCGGTATGTGGATCTGTG
Organism: Brachyhypopomus occidentalis; assembly: GCA_020368025.1. Classification (NCBI taxonomy): domain Eukaryota; kingdom Metazoa; phylum Chordata; class Actinopteri; order Gymnotiformes; family Hypopomidae; genus Brachyhypopomus; species Brachyhypopomus occidentalis. The sequence goes on along the minus strand of JAGXOD010000039.1, from coordinate 254,983 downwards.
AGTCTGAAGGAGAAGAATCTCCCGTGCGGTTTTCTGCACGAGTTCTTAGCTGCAACTTTGGTCCTGGTCACAGACTTCACTTCATCTTTCGGATTTTGCTGCTTTTGCAATTTGCATGTCCAAATTCCATGACTCCGTGTCAGCCGGAGGAAGACGGGTGACCGTTTTGAGTCTGGTTCCTCTCAAGGTTTCTTTCTCACGCCTCCACGGGGAGGTTTTACCTTGCCGCTGTCGCCCTCGGCTAGCTCGTTACGGAGACTAGACTCAGATTTCTCCAAAGCCGCTTTGCGATGGCGTCTGCTGTCGAGAGTGTTAGGCAAATAAAACCGAGCCGTGCTGGATGCACCTCAGCAGCGAATCCGTCGACTGCGGTGGTCTCTTTCCTCTTCGGAAACCAACATACATGTATATACACTACTCACAAAAAGTTAGGGATATTTGGCTTTCGGGTGGAATTTATGGAAAGTATAAAAAGATAACGCTACAGTGATATTATATCATGAAAGTAGGACATTTCAGTAGAAGCATGCAACGGTGATTTCCTCATCTCAAGCAATTTACTGAAACCAAAGCCAACAACAGTGGTGTGTCCACCACAACAAAAAACGTCACTGTCTCAGTAACTTGTCACTTGCTTTTGAAGATCAACTCCAGTTTGACAGTGACGTCTCATGCTTTTCACACGTCGCCCTGTCTGTGCGTCCCGCTCTTCCTGAAGGGCCCTCGGGTCATAAGTTTTCTATGGGATTCATGTCTGGAGGAAGTGCAGGCCGCTCCGTGTGAGGTGCCCCAGTCTCCATCAGCCGTTCCCTAATGGTGCGACCTCCATGAGCTGGAGCACTGTGGTCCATGAAGATGACATTAGGCCTGTGTTCATATAGAGGCAGTATGATTAATGATGTTAGTCAGGTAGCATGGGCAAGTGTAGGGCAGTAACACCACCACCACCACCACCACCACCACCACCACCACCACCACCACCAGGCTCGTCTGGCGACAGCAGTGGCTGAAGCATAGCGCTCTCCTTGACGTCTCCAACATGGCGGCCATGATTTCTGCTCGGTGTGAATGAACCTTCGTCAGTGAACAGCACTGAGGCCCACTGGTCCCTCGTCTAGAGATCTAAAGTTTCTCTAAAGTTTAGAGAAAGTCACACCTGTAAAGGTCAGAGTTCATTTTAGTTTCATCCTGAAATTTCACCCGAAGGATAAATGAATTTTTCTGAGTAATGTGTGTTGTTTTTTTCCTCATAAAGCAGAGGGCAGCACACCTTCTCACTTCATTTAGCGTCTGAGTTCCAGAAGCTTCCATAGTGCCCTTGAAGGCCATGAAGTGCGAGTCTGTTAGCACACACGGCACCCGCCAACACAGCTGGCGGGATTAATGCCGCCGCCGCCCGAGCCAAATAGACGAGTTATCACGTCGGCTTTGATTATCGGTAATATCGATATGGCGATGTGAGGCAGTTAGCTGCCAGTGCTCATATAGCACTGATATGACAGGGTACGTGTGCTTAACGTGCTTTGCTAGGGGAGCAGAAGGGAAGTGTAAGTATAAAGAGTGTTTGAGAATGTCGCAGCGTCGAGAAGCCGCAAACCTTTCCCGCTTTATCGGCTTTGTGAGTGTAAAAGTCACGATTAAGCCCCAGTGCTCATCATCACACAGGATGGACTGATCCTGGATGGACTGATCCTGGATGGACTGATCCTGCATGGACTGATCCTGGATGGACTGATCCTGCATGGACTGATCCTGGATGGACTGATCCTGGATAGACTGATCCTGGATAGACTGATCCTGGATGGACTGATCCTGGATGGACTGATCCTGGATAGACTGATCCTGGATGGACTGATCCTGGATGGACTGATCCTGGATAGACTGATCCTGGATAGACTGATCCTGAGCCAGTCATTTTTGGAGTTAACATTCTGCACCTCTTGTTCCTCTTGAGGAAACTTCGAGAAAGCCTCCGCCTATTGATCAGACATATCTGGACAAGGAAGCAGATAAAGCGTATTGGTTTTCGGCTCGGTGTGCAGGGGGAGTAGATTAGCTCAGACTTCCATTCCACTGTTTTAGTGCATTTATTTATTTTTTTTAATTTTAAGCCCCTCTGTAATGTCAGTTCCTTTAAAGTGACTTTTTGTAGGATCTTTTTCTCCTCCTTTTTGTCTTGTTTTCCTCCTGTCTCTCTCATTCTCATTCTCTCTCTCTCTCTCTCTCTCTCTCTCTCTCTCCCTCTCTCTCTCCCTCCTAGTGTGCCTGAGTTAGTGCAAAACAGAAAAGGCTTGTGACACCCTCATAGCATTACGCTGTCTACAGAGGTTACAGAACCCAAGGCGTGCAGTGCCACTCAGGCTCACAGAGGGATGCCATGCTCCACACCTCTCCCATCTCACCGCGCTATGTGAGACAGGCGAGCCAGGCGATGAAAGGACCGGGTCCGGCCTGTGTTGGGTGCGTGCGTGTGTGTGTGTGTGTGTGTGCGCGCACGTGTGTGTGTGGGTGTTTTGCGGAATCAAGCCTGAAATTTGCAGACATCTGTTAAGCAGCACAGGGATCGTCATTAGGCGTCCACACCTCAACACAGCGCGCTCGTTTTGGTGCCAATGGGTGGAACAAATAAACAGACATTGAAATTCAAGCCCAGGTTCCTCCCTGTCGCCTTCTTTTAATGGTGCCCTTTTCCGAATAGCAGTCCCCCCCCTCTCTTTCTCTCTCTCTCTTGTAATAGATTAAGCCGTTTAGTAGGTGAACTGGCCAGGAGGAGATCTTGCTGCCATTTTGGTATCCGCCAACTCGAATGCAGTGATTTCTTCTTTGGTCTTTGCAAATCACCTTTAAGAATGAGTCTAATACATATTGCATCAAAATGAAATGTACCCTAAGATTTGTGGTGTACAATGATGCAATAGCTGCAGAGGGGTGTGTGTGTGTGTGTGTGTGTGTGTGATGGCAGAGGTACAGCAGGGGGCCAATTTGAGACACACTCCGGCGGACTCTCACAACAGCTCTGAACAGTTTATCAGAATCCATAGCTATATTTAACGCGTTCCCTTCCTATTCGGCGTACGCTTACGACCCCAGACCACCCCACTGTGTCGACGGCTGGAAGTTCATTGATTTTTCTCTCTTTTTTTTTTTTTTTCCTCCTCCTACTTTTGCGCTCGTTCTAGCTCCGATTCCTGCCTGAATGCCACTGCAGGAGTGTAATTAACCGAGCCCCACACTCCGCTTCTGCGCCTCAGATGAGTGCAGTCAACCCCGCGACGCCGTAGCACGCCTCTGCCGTGTAGAGCCGGGGCCTCGTTTAGCTGCTTGTTGTTAATCACTGGAAGCATCCAGCCGGAAAGTTCTAGAATCTTAAAATGCGGAAGACGTGACCCGGGAATACTTCACGCATGGAAGTTCTTTTGAGAGTTTTGGGTGGTGGAATTGGGTGGGGATGGTATTGGGTGGGGGTGTTTAAGGGTTAAAGCTTAAATGTCCATCTTAGAGGGAAGCTGAAGAATGTTTTTATGCAGATTCGCCTGATTCCCTGATTTTTATTTCTCGTTACCATTTGATTCTAAGTTATTGTACCACAAATTAGGTTTAATAATATTAATTATAACTATAATTATAATTAAACCCAGGATGTTAAAAGTACAGTGTATATATTCTAAACAACCGTGCTAAATAACCATGAACATAAAAACAATGAAACTCGTAATAAAAAGTTTGGGTAAAGAATTGTTTTGTTACAAGGCAAAGCACAGACTGGGGGTATGTGTATGTGCAGCTGGTGAGAGTGATGGTTGCTGAGGGTGAAGCTGTTGAAACTACAGACATCAGTAGAGGATGTGTTCTGAGCCTCCCTCCGAGGTCATGGAGATACAGGTGGGGGAGAGACACAGAGGCTCAGAGAGGAGAGGACAGAGAGGGTTTCCTCTCAAGCCCACAGCACTGTCTGCATAATATATTTGTTGTCTGGTGGGCAACATGAATCAAAAGTATTTGGTGCTTTGGTGCACTTCAGACAGGATTTCTCCGCCCCCTACATCTTTGCAGCGTATTATATATATATATCAGTGAGTGAATTTGCATATGCAAACCCCTGCCCAATCCCAGGTAGGGGAGGAGCCTGCTTCATCCCACAATAGTCCAGCAGAAAAGGGACTGGCACTATGTCACAAAGGGACTATGTCACAAAAAAAAAAAAAAAATCATTATCATCGGCGTTGTGACGTTGCCAAGCCACTGGCACATGAAATAGTTTAATATTCCGGGGGCAGTAATTTTAATGAAATTAATTCCAGAAGACATTGTAAAGAGCTGATGGTGTCATAAAACAAACGTTATAGCCGTCATCCATCATCGTGATGCAAATTGTGTCCACCGATCGTCCGGCGATGTCTCGCTCCAGGGACGAGGTGCTGATAAGGGCCTTTAATTGCTTCGGAAAGGTTATACAGAGCGGCAGGGGCTTGTTTGGACGAAGCCATGTGTGACCTTCTCATGCTTTTGTTCGCCCCGTGTCAACGCTGCGGCGACAGACGGCCGACGCACGCGCGCCCCTCAGAGGTGCTCCCGTGTGTGGGGGCGGGGCCAGCGAGGGGACCCCTGGCGATCTGGCAGCCCGCGAGCCCGTCGCATAAGTACCCTGCCGTTTAGCAGCATTTGTTCACGTTTCACGCCAGCGCTGTGAGGGCCTGCTGTCTCCACCCGGGACTCGTTCCCTCTGCGCGAACCTGCAGACGTCGATGTCACCAGCGCCTACGACGGCGCGGCTGCTCAGATGCTTCTCCGTTCTCCACGGCGTGTCGAGAGCAGGTTCCAATTAGCCCTGCAATCCTGAGCAGCGCTTTGTTTTTCTCCGTCCACGCCCACCCTAGCCCCTCCCCCAGATCATCGCCACGCCCGTGTTTTGGTCCCCTTTGCGGCGCTGTTGCTGTATGAGATGTTAGCTCGGCTAACGATGACTTCTCTTGTTTCTTAGTTCTCCTTGTTTCTGTGTGGTCTCTGGTTCTGCTCTTCTATCCTGCCTAGTTTGGTTTCTTGGGGTCTTTTCCTGGGTCGTCACTGCCTGCCTGTGTTACGACCTCAATCGCAGATTATGACGATGGACCTCAGAAGTGGCCAAATAAACATTTAATCCAACATTCAGAGATCAGAGGCCCACACACACTCAGGAGATCAGAGGCCCACACACTCAAGAGATCAGAGGCCCACACACACTCAAGAGATCAGAGGCCCACACACACTCAAGAGATCAGAGGCCCACACACACTCAAGAGATCAGAGGCCCACACACACTCAAGAGATCAGAGGCCCACACACACTCGAGATCAGAGGCCCACACACACTCTGAGATCAGAGGCCCACACACACTCTGAGATCAGAGGCCCACACACACTCTGAGATCAGAGGCCCACACACACTCTGAGATCAGAGGCCCACACACACTCTGAGATCAGAGGCCCACACACACTCTGAGATCAGAGGCCCACACACACTCAAGAGATCAGAGGCCCACACACACTCAAGAGATCAGAGGCCCACACACACTCAAGAGATCAGAGGCCCACACACACTCAGGAGATCAGAGGCCCACACACACTCAAGAGATCAGAGGCCCACACACACTCAGGAGATCAGAGGCCCACACACTCAAGAGATCAGAGGCCCACACACACTCTGAGATCAGAGGCCCACACACACTCTGAGATCAGAGGCCCACACACACTCTGAGATCAGAGGCCCACACACACTCTGAGATCAGAGGCCCACACACACTCAAGAGATCAGAGGCCCACACACACTCAAGAGATCAGAGGCCCACACACACACTCAAGAGATCAGAGGCCCACACACACTCAAGAGATCAGAGGCCCACACACACTCAAGAGATCAGAGACCCACACACACTCAGGAGATCAGAGACCCACACACACTCTGAGATCAGAGGGCCACACTAGGAGCTCAAGGGCCCGTACCAGGAGTTCATCTGAAGAACCGTGTTGGTGCCTCGCGCTGCAGCTGCCACTGTGATGTTCTCAATGTTCTGCTACACACTCGTTTCTGCATCTGCTCCCTTTCTCCTGCCAATGAGTTCAATATCCCTTGTGTATTTGAGGGAGGGGGGGGGGGGTGTTTTAACTTGTGTAAGGATGAAAATGAGTCGACACTGTTCATTATTGACTTCAGCTTCAGTCACTTGGGACTGAAAACCTTAAGCTGACATGACTGGATTTTGACACAAAATCCTTTATCTACTAAAGACTTTTGTTGTTACCAAAATTAAATGTGCGAAGATGAGAAATTGTGCTGAAGAGATTTTTATTGGGAAAGTGCTCCTCTTGCGACAAGTTGTGTATAATATCAAATTTCAGCTGCGAAGGTTAAGCTTATGAAATGGTGTTCATTTGATTTCAGCATTGATCCATGAGCACTCAGTTAAATGTGGATTTGCAGGTTTGTGTGCGAGCGCGTGCGTGTCGGTGCGTGCGCTGGTGAGATGATTATACAGCATACATTATAACAGCGTGAGCCTGTTCTATCCATCCATCAGCCAAACAGAACAACCTTAATTTGAAGCTCAGCATGGCTAGCATGGCTAATATATGGCCCTAATGTCTCATGCATAAATAATTGGACCGGAGGGGGGGGGGACGGTGTTCTCAGAGAGCATTTATACGAGGACACGTCTCACGCGGCTCGATCGGCTCCGTCCACGCCCGCCGCCCTCGTGCGTGCGTGTGAAACATCTGAAGCGATAGGCCAGGGGGAGCTGCACTAGCACGCTTCTGTCACCCGTGACGTGCAAGTCATCGTCATAACGGAACAACTCAACTCCGCTCCGACTTTAAAGACTTCAACAGCCTGAAAGCTTTTCTCATTGTTTGTTTCACCTCACTTTGGAGGCGGGACTCGGCAATCATGCTGTGAATTGTACTACGAGTTCACAGAGGTGTCTGTTTGCCTTGTTAAAGTGTTCCTCCGTGGGCAGGAAGTCCTTCGCTCCCTTCCATTTTGTGCCCGAATAAGTTATTTGTTTATTACTAAAACAACAGATGCATGCTGGGATACTCTCTGCCGACCAGCGCAGCTCTCTACCCAGGCCGCCATTACAGCGTCGCGCACATAGATGTGTTTTTTTAGCGACGCATCACACAATGGCACGCCGCAGTGCTTTTGTGTGTGTAGGTGTGTGTGTGTGTGTGTGTATGTTTGTGTTCCTAGTTCTAACCCACCGTGTCCAGAGCCAAAGAATACCGACCCTCAGTGGTGATGTGGAGTTCTCTCGCTCTGGTCAGGCTGTATCGCGTAACCTGTAGGCGGAAAGTTCTGCCCGCCGGGTTACGGAGTTGACTTGTTGAATCTTGCCGGCAGTAGAAAAGGTCACCCTGGAGAGGTATTGGCAATCATCATGGCACCAAATTAAGGCTCATTAGGCAGGCCGCACCGAGAGCTGGGCTCCAGGTTAATGAAAGCCGTTTGGAGCCACAGTGAACGTCTTGATTGTACCACTCTTAACCTTGCCATAATGGAGAGGCATGTCTTGTTGCCTAGAGTGGGAGGGCGAGGTTAATGTTTGCACAAATGTGAGCTTTTTCTCGGAACGCTGGAAACAGCTGGCAATGCTGAAACGCTTTGCTGTTGTTGCACTGAATCTCATATAGGCCGTGCGTGGGGCGGGCGAGAGAGAGAGAGAGAGGAGTAAGTGATGTATGCCCTTCATTGGACACAGAACATTTAGCTTTCATTAACAGTTAAACACGTACACGATGCATTAGCACAGCTTCAGCAGCCGCATCGCCGCTCCTCGCCACTCCTCGCCGCTTCTCCGTCTGATGAATGAGCGGCTCACCGCGGCTCAGAGGGCGACGGCGAGCGGCGGTGGAGATCAGTACCGGTACCAACCCGCCCTGAAACCCCATCGCCCGCTGAGGGTGTAAAGGGAGAGTCGGGGGTAGGGGCAGAAAGATTTCCGGCAGCCGTTAATCCGAGCTACAGCATGTGGGTGTGGCTCTGGAATGGGTGTGGTCTCGTATTTGGGCGTGACTTCACAGGGGGCGGGGCTCCACAGCTCAGTCCCCACCCCCCCTCGCACAGCGGAATGCAAAGGCCGGCTAGCGCTAACGACGTCCCCTCGCTGTTCTGGCGCGGTCGGCGACGCCCTCCTCCCCCTTCAACGCGAACCATAAGTGAGACGAGCGAAACGAGATGTCACAACTAACAGTCCCGTCTTGAAGCCGCTGCCTCATAAGAGTTGAATGGAGTTAAGGGCTGCGTGGTGATGGCTCTGCGGCTAACGGAGAACAAACGCGCGCCGCGCCTCACTGCTCTGCAGACGTGGGTGGAAAAGGATGAATTAACAATTCATTCTTAATTACAAGCACCAGAAAAACATGCGGTGCTAACAAACGCAGCAGCAGAATTCCTGATGGGGTGTCGTTTGTCTTTGCTGTGTGCAGAAGAATCGCGCTCGCGCACGTTGTCAGACGCAAGTGCTGCCTAATAATCGCTTCTCATTGGCTGCTTGTGACATGATGACTTTGATGCTTTTTAAGCTAACCGCGTGTAAGAGGTGGAAAAAGCACACACCCCACCCCCACCCTGCTGCCGCAGACCCTCACACACTCACACACACACACACACACAAAGCTCTCTATAGGAAGCATGCTTTTCGAGCCCGCAACGCTTTATATCACGGCGCTATCGAGCTATTAGACCATCCAGAGTGGATCAAATAACAAGCCTCGTGATTTTGCTTGTAACAGCCACCGTCTGTGACGCGGGCCGTCCGTCACGGGGGGGTTGGATGTGGTGTGTGCGACCCCCATGCCACAAGGGCCCAGCGAGCTCTGCTCTGGCCAAGCCGTAGCCACTGAGCAAGCAGGATTTATGACCTGCGGTCCATCAGCCTTGATCTTAAAAGCCTGTGATTAACAACGAGAAGAAAGCAGAGACGGGCTTAAAACTGGCCCAGGAGAAGCCTGACAAGGCCGAACTACTCACACGCCTTTTACTCCGCCTGTTAACAAAGAGGGACGAGCTCTCTCCCTCTCTCTCCCTCCCTCTCTCCCTCTCTCCCTCCCTCTCCCCCTCTCCGCCTCTCTTTCTCTTGCTTTCGCTATGTATGCATGTGTATATATGAATGCATATTTGTGAGATACACACACACACACACTCCCATTTCTTCGTCCCTTCTCACATTCCTCTTGTGTGGAAATAACCCATGTCACGCGCAGCAAATTCATCTGTTCTTTTTGCTTCTCTCCTTCGCAAACTCTGAGGACGCACCTGTCTCAGACCTGCAGTCATCCGCCTGCCTCGTCGTGTCCGTGGTTAGCAGACTGTCCTTTTTCATCAAGCGGGATTGTACAGTATCACTCGCTGCACACGGGCGCTCGTGTCAAACGCAATCTGCTCAGCCGTGGGGTTCCAGAACATCAAATTACATCCTCTCATTATCCTTCCTCATCACTTCTGCCATGACGGGTAGCTTTTGAAGAAAAAACAAACAAACAAAAAACACATCAAAATAATTATTTGTTTATTTATTCTGAGAACCTGCTCTCCATACCTGCATATATATACCTGCTCTCCATACCTCCATATATATACCTGCTCTCCATACCTGCATATATATATACCTGCTCTCCATACCTGCATATATATACCTGCTCTCCATACCTGTATATATATATACCTGCTCTCCATACCTGTATATATATATACCTGCTCTCCATACCTCCATATATATACCTGCTCTCCATACCTGCATATATATATACCTGCTCTCCATACCTGCATATATATACCTGCTCTCCATACCTGCATACATATACCTGCTCTCCATACCCGCTGAGCAGCTGTCCCTCTCTTGCCCTGCAGGTGGACAGCATGCTGCCACGGTTACGCACCCTCTCCCGGCCGCCTTCTCCGACCTGCTGCCACACTTCCTGGTGGAGCCCGATGACGTGTACATCGTGAAG
>JAGXOD010000039.1:222500-240000 GCA_020368025.1 Brachyhypopomus occidentalis | reverse complement strand
GACCTGCCAGTAGGGTGTAGACCTGCCAGTAGAGCGTAGATTTGCCAGTAGAGCGTAGACCTGCCAGTAGAGCGTAGATTTGCCAGTAGGGTGTAGACCTGCCAGTAGAGCGTAGACTGATCACAGCGCTGCTGTGGGGACAGACCACCTAATGCCTACAATAACAATTGAATTTTAAACTCACTTCTAAACTTCGCAGGGAGCCGATGTAAATAAGGCACACGTCGGATTTCCTTGGAGTCGTACAGTTGCATTCTGGTCAGAAATGTGAAGGATTGACTGATTCCCGTACAGGGAATTGCTGTAAAGTGGAAGGACTGATTTCAATTTGGTGATATTTGTCACATGAGAATCACTGAATTTATTTGTTTGCCGAACGTAAAGGATGTCAAAGAAGACCCTGAGATTTCTTTATACAGTTTGAAATGTTTGTGGAGAGTGGGCCCAAATTGCTCTCAGAGGGAAAACAGGTGATAGCATTGAGTCTTATTTTCAGTTAACCGGAGGACGTTTTTAGCTAGCCACAATTTAACATCTTCGGTGCAATCAAAAAGAGTATTTAAGGGCTCCGCCCCCACCTTCAGTAGCAGTAGAATCGGGTGTCACCTGCATAACAGCAACAGGAAAGGTCAGATTTCTGAGAAATTGTCCTCATGTGACACGAATGTATAAGGAAAACAGGCCTGGATCGAAGATTAAGAGGTGTGACGTGTGATGGGAGCTGGAGAAGAAACGAGTCTATCCATCTGAACTGCAAATGTACGATTGTTTAGCTAAGAGGAGAACCAGATTCCCACCTGGGTCAGAATGTGGCAGTGAACTTGAGCATGACTAGAATGGCGCAGTTGTTAAAGAGTCGAGTGAAAGTAGTAAATCATTTCTTCATTCAAGAAGTGCTGACCGTGGACTGAGATGTACCCTGATAACCGACTGAAACTTATACGTGAATACAGCTTAGAAAATAATACCACGTCTGAACTTGAGTTTTTTTGTTAATGAGCAAGTGAACAGAACATGTAAAATGTGATGAGACAGTGGCACTAGTAAAGCTACTGTTTATAACAGTTCAAACAGGGGAACATGCTGAAGAACATGCCGAACTTCTTAAAGATGGTGTGGGAGGAAACAATTCAGAAGAGAAGAGGTCGGATTCATTTGAGACACTTTTTCAGCTAGTTGAGGACGTGACACTGAGTCACATTGATTCAGGAAACAGACCATGAAATTAGCTCAGGAGGGTCATAAACAGGTTGTGAAATAACAGATCTAATGACATCAATTTTATCAACAAAGAACTTGTAAAACTTCTCACAAGTTTTAGAAGCATCTCACATCAAAGTAAGAAATAACAGGTGTATTTAAATCTGTGTTCGTGGTACTGAAATGAGTTTTGGGGCTGGTGGAGTTCTTAATGATCACAATACGTTTCTCTTGGTACAGAGTGCTGGTAAATGTTTCATCTGAAAAGTTTGTCCATCTTTCATTCTTTTCACTTCTTTCTGTCCTGTAACTTCTGACTCTCGGATGAGCTGTGGAGTGAAGGATATCTCTGCATGTAGAGTTAAATGAAGTGACCAGATGTGGAAGGAAGTACCAGATGTGGAAGGAAGTACCAGATGTGGAAGGAAGTACTAGATGTGGAAGGAATGGAGGCATCTGTATTACCAAAGGATAATGAGGGTGTAGAGTCAAATACGATTGGTGGATGGTCAGATAGACAGATGTCATGCACTTCCACACTGATTGCAGCCTGGAAAACCTAATGGTGACACCAAGTGTATGACGATGAGTGGAATCTGGAACGGGCTGGGTGTGATCAAACGAGCTGATCATCGGTTTCAATGGGCAGCAGATGTGAACATTAAAATTACCAACAGTCAGTCACTAATCAGTACTAGGAAAAACTGAAAACGGAACGACTGAACATTCTTGTAAGAAATCCTTGTTTGATTTGGAGAGTCGGTAGATAAGAGCACAGACCATATGTCTCGGCACTCCAACTCCGGGGTACTTGAACATCAAAACTCACACTCTTTTTTTTTTGCCTCGGCTTTCGCATTTAAAACGACTGCCAATGATAAGGCCACCTCTGTACCATCCCGAGAAAATGTAAATCTACTGGCGAGAGTTCAGGAAAGTGGCCTTAAAGTTAATTTAAAATGAAATGTGTTTGATATTGATCTTTCATTGATAAAAGCCATCTTAACAGTCAGACTATGGCAAATACACCATTGGCTGTTGATACTGGTGCTTAACCTCCCCCCACCCCACCCCACCCAACACCTATGGATGTATTTTCAAGAATAAGCAAGTAGCTGGTGAGCTATCAGGGCGTGTGTATATATATATATATATATATATATATATATGCTGGAGACCAGCGTCAGCTCCAGAAAGCATTTCCCAACTTGTAGTCGGGCAACATGGAGCTTTTTCACCTCTAGAGTTGTGCTGTAAATCTTGCATTCCTCGCTGGAATCCCACCTCACTCTCAGCTTTGCCTACATCGTTCCCTTCAGCGGATCAGCTTAGGCAGCAAACGCCTGCTTGCATCCGCAGAACCTACGAGGGATTAAAAAGACCATATCCTGCCGGGTTCTGATTGCGCACGATCGCGACGTATGTCTGACCACAAGGGAGGGAAGACTGGGTTGCTTGATCAACAACACGTACGAACACCTCAGTGGTGTAACAAACAGGAGACGCCAGTTACCTGAGCGGATCAGCGGAACCCTCGCACCTACCCGCCACCTCTCACGGCCGTCACTGAAACTCTGATCAGCACAACTGCCTTTTCTCTCCCATCCGTGCCCATGAACAAGCCCTTCTCATTTTGTGTGTGTGTGTGTGGAGATGTGTGTGTGTGTGTGTGTGTGTGTGTGTGTGTGATTATAACTGTTGGTTTTCTTCACGAGCGCCTGGGTAACCATTCCAGCTACATTTTCGCTGTAGCAAAAGTGGGAGCATAATTTGCTGGACTCGGCACAGCGCAGGGTTCAGAAGACCTGCAGACACAGAGGCCTCCTGCAGTCATGTCAGGTACCACAGAGCCTTCTGGGTAACGGAACGCGCTCAGCCCTAATCGCATCTCCCCCGTCTGAAGCTCACTGTGTTGGAGGCAGTGAGAACATCCGGCAGTCTGATCTCACATAGAGACAGCTAGTACCTCAGGCTGTCTGATCTCCCCAGATTTCGTTTTACATAAAACATGTTTTTTTTCCCCCTGGTTTACTGACATCTATTTGCTGTTTGTGTGTTTATTCTATCCTTTCTTTTTTACATTTTTATTTATGAGCGTTTTATTCACTTGGAAGGTAATCTTCACAATCCGACCTTACTTTCAGCATATTGGTGTCTGATATTGATTCTTTCCAGGCAGTCTATCAGTTTTCATTACCTGTCCATGGCAGATTCTCAATTGCACTTTTGCAGCCTTTCGGGAAAGGGGGGGGAGGAGAAGGTGCTCCTGGAGGACCACTGCAAAAGACCAGCCAGCTCTCCAGCGTGGAGATGAGCTGAGCTCCAGCGACGACGACGATGAAGATGTATCCTCTTGAAATCGATGTGGACAGCGTGGCCGGGACTGCGTGGGGCGCGCACAGGCGTCGTTCCACGCTGCTAACGTCTCCTCTCTCGTCCACACCCGCCGCATGCGTCCCACGTGGCGAGGCCCGACCGTGGAACGTGGAATGCCTGCCCGTGTCATCCTGTGGAATGCCTGTCCGTGTCGTCGTCACTCCCCCCACCCCCCGAGTCTTTCAAACGTCGGCATTTTCAGATGCTTTCAAGCCCGGATGCTCTTGTCTCCTGCGATCTGTCATGCCTGAACATCTGAACATCTCCAGCTCGTACGGTGTTTGTCAGCTGTGCCCCTTTGCAAAGCGTAATTGTCAAAAAAAAAAAAAAAAGAAACAGACAAAACAAAGGCACGGAAGGAGATCCTCTAGAGACGGACTCGTCTGGCAGGGCACGTTTCTCACAAACAGAGTAATGAATATTAAATGCAGTTTATAATCGAATGTTGTCCAAGATCTTATCTTCTAATTACAGATTCCACATTTCGGTTTTCAACGCTTAATTTGAATTAATTTCTTGAGGTTTTCAGGCGTAAATTTTGTTCATATTTCCCCCCCCCTCGATTCATATTGCAAGTGCGGCGGCTTTATTAAGTAAATTAGTTAACTTCCCACGGTGCGGGTTTCTTTACTTTCATTTAATTCGTCAAACGAGCAACTCGCGGCAGTTCGACGGCGAGACGGAGCACGCCGCATTCCCATCCCTGGCGCTCAGAGCACCCGGATGGCGGCGTCCGACGCCCCGAGCGAGCAGGCGCGTTTACGGCGAACACGGCCCCGCGTTCCGGTGATGGCCTCGCCGCGCCATCTTAATTACGGGTTTTTGCAACATGAAAAGGTGGCTGGGCCTGGCGAGATCGCACAGCCCGAGGCAGAGTGAATTACCGGCAATCCCCTGAAATGGGCGAGAGCTATTGCTGTCCTGTCCGCTCTCTCGGAACAGCGTAATTAAGTCCACCTAGACTCTAATCTCTTTGATTAAACGTGGCTGCCGCTGTTCCGGCCGGGAGACGTCTAGCCCTGTCTCGCCCTGTCTCGCCGGACCTCGCCGCTCTCCGCGTATGCAGACCGGAGCGGTGAGCGAGACGTGCCCCGGCCCCGCACCCGTCGGCGAAGCGTTCGGCACGTTCTGCTTTCTGTGCGCCATCGCGCTCGTGCGTCCGGACGTGCGGCACCCGGTGCGGCTGGCGCTCGTAACCCGTCACCATGATGCCACCTGGGGCTTTAGTGCACACAGCCTGCCGTGGTCCACTTGCAGGTATAACGTCCTGGCTGGCGCCAACCGGCAGATGTTGATCTGGGTCACCTCGGCGGCGTAACGAGCGGCCCTGGAGCCGAGCCAGCGCCCAAGCGCTCTACCCAGTGCCCTAAAGGCAGCAGTGCCTCTAGGGCAGAGCCAAACGTGTGCGTCATGCTGAGTTTTTGTGTAGCCGCTCTCGCTTTCATTCCGACCCTCTCCGCTAGCCGCCACAGTCACCTCAGAGGCTGGCAGGCATCGGCGGGTCTGCGTTAGCGCCGCGTGTCCCAGGTGGGGCTCGAACCCGACCCGGCTGCCTCATGTTCAAACCTATAACAAGTTCCCTAAGGGCAACACTGTCCCCAAGGCAACGGCCAATGATCTATTCCAGCTTTAGACAGACTTTCTGTCCTGACTCGTTTCGCTATACGTCACAATTATATCTGAATTCTCCTTTACAGCTGAATATTTCTTGTAATGGACATATAGCACAGTGCTATAACAATGTAATAATAATTTAAAATACATTTTATTTAAATAGCACCTTGGAAAACAGTTTAACAGGGAGCTTTATGCATTGAACAAATGGAGAATGTAAATGAAATTGAAAAAAAATGATTAACAGTAAAATGAAACAAATGAAACGGTAGAATTGCGTGTGCAGCATTCTAGTGCTGGTCTCCGTGTCCGTGTGCTCCTCCGTGTCTCGTCCGTGTGCTCCTCCGTGTCTCGTCCGTGTGCTCCTCCGTGTCTCGTCCGTGTGCTCCTCCGTGTGCTCCTCCGTGTGCTCCTCTGTGTCTCGTCCGTGTGCTCCTCCGTGTCTCGTCCGTGTGCTCCTCCGTGTGCTCGTCCGTGTGCTCCTCCGTGTGCTCGTCCGTGTGCTCCTCCGTGTGCTCGTCCGTGTGCTCCTCCGTGTCTCGTCCCTGCAGCCTGTCCAGCGATGCCTCTACTGCAGCTCACGGGGGCTTTAAAGGGAAATAAAACAGGTAGAAAGGATCAGAAACCAATCAAAGTGAAATACAAATGACATCAAAGACATATAACGGAATAATAAAAAAAAGAACGAACAGGGTGAAGAAGAGAAGACGGGTGAGGAAACGCGACCCCTCCTCTCCTGTCAGCCCGCCGGTCGTTCTGGCATGACTCGCAGATTCTTGTGCGATGCTCCGTGTTACCTGACAGGAGCAGATCTGGAAATCCTACTGGTCAGGCCAAAGCAGGCGACAGCCGTGCTAAGCCCTTGAAATCGATTCTAGGAGAATCTCGAATCTAGATCAATTCTAGAGGACGAACAGGCAGCCTCGTCGGAAATTCACACTTTTAAGCCGACAATGTTAATGTGCTTTTAACCTAGCGGGCCCATCTGCATACATTAAGTGGTTACCGATGACAGAGCTGATAATGGAGTAGACATTTACTGAAGTAACAATTCATTACACCTATTAATCGCGCACATCTCTGTGTGACTTTTTGACATTTTGCTTCAATTTTTGATTCTCTTAGGTATTGCACCATTACAGCTTTTGCCTGTCGAGTGGTGCATAAAGGATGGAAGAAAAAAAATGTCTTCCACATGTCACAAAAGCTGGGCCGGCGTTCCGACCGATCCACCGTTCCAGGACTTGCACTGGTGCCGGGCACGTGGTTCTCCTCACCTCTAGCACGGGTCTAGTGTTCCTCTTCAGCATCTCACACTCCCCCGACGAATGTTAGAAACATCAGTGCAGTAGCGCGCCGGATCCTCCCACCAGTCTGACCCGGTGGCAGCTCGCGGTGAAGAACGGCGGTGGTATTTAATTCATTAGCGAGGGAAGAGTCGACCGTGTTTGACAGGAGGCGGCGTGAAGACTGAGAGGCAGACGCCGGCCAGAAACAGTGTTCTTTACTACAGTGCAGTAACTTTCTTTACTGACTTTTGTTTGAGGACAATGTTTTGGGAACCTTTGCTCAGGAAAAAAGGTGCTAACAGTTAGGACAGCACTTGGAGACGCGGCTTGAGAGAGCGATGTCAAAAATGAATGGAAAAGCTGGAGATAAGCGATTGCGATAGTTGTAGCTCGTCACACTGGTTGTGAAGTGACTTCCCTGCCGCACGTGTACCCTGGCGACTGCCTTTTATTTGTTGGACATATTAGAGGGTCGATTTTGTCCCAGCAGTTAAGAGAAATCCTACACCTCAGCAATGGTATAAAACACTTGAGCGTTATCAGACATCAGGGACTGTATGGGTCTCTCTGAAATGCAAATATTACACTCAGCAAAAAAATCTTTTAAACATGATCTTTAATGGGCCATCAGAGAGTGATCAAACTGGCATTTACGGAGGAGCCAGCATGGCTGCAGGCAGCCGGCTAATGAACACAAGGAAACCAGAGAAGGAGCCAGTGGATAGTTGACTTCTAAATGAGTTATAATGGGCGCATACCACCTGCAAGGCATCGATCAGTAGCGATGGGGCTAATTGATAAGGCATTATTAGCAGCGTTTCCTGTAATGGGCATTGTATTTCATCCTGCCCGCGTGGGTGATGGCGACCTGGGCTGGCGATGAGGTGCTGAAGACAGATTACAAGGTCACGGGCAGCAATAATCCAGCTAGCAGCCGTGTGCCCATTACCCGGGCCCCGCCGGGTCGATACCAACGTCCGGAGCCACAGTGAGAGAGGCGGAGACTGTGGCGTGCCGAGCCGAGGTAATGCCCCCTACTATAACCCCCACCAGCAACCTCGCAAACCCGGTTTCCCAGAGAGAAGGCTTTGAAAGACGGATCTCGCTTTCTGTGGAAGTTGAACTCCAACCTTAAACTTCAAGAAGTATCCATCATAGGGGTTTTGGAGGCGACTCCTGTTCCAGACGGCTATTCAGGCCGCCGTGACGACTATTCAGCCTGCCGTGACGGCGATTCGTCACGGTGGATGGTACGCGCTCCTTTATCTCGAGGTCGCGGCCCTGGTTTGTTATTAGCCTGTTTGTAAAAGGGCACCTTCACGCAGACATTTCTTCTGAGCCCAAGTTCTGTTCCAGCCGACACTGCAAACAGGCCGGCGGTGGTCAATTTCCATGTAATTTGGCCTCTTAAACATCCCCATCGTACGCCTGAACTCCAAACGGCCAAAGCGCTTGAAGCCGCAGCTCTGGACTCCGAGTTCATGCTCTTTCCTCGCACCAGCAAAGGGCAAAGGTCGCCCTCCAGCCGCAGTGACTCAACAACCTTATGGACATTAAGTCATCTGCGATTAGCAGAATCAGTTCTGTTTTGTTTTTTCACACTCCGTTGCATAAACTGCGCCTGGCTCTCGTGTCCCCGAGCAGACCTCCTCCTCCCACGCAAATCCATTTCGGTCCGTCCCGACGCATCCTGCGGGTAGTTACTTTAGGTCGAGAGCTGCGTCCTGCTCGCC
Organism: Brachyhypopomus occidentalis; assembly: GCA_020368025.1. Taxonomy (NCBI): domain Eukaryota; kingdom Metazoa; phylum Chordata; class Actinopteri; order Gymnotiformes; family Hypopomidae; genus Brachyhypopomus; species Brachyhypopomus occidentalis. Next base: position 231,788 of record JAGXOD010000039.1, on the reverse strand, counting down.
GTGCAGGACACTGTCAGGGCGGCTGCAGGACTGAGCTAGCGATAGCAGGACTGAGCTAGCGATAGCAGGACTGAACTAGCGACTCCAAAGCGTTTGGGTTTCTCTGAGCAGATTTGCTGAAGAGGTTGTGTGGGCTGTCGTTACCGAAGCACAAAGGTCAGAGGAATGTTCGCATGCCTTGGGATGAAACATTCATTTGAATTAATACATCAGGAATTGCTGTCTATACCACACAACATTTCATTTTGCTTCAAAATCTTAATGTCTGGTTAAGTTTGTACTGGTGACTTATAACTTAAATGTTTGACCTGTCAAATGCTGGATATATGCATACATTTCTTCTCATGCTGTGGGAAATGTTTGCCTCTGCCATTTCGAACGAACATGTAAAGTGTAAAATGCTGACATTTTAACATCGAAGCAACCAATAAGCGGAATGGCTTTCAAACCCCTCCTCTTAGCTTTTAACTTGATGAATGTACAGTTCCTTACTGGGAGGCTCCAGTGCTCATTACAGGAGAGCTGTTTTCCTCAGCCCTGTCAGCACAGGCTCCATAAACGCGTGAGCCATGGGGAGGCAGCCACAGTGCCGGCGCGCCTAAATAGTTCCGCAGACGCCCCTGTTGGACGGCGGAGGGGCACGAGCGCTCGGCGGCCTAGCGTCCGTCACGCGTCAGACCACAGGGGCGTTGGCAGTGCCCGAGCCAACACCCGGGTGGGCGGGCGGCTGTTTCGCTTCGACAGGGCCTCGGCGTTGGGCAGCGGTCTCAGCGACGGCTCCGATATTTGTACGTCGGCGATGTCAGCGCTGTTGCATGATGCCCATTTGCATGAATATTTTGGCACGTCGCGCTTCAAGGAAAATTATTTATCTAAAGTTCATCCGAACCGTTTTGGTCCCAGACGTAACACCTTCCTGGATTTCAGCCCTACAGAATAATGAGGCGGGGTTTTTTTTCAGAGTACAAAAAAAATAAATGTGTGTTTGCTGGCATCGCCATCCCACTCGGTCCCTGCTCGCGGTTATCTGGAATAGTCCGTCTGCCGCGCAAGCGCTAATTGGATTACCTTAAGTGCTTCTTGTTGACAGGAGCCCCTTCTGGTTAAAAAAACCCCACTGAGATGATGAAGGTGTCGGGAATGAGCGCAGTGCCAAGGAGCTTTTGGATGCTTCAGTCTTATCCGTTACCAGATGGACACACTAGCTTGCACCTGTAGCATCGGTAATTTATTACCCCAGGTGCTGTGCTGTGAGGGGGTGTAAGTTAGGGTGGAGTGTAGGGTCAGCTGTCGGTATAAGAATCCTTATGAGCTTCTAGCCAGCCGCAGCATCTTCTTATTGCCGGACAATCCGTTTGAATGGGCAGTCGGGGAGGCGGTACTCGCGTACGCTCGCGCACACGTCGCTCGCAAACACAGGCTGTATCGCCGACAAGGAATTACTTTGGGGGGGATGAGGGGATGTGGGGGGGGGGGTTAGGGTAACCACAGCTTACCCAGTACCTCGAAGGTTTCCCAGGGTCAAGATCATGTTGCCTATTAGAGTGTTCAAAATGGTCATCACTGCGCCATTCAAAATGATAATCACTCCACCGGCTCAAGATGACTTTCATTATTCGTTTAGCATTTGGGGGAAATTTCTTTCTTGAAATTCTCTCTTTTTTTTTTTTAAACGGATGTAGAAAGGCTATTACCTTTGCTTTTACTTAGTAATCTCTATACCTCATGCTGCACTTGTAGCTAACAGAGGTCCAGTCCAGGCGCTTTGTTGGCGCCGACGGCTGATTGACTGCAGACAGGGCCTTCTTTGCCCCCTCAGAGAGCTGAAAAATGGCGGCACGAATTAACAGCTCATCACAGCCTAGAAAGCTGTGAACACCTGTGCTTCTAAGAAGGCTTTTCATGGTTGATTTCAGTCACCATGCGGTGACACACACAAACATGACAATCTCGAAATCTTATATCATAACAAACCACACCACACGCCCTCAGAGGGACAATTTACAATGAAAACTGTAAATAGATGAAGACAACTGACATTGGCAATACGATATCCACATTAGTCTCATATCGAGGTGTTGAGTCCTACAGATTCAAAAATCCATCAGCGGGGAAGTGTCAGGTTCAATATCCATTAATCTTGACTTGCTGCATGTTATGAGAACTTGCCGTTTTAAATTAGAAAAAAATCTAAAAGTGTTTTCTGATGCCATTTCGTTTAATCGTGATGCTAACGGTCTTAAGCTGCTATGTGCATTAACTCTATCAGGGTTTCCATATTTTGGACTTATCTTATTCCTAGAATATTTGGATATTGCTTTTTGCTTTTATCTATAAAGCTGTCAGTGGACTTCGAATACATCGAATCTGTTTGTATAATCTCAAATGTATAATCTGTAAATAAGGTATTCTAATCCTGTGCCACTACTGACATATGAACCGACTGGAAATACAGCCGCGACAGCCGAACTTCACGGTCAGGGGAAACCTTACAGGACAAAGGTACAGTTAGACCACAATGTGCTGCTGTGTGTGTTTTGAAATCGAGATGTGCTCCAAGTGACAATGTGACAAAAATAAACAGAATCCAAAGTTTCAACATTAAGTCTTTTTTCCCCCCCTACGGTTTTCTATGGTGTGTGGGGTGTCACGGGCGTACGGGATGCCGTGGGTCCTCTGCAGAACATGGCAAATCCTGACACTTCCTTAAAGGGTCAGAGTTCAGGGTCAGGTGCTCTTCAGCGCCCCCTTGTGTTCCATGCGTTGACTCATCACCCACCACTTGCCTGCAGGCTGCCGTCCAAACACCTGCATCTTTCCAGCTGGACTGAAGCCACGCCCTCTTCCACACCTACTGCCACGCCCACTTCCTCCTTCCTTTTCTCCTACTGCAGGCACACAGCTTAAATCAGAAAAACAAACGATACACATTTACCACATTAATTAGGATAAATGATTCACCTTAATTGTGGTTTTCTCCCACTTTCTCCCAGATCGTAATCAGATATTAATATTTTTGCAACATTGTAACTGCAACATCAATTCTGTAACTTCTACCAAATATACCATGTGTTCATGTTACTAAACCAACACTGTGTACATGGAGCCATTTTAGCTTTTTAGTATTGGAAGAGAGTTTTGCGTGTAAACCAGTGTGTGCTATCGCGTGGAGAACATGCCGCCCCTCTGTGTTAGATGTCACCTTGAGGAGACTTTACCCTGAACTAGTTTGGATTGATTCAGCAGCCTTGAATGGTCTTTAATGGTGTTCCATGTGCCATTACAAGACCTTGGATGACGTGCTCAATGTGAATAGTAGGTAGTTCAATCAAAGACGATCTTATAGAATGTGTCATTACTACAATCAAGCCTTGACCTGCTACAGTCCCAGAGCCCAACCCCTGTTTCACATGGGTATTTCAATAATATCTGTTCTACGCTCACTAAACCCCTCCGCTCATATAAAGTTTTCATCATCACAGTCAAGGCCCCCGGCTGATCCCAGATCAGCACCGATGGCTGACTCGCCCTGATGTAGGTGGGGCTTAGGGTATCTTCCCCCAGCAGGGGCTCCTGCGTTTGACACACACCCTCACGTGTGACACGTCACGTGTGACCGAAGTCTGATGGGAGTCATCGTTCACGGTGGCGCCGGCCCGATTCTGGCCACGGCCAGGCTCCTCTCATGTCCTGGGTCCCTCCCCCTGCTCACGGGATGGATGGGAAAGGCGAATCGCTATTATCCGGACCGCGCGGTTATGAAAAGCAGCATAATGAGAGCGTGCGATTGTCGGCGGCTATATTTTACTCACGGTGTGCCATTATTTAACGCTAGTCTGGTCCGTTAATGCGTTTTAAATGCATTGTTTGTTTTTGCCCCTGAAATGCGGAGCTAATGATAAACATCGTTACTGCCTTTGGGATGATGATGATGATGATGCAGGTGATGGCGCTCATCATCTCTAAGGTCAAGTGCAGCGGAGTTAAGCGAAACATCACGGGAGTGCTGACGGAAGGTGCGTGGGGGGGATGGAGGCTGGAGGCGGGGGTGTAAGGGGGTGTTTTCGGGGGCAGCTTTTTCTTACGAGACGAGCAGACCACGTCCCCACCGCACGCCACACACCCCTAATCCCAGCCTCCGCTGATGAGTCCCTGGGCCGGGTGTGTCTGATTCGGGAGCTCTAATTGAATTTCCTCAGCCCGTACGAAAGCACCCTCGGAGCGCGGCGTCTTGGATAAGCAAACGACCCCTGCGGGATTGAGGTCAGCGTGAGGCGCGAGGAAGAAAAGGCTCTCGCCAAGCCGAGACCAGAGTCGACCGAACGAGGATGAGTCTAGTGATGCTCGTCTTATGTCCATGTTTCAAACGCGCAAGCACTCACGCACTCGCACTCGCACACACTCACAGAGCAACAAAGACTGTCACCTCCCCCCTAACTCCCTGAACGAGGTCCCTTCAGGAGTTCTGAGCAAAAGCGTAAGTCTCACGTGTAATAGATTCCATCTGAGAACGAGGCAAGCCGACACCTCCTGGCCACGGAGGACACGCCCACACCGGCTGCAGCCTCTCTAGCACGGTCCAAGCCCCTCAGCCTTACCCAGAGAGCCCACTGGAGCAGACGAGCAGATCAGCCTGGCTGTAACAGTGCAGGCTCAGGGAAGCTGCCTGTCAGGCATAGAGATTATGCCAGCCAGCGCCACCTCTGAGACCTATTGGGCAGTGGGCCCCAATCTGACCCAAGGCTGAGTGGAGCCATGAGACTGCAGCGTAATCTCCGCGGTGCAGCTCTGGAGAGCGAGAGGGAGAAGTGTCCCTTCTGCTGCCTATAGGGCAGTGAGCCTCAATCTGTCCCAGGGCTGATTTAGTGGTGCGGTAATCCCGCAACACAATCTCCGTGATGCAGCACAGGAGAGCAGGAGCGAATGAATAGCACCACCTCCGGAGGCCTAACCCTCCACACTGGCCTGTGGGTCTGATTCAGCACAACTGTCTGATCTGGTCTGATTCAGCGAATCCCAATCTCACTCCGCCAAAGTTACGGAATGACCACTTCGGTCAGGCGGGTCACTGTTAGGCAGGACCAAGCGTCGGCTCCGTGAGGAGACGCGTTCGTAGGGAACTGCTACAGGACGTTCGCCATATCATCAGATCTGATGGCTTTTCACTCAGCTATTAAGATTTGACCTACGTGATATTAGTCTAACATGATGTAACGTTAATGAATTTCTGTATGAGATAAGCAGACGTTAGTGGGCCCAGGACACCTGTTTGAGGAGCAGCTGGATGCAGGGTTGTTTCCCCATGGCTGTTTGATTTTTGATTCGTCCATCGAGCACATTTGTGCCTCAATGGACGAATCAAAAGCCTTATCAGCATCACGGAGGTGGCGATTATCTGTTCGTATTCTAATTTCCACTGTTTTGTATCTGGGCATCTCCAGGGTTCTGCTATCTCTCAGGTACACGTTTCCTTCTTTCTCAGGCAGGGATTTTACTATAGCTCAAGGTTTGTGTGAGCATGAGTGTGTGTGTGTGTGTGTGTGTGTGTGTGTGTGTGTGCGCTGAAGGGAGACAGCAGAATTTCAAGAGGCAGAATGGGAAATGACTCTCTTAATCAACAGTACCTCAGAGAAAGTGGGTGGGGTGGAGGGGGGGAGAGAGACATAGAGAGGGTGAGGGGAGAGGGAGGGAGAGAGAGAGAGAGAGAGAGAAGGGGATTGAAAGCTGAAGGAGATTACTGCAGGGTCCCGCTTCACCAGAATGTCTCGTGCCTACTGCACAGCATCGTGGGATTCTCCATACAATTAGCTCCGCCCTTTGACCCATTATAATAATAATAATAATAATAATCTTTATTTGTATAGCACCTTTCATGCATACATGCAACTCAAAGTGCTTATGAAAAATGCACCAGCTTTGTGTTTTAACCTCTGAGTCCATGGGGTCTTCATTGTTTTAATCACCTGTTTTGAGTTTTCTGCTCAGCGGTTCTGACAGTGTTAAACCCTCTGCAGACAGACGGGAACATGAGGGACCGGTGGTTCCTGCAGCGTAGGTTTCGGTAATGACGAACGTGGACCACCTTGCAGGAGCAGAGTACTGCACTGCAGCACAGGTGCGTGAGATCCGGTTTGGAGATCAGGGCTATCGAGCTGACTTTGCGTGTACATCTGACACGGCTCTCTGCTAGACTGCTCTGCGTCGGAAATACCGTCTGCGTCTCCGTTATGCATCGGCTGAATGAGATCTGATTGGTCCAGAGGGAAGTTAACCAGAAGGGACCCTGGACCCTGGGCGCATGAGCTATTAGAAGGGCTTTCCCGACCCGAGCTTCCTCAGGCTAACTGCTCGTTATAAAGATACGAGTTACTGTGCTTGGCACTTTAGTGAGCAGCTCTGTGAGTCGTGACTGAATCGTGAATCGTGACTGGATTGTGACTCGCCAATCGATTCGATGTATGACTGGCCAGTCGTTTCCATGTATGCGTAGCCAATCGATTCACTGTATGACTGGGCAGGCACTTCTGTGCATGACCAGCCAATCGATTCAATGTATGATTAGCCAGTCACTTACATGCATGACTAGCCAATCGCTGGCGTACATGACGAGCCAATCACATCAAATTTTGAATCGTGACTAGCCAGTCGCCATGCAGTTCATGATGTTTACTCACACCCGAGCGAGGAGTGAAACTTGGAAAAGAATCCAAGTAATTATGAAAACAGAGAGGGGTGGAAAAAAAAAAAAACGAATGCAATTACAAAAGCAATCAGGGCCTGAAATGGCTTTTCCTTCAAAGTCGCCCAGACCTGAGCCCTTCAAGTAATCATTTCACATTTTAACGCAAACAATACACATACCGCCACATCTATATAGAGGCTGCGTAGCGCAATGGAGCCAACACCTGTTTTACTTGCGGGAGCTGTATTTGCAGGAAGCCTTGAGATTAGAATCAGATTAGGATGAGATTAGGATGAGATTAGGATGCTGACACTCAGAGTGAAGCATGTCTAGGTCTAATAGTAACCGTAAGCTCTCCCTGCCTGTCAGCATGTTGCGGTACATGTGTGCGTCTCCGTGTGTATGTGCCCAGAACTGATCTTTATTCAGTGCTGCTATGTTTGCTTCTTTGTTAGGGCAGACAATGCAAAGCAGAACCTGTAGAACCACCGTGGCACCCTGTGGGACTCCGTCGGGCTTCGCCAGTCTAACGAACTGCCCTTAATTGTGCTTCACCGTGCAAAACGGAGCTAAAAGCAGCGGCTGACCGACTTAGATCGCCGTTCACCTGCACAGAGTCCCGCCAGACACAGCCAGTGCAGCACAGAAACGTGGCTCACCACACCTGGATGGGAACATATCCCTCCACCGGCAGAAACACCCCCCACCCCCCAAATGTCCATGATGCATGAATGTGGTGCACAGAAGAACAAGGCAATGCAGGAGAGAGAGAGAGATGGAGAGAGAGAGTGATGGAGAAAGAGAGAGAGATGGAGGGAGGGAGAGAGGGGGAGAGAGAGAGTGATGGAGAAAGAGAGAGAGGCAGAGGGAAAGCTGGTGCAGAATGAGATGCGCGCGTGTATGTGTGTGTGTGTGTGTGTGTGTGGAGGAGAGAACAGCAGCAGGAGAATGGTGGCATGTGTAGGGTAAGCGGGGGGAGTGGACAGCTTCAAGGTCATCCTTCCGTATAGAGAGATGAGCGATTGCTGGAGGCGAGATATCAGAGAGCGAGATATCAGAGAGCCGCCAAGATAATTTTTCATGACCCTATCTTCCCCTGGCCCCCATCTCCAACCACGAGACACGCGTACACCCTCCCCACCAACTAAACAAGAGCGGCTAACGCTTGACAGGCTTCTCTTCGTTGGTTAGCTCTGATGACGGCCATTCATAACTGCCAGCTGAAAATCGAATCGTTTCGTGCCGTGACTTCGCACCATCCGCGTACGCGTTCTTCAGCTCAGCCGGGGTCGCTGATAAATCTGCGCTATTATCTAATTTTTTTTTTTTCTCTCAGCATTTCAAATTCATTTCGGATTTAATGAGGTATTTCCATCAGTTTGTTCGTGTGAAAACGTGCACAGACCCAGGGACAGACCCTATTGGCAGACCTGGCTTCTGCAAACCCACCTAGCTTGACACGTGAAGTTCGTAGATGCTCAAGCCGGTTTGTTAATGAGACCCTGTTGATAAAACACAACCACAAGGACGATTTTTCAACATGGAACTCAAGTGCCATTTTTCCTGCCGAAGACGTACTTGAAGCTAGCTAGCCTCTCCCGTCAGCGACCACCGTCGTGTGCTGAACACGTTTGTGTCTCTCTTTCTCTTCACCCTAGACCTCCCAGTGATGCAGGTGAAGATCGACATCTCCAGACAGCAGGTGGAGAAGATCTTCGGGCTGGAGGATTACTGGTGTCAGTGTGTGGCCTGGAGCACTACGGGAACCCAAAAGAGCCAAAAGGCTTACGTACGCATCGCCTGTGAGTTCTCGTTACCCGAACCGCCAGCTGCTGACTATATGGGGAAGGGTGGGGGAAACCCTCACGATTCAGAGAAGCTTCCAGTTAGCGGATCTTTCCGGAATCTGCTTTAGAGGCTGGATTCTTACGGTTCAGTGTGGATATTCCTGCCACTGAGATGCCGCATAGCAAGAATTATTCTGAAATTGCTTTTAACCAATCAATCTGGGCACTTGAGCCGTGTGTCCCCTGGGGCTGACTGATTCAGATGACTTATTTAATGTTTGATTGGGAAGTTTGATCAGAATGAGCCCCAGGCGTGGTAATCCACTAATCTGCAACTGAACGATCAGTAATTGCCACAACAGGCTGCCTGTTTTCCATATCTAGCGGCGTCCCGACCGGATTAGGGTTGAGGCGGCCCACACCACCCTACCTCCTCACACACACCACCCTACCTCCTCACACACACACCACCGCTACCTCCTCACACACACACCACCGCTACCTCCTCACACACACACCACCCTACCTCCTCACACACACCACCCTACCTCCTCACACACACACCACCCTACCTCCTCGCACACACCGCTACCTCCTCACACACACCACCCTACCTCCTCACACACACCGCTACCTCCTCACACACACCACCCTACCTCCTCACACACACCGCTACCTCCTCACACACACCACCCTACCTCCTCACACACACACCACCGCTACCTCCTCACACACACACCACCGCTACCTCCTCACACACACACCCCCCTACCTCCTCACACACACCACCCTACCTCCTCACACACACACCACCCCTAC
>JAGXOD010000039.1:167500-217500 GCA_020368025.1 Brachyhypopomus occidentalis | reverse complement strand
GCTTCAGCATTCATTAATACAGTCGGCGAAGTTGATTGATTGCGGCCGTTGTGGCCTGACAACACTGGCGTTGTGGAGTGGTTCTGTTGTTCAGTGTTCTGTTGGGGCTCCCTGCCCCATTCAGTGTTCTGTTGGGGCTCCCTGCCCCATTCAGTGTTGCCATTTTGATGCCCCACCCCCTACGCTGCCTACTGAAAGCCCTTAGCATGTGGCCCGCCGTTAGCGCTCCTGTTAGCTTTTCACCGTCGCCCATGGTGAGCCCACCATGTCATAAAGGTGTGCGTGTGTGTGGGTGGGGGGGGAGGGGGTCGCATTTCTATACTGAAACAAAATTTCCCACTTGAATCCGCCGTAGCCTTTGTGTCTGTTCTAAAAGCGGCTTTTCAAAAGTGTCTCCTCTGGCCTGGGCAGTGAATGTGGGATTGACATTGGCATTGGCGTTTGTGGGGGTGGGGGAGGGGTGTTTATAGCTGCGGTAGCCGTGCTAGCTGTCTGTGTGCTGGGCCCTGCGCTCGTCGGGTAACCCTGACCTGCTCTGTCCGTTTCTCCCGCGCCGGGGCGATCAGTGAATGGTGGCTGGTCCACATGGGCCACGTGGTCGGCGTGCAGCGCCGTCTGCGGCCGCGGCTGGCAGAAGAGGAGCCGGAGCTGCACTAACCCCGCCCCCCTGAACGGAGGCACCGCCTGCGAGGGCCAGAGCGTCCAGACGAGCGCCTGCACGGCCACCTGTCCAGGTAACCGCGCCCGCCTCACCGCGCCCCTCCCCCCCCCCCCCCCCCTCCCCTGCTACGTCACCCCTCCCTCCGTAGCCAGCTGCACCCGAGACCGCGCGACCCCGGCTGACCCGGTGCCTGCTTGACGAGCCCCACCCCACCGTTGCGCAGGGCCTGCCTGTTAGCTAGCGACACTAGCTTCAGCCTAGCCTGTGGTGCTTGTGCGTGGGCTGGTTAGCGGGGCTGGCTAGCGCGTTTAGCTGCTCTTGGCGCCTTAACAGCATGCCTGGTCTCTTTGGTTTGCTGTTACTGCTGTTGTTGTTTATCGCCGCTCTTTGTTTGCCGTACGCGCCGCGGCTGTCGCAGGTGCCGCGCGGGGAGTCGTAACCCGCCGAGACCGCATGCTGAAGCCACACAGGCAGAGCGCAGGATGGACAGCCGTGGGAGTTGGGAGGGATTTATCGCCTCCGGGGCGAGGACCCCTCAATACGCACGCACACACGCGCAAAACAAATGCGCTTGTCCTTTTAGAGAGAAACAGAATTGGAGAGGGGAGGCGAGGAGAGGAGAGGGGAGGAGGAGGAGGGGGAGGAGGGGAGGAGAGGAGAGAGAGGGGAGGGGAGGGGAGGAACACAGAGCTGTAGAGTAAGCTGGCTGGTTTCCCTCAGCATGTATTGATCCTGGGCAGGTTGGGATGGAGGTGCTGATGCTGGGGTTCCAGGCGATGACCTGGCGTCGTGGTTACGGGGGCCTGGGAGCCATTCCAGGGTCCCATACAGCAGCATTATGAAGGCATTAGAGACCAGGGAAAATATGCCAGCATCTAGTAAACAGCAGAGGAAATCGAATCTTCTTGTCAACTGTAGTTTTTTCTCTCTCTCTCCATTTCTCTCTCCCTCTGCGCCCTGCCGCCCTGGAGTCCGCAACCCCATTCTTCCGTGAACGAGTCCAGACACTTAAGCCTAGCTCCTGTTTCGGTGCAAAACACACAGCGAATGTAATTTAATAAGACATCACCTTTCTGTGTGCCGTAAGTAACACAAAATACAGCACGCAAAAAGCAGCAACATTGCGACACTCCATGGGGAGTGTGTGTGGAGATGGATTTCACATGATTAGGTCACAAATAGCATCGTTGCATAGAAACAACCTGAAGAGCTGATGGGGGAGAGAGAGAGATAGAGGGAGAAAGAGGGGGGGCGGAGTGAGAGAGAGGGGGAGGAAACGGAGGATGAATGTGAGAGGAGATGAATGGAGTTATGAGTGATAGAGAGAGGGGGAGAGGGAGAGAGGGAGGAGAAAGAGAGGGAGAGAGAGAGGGAGGAGAAAGAGAGAGAGAGGGAGGAGAGAGAGGAGAGAGAAAGTGAGGGGAGAGAGGGAGGCGAGTGATGGAGAAGGAGGAAGTAGTGGGTGAATGTGAGAAGTGATGAGGGAAGTGATAAAGAGAGATCGAGAGACAGGGAAGATGAAGGTGGAGCAGTTAAGGAGGAATGTGAGGTGTGCAAGGGGTCGATGGCAAAAGGGCAGGAGAAGTGTGAGAAGGGCGGGTTGGGGGAGGGGGGGAGATAAAGGGAGAAAGAGGAATGAGTAAGAAGGGTGGAGAAATGAAATGGGAGATAGAAAGGAAGAATGATGGAGGGGGAAGAGGAGGTAGCCAGATAAAATGAGAAGGAATTATAGAGGCAGAATTAGAGAGGAAAAATTAGAGGCTGAATTAGAGAATTAATTCTGTTAGAGAGAGACAGGATTAGAGGCAGAATTAGAGAGAGGCAGAATTAAGGAGAGGCAGAATTAGAGAGAGGCAAATTTAGAGAGAGGCAGACAGAGGGGCAGTTATAAAGAAAGAGTGGGACAGATTTATGGAGAGAGGCAGAATTGCGAGGCAGAGTTAGAGGGAGGGTGTCCCGGGAGAGGGGAGGTAGAGTTTGAAGGGTCCAGGGAGCGCCACAGAGAGGACAGGGTCAACGAGTCAGCTCTGTTTTGATGGGGGTTAAGTTCAGGGGCTTTGCCGCTTGGCCCCAGAGATGATATGTTTTCCACAGGGCCATGTGTGGTTGCCGTCCACGTCCCTGATACGGCCCGCTCCTGGAGTCAGGCCTGGAGCACATCAACACTCCGTCCTGGCCAACGATGAGTCAGCGTCGCAGTGAAGCCAGACAGACAGCAGGGGCCTGAGCACATGAGAGAGAGAGAGAGAGAGAGAGAGGCAGATTGAGAGTCCGAGAGAGAGGGGGTGAGAGGGGGGGAGTGACCCCCCCTGTGCACACATTTATCACAGCACAAAGACACACTCGGACAACTGCAGGCCCTAAAAATTACATGGGAGACTTCATCCCGATTTATCAGGTTGCGGCAGGCAACTGGGAAGGACATGGATCATCGTTCCCAGACTGGTTTCAGGAGGCCCGGCCCCAGCACCAGTCGCTGGCCAGCGACAGCCAGAGACACGTGGGCACGTCACTCCACTGATAAACGAGCATGCGCACACACACATGCACGCACACATGCACGCGCGAGCACACACACACACACACACACAACTCCTGCATGATGCCTGCTCGCAACTGCAAAGCATGTTTGTGTGTCGCTGGGTCTGTGTGTGTGCGTGTGTGTGTGTGTGTGTGTGTGTGTGTGTGTGTGTGAGTGTGTGTGTGCGCTAAGAACATGCCAAACAAGTGCCACAATCATCAGGCGTTTTAAAACCCTGATGATTGTCTGCGTAGGTTTCCAGCATTAGAACAGCAAGTGTCCTTGTGTAACCCTCCCTGTGTAGTCCATCCCCGTGATTAAGAAAGCTTAGCATTCTCACAAGGTGAAAACCAGTACGATAACACAATAGGGCAATCAGGCCTGGCGGGGTTCCAGTGGCAGCGCACGGCTAACGGTCAGCAAGACCTGGCGGAGGCTGACGGTGCCCATCAGAACCTCCACAGCAGCAGTGCTCTAGTGTGCTGTGGTACATGACACACACACACACACACACACACACGCACACAAATGCCTGCACACATGCACACACAGATGCATGATTTGCATCAGTGGGCATGTGCATGTCTGTGCACTGAGATATCCATCAGCCCACATTTTACACACACACACAAAGCCCACAGCCACACACACATTCTCTTCCTCTCTCCAACACACACAGACGGCATTTCCCCAGACCGAGTGGCGATTAGCTTTAATAGCTTTGGCGGGCGCGTCTGTGATGGCGCAGGGTACCGTCCTTTGGTAGCGCCTCGAATCACACACATGGAAAAAAAACATTGCTTCATTTCCCTGCTCTTATGAGGTAGGGAGGGGTAAGGAGGGGTAGGGAGGGGCAGGGTGGGGCAGGGAGGGGTTGGCAGGGGAAGGGGGGGCGCAGGGAGGGGTAGGGAGAAGTAAGGAGAGGTATGGAGGGGTAAGGAGGGGTAGGAAGAGGTAGGGAGGGGTAAGGAGGGTTTACACTTTGTACAATATTGCATTGTTTACACAAAGCAACTGTTTACATCATGATTAGTGTCATACATCACAAGACCCTGGACACCCAACAGTGTGTGCTGAGCTGCCTCCTTGGTAGGACGCAGTGCCTGCAAAACAGTCCCTGACCAACCAAACCAGCACATCACACGGATCTGACCGGGGGAGCATCTCAAGTCCAGCCCTTGATGTCCAAACAATCCAGGCTGTCCGGATAATGTCAGCAACTCTTACCCATCTACGCTGTTAGCTGACGTTAGACACGAGCATTCACTCAGTGACCCTCATATCTATTTTCTCATACCATCCACCAATAAAAGGGGAATAACAGTCCCTATTGAGCACAAAGCCCACGTTTCCCATCATAAGGACAGCAGAGGTGAGACAGCAGTAACTGTCTGCCTTGTTTGCAGCAGGCTGTCTTAGCAAAGAAAACTCTTCCTCTTTTGATGAGGTCAAGCAGTACACTGACTCCACGTGGCCTTCTAGTGGCAGGAGTAAAGCATCGTCTGAATATTCATTGCCTATAATCAAAGAAACCAATCGACCATGCACACACGCACATGCATGCGGTGGGCGGAGCATCATCTGGGCGGAGCATCAGCTGGGAGGAGCATTAGAGGTTACCTCCCCTTTCTTCGCTGCTTGTTCTGATGGCCGACGTGTGCATGTTTGCCACGCCACACAGCCTTGGCCGGTGCAGGGCCCGGTTCACACGGGCCTGGTGGGTTTTTTCACGTGTGCCTGACACCTTTGCCTTGAATTCTGAACTCATGGCGCCATTAACTTCAAGTCCCATTTGGACAACAGTCAGAAGGCTGAAAAATAACACGCAGCCAGCACCTACAGTCCAAACACTGGAACCTGATTAAAACAGGAAGTAACCAAAGATGAACCCAGTTTAGAGCGTTCGCCTCGCAATCTAGAGGCAGCTTGAACATTTCTTTGTCTTCCGGGGATACGTGGCGACCGTTCACTTGCATTTTTGAGGCACAAATAATTTTTTCGGGTTTAAAGGCCGTCAATTCTTGCCGGAGTGTTCGTCTTCGTTAGCGTGTGGAATAAGGCGGCCTGTCCACCGAGGAGGCACCAGCGCCCTGCAAGGACAATTACCTGATTGGTTCTGCTGTCACTGTCAGACATGTGCATGTTAAATTGTGACCAGGAGCTCTGCCAGCATGTCAGACACGCCCACACATGCACCATCCACTCATACGCACACCCACTTAAGGCCTGTGCTACCCTAAACAACCACACCCACACACGCACACACACAGGCTGGTTGAGCCTCTCCGTGTTGATAAATTGTAGCTTGGACAGCCAAGCTTAAATATCTTCATCATTCATACATGTTACTGATGAGCTATTTCGTCTTTGCTAACGACTCCCTGGCATGTCACGACGTATGACTCCCATCAGCCTATTCGGCTCAGATCCCAACTTAGCGACTGTACCTTAGCTGAGCAGTGTGTTATGGCTGTAAGGTAAAAAATAGACCACAGCTGTGTATCTGTGTTTTGTTTCAGGTTAATGAGAGGTCAGAACTGATCTGAGACCTGTTTGTGGTAACGGGCAGTGTTGCCGTGGCGAGGGGTGGGGTGGGGTGGGGGGGGGGGGGGGGGTGGTCGGGGATTGGGTGGGGGTGGGGGTGGGCGACGCGGCTCCTGTTTCTGGTGCAGAGCAGGAAAATCCCAGCAGACCCCAGTGGGCTCATTATCCAGACGGGAACCTTCCCAGACCTGCTCGTGCCCCCCTCGCCTTAGTCCTGCTGCTCGCTGCCCTGAACAGCCTTAACGACACGCCGTTCCTGCCCCAGACAACCGCCCTCTGCTGCAGAATAATGACACCCCTCCTCTAACTCAGCATGGCCATTCTGCCCCTCCCTGGGAAGAAATGGGAAATTTGTACTCTGTTGCACACATGTGTATACACACACACACCCACACGCACACGCACACACACACGCACACACACAGTGTTTGCCCCCTAACCATTTATGTTTTCATGTTTCAAATGCCTCCTACTGTTTATTCTCATAATTGGGGGTGGGAGGCCGATTTTTAAGGTAACTGTAGGTCGTAATAGCAACTTCAAATATCAGTTCGCTCCCTGATGCTGTGGTCACAAGCCATATCATAAGTGTGTGTGTGTGTGAGTGTGTGTGTACACCTCTAGGCAAGTTTAAGAGAAAGACAGGCATAGCACCCACGGGTAGCAGTTTGACAGTCTCTGGGTTGTGTAAGCCATATTATTTTACACCTGTGTTCCACAGATGCACAGAAGGAGAAAACTAACCCAAAAAACATAGGCAGAGAAAAAATGTCTCCTTGCATCAGTGAATCCTCTGTGTATTGGGTGTGTGTGTGTGTGTGTGTCCCTAAGTGTGTGTGTGCCAAACTCAGTTCAGACTCATGGTCAGTTTCTTATAACAACCACATAAATTCCCCAACACCTCCACACCAAAGGATAAAATGATCAGTAACGTTATTTTCTCCTGTGTCTGTGGTGTGTCTGTGTCCATGTGTGGTGGGGGTTGTGTGTGTGTGTGTGTGTGTGTGTGGGCGCATGTGTGCGTGTGTGTTTCCAGTGGACGGAGGCTGGAGCGAATGGAGCAAGTGGTCAGCGTGCGGCGCGGACTGTACCATGTGGCGGAGCAGGGAGTGCACCCAACCTGCCCCGGGCACGGGGGGCAAAGCCTGCCAGGGCCTGGACCTGCAGTCCCTCAACTGCACCAGCGAGCAGTGCCCCCAGAGTGAGTGCCAGCAGGGCGGCGCCCCGTCTGCGGGGCAGATGTGTGTTAACCTGTCCGGACCCTCCGAGCCTGCCAGCGATGCGTGGTGTTCCGGATAACTGCACCTTCCTCCGGCGTAGAGATCGTAGATGTGCTGACGGGAGCCTAAAGATCTGAAGCACTTGCGTTTTTATTTTATTAATCTGGTTGAGGACCCCCAGCATGGAGGCACTGCATCATCGACTTTCTCATCACGGGGTGGTGGGGGTGGGGGTTTAGGGTGCAGCGAGGCGCGTGAGATCAGGTCCGGCGAGCCATTGTTGTCACCCGCGTCACCCACGTCATCAATCCGTCATCACGTCGCATAGAGACGTCGGCGCCGAAGCACCGAGCCCTGTTCTAAGCCCGTCTTAAGCAGCTGCTCCACCTCCACGCCAATTCCAGACAGGGCCCCCGTGTCCCATTACGGCTCACCTCAGACACCGGGGGCACCGCACCGCAGGCCGACACGCCGAACGTGCCTTTCATCTCCACGTGGCCAGGCTTGCGCCGTTAGCGCACTGTTAAAAAAGAGAAGGGGAGAGGGGGAGAGGGGAGGAAAGGTAGAAAGAGAGTGGAGCGATGGTTCTGGTGACCCGGTTCCAAGCACGGGAATACGGCCATGGTCATTCCGGGCTTGGTCCGGTTCGGCTGCTTTTCCTGGGAAGCCAGCCGGGCACCAGCTCCTCTCCGTTCCGTGCTGGAGCTACAGCAAGTTCAGCCTCCAGCAGAGAACTCGGGGTTGCTGGAATCGAGGCCGTTGGAGTTGTCCTCACCTCCCATGCTGAGCTCAACGGAACAGGCGGGATCGCCGTCAAACCCGTGACCTGACGTTACAGTCGGTTTGTTGGTATCTGGCCAGTGGTTGGACCTTAAACCATGCTCCCATGTTCTGTTAGTAAAGTAATGTATGCACACACACACACACACACACACACACTTCTGGATCGGAGCACTCGCTGTGGAGTTGTTGTTTTGGATAAGCGGAGCTGCAGGAGTCCTGGGGTGAGACAGGGTCAGTGAGAGCTGATCTGTGAGCTGTGTCTCAGGGGTGAGCGTAGCCACAGAGAGCTGGTGGATGAGTTGGTGCCAGTTGTGGGTGGGGGTGTGTGGATGGAGCTGTCTTCAGCACCACAGAAGTTTTCTTGTGTGTGTCTCTCTCTAGCTCAGGTTTAGTGTTGAATGATCCCTCAAGATTAAGAGCTTGCTCTCATGCTCCCTGTCTCTCTCTCTCTCTCTCTCTCTCTCACACACACACATACACACACACACACACACACATGCCTTCAATACCCCTTCCCACCACACATGCTAACAAACACGCACACTCACTCTCACACACACACACACACACTGAATAGGCAGAAATCGGAGCGAAGTAGAATGCTGGCCACAGTACAATTCTCACCGCAATCTGTTCCCAGCAGATGTACGTCCACAGACAATGGGCCCGTGATGTATCGCAATAGGCAGAAATCCTGCAGGCTGTGGCCTCTCCGCTCAGCAGCCAGGCTTCTCTGGCTATAATTAGCTGCCCGGGGAAACTTTCAGTCAAACAAAGACTGTGGGAGAGAGAGAGAGAGAGAGTTTGGCCCATGAAGATTTGTCATGGACTGCTCCTTGTTAAATTTAAGACGAAAAAAAATCAACTGCTACTCATGACTGGAAGGCCATGGCGCTACACTGCTCCCCCTGCAGGAGGCCGGACCCGACGTCTGTGGGGCGGAGGAGCGGAGCAAACACACCTACGCGACGCCTCCACTCCCGAGCCTCCGAGATGCTTGCGGGTCTAATTAACAGCCTGGCCATCGTCCAGGCAACGGCATCAGCACCAGGAGGCGTAGGGTGTCGGGCCGGCGGCGGCGAGGGGCGGCGGCGAGGGTCCGGCGGGGACGACCTCCGCCGTGACCGTCCCTCCTGTCGTGCGCCGCTGCTAGTGACCATCACAGAAGCTCCGCGTTTCTGCCGGCGTTGCGGCCATCGCCGACCTGCTTCTCTGCCTGCGGCCCACAGTCCTTTTTCCTCACAAGTTCCAACTCCAGCTGGTGTCTCGGGCCGCATTTCATTCGGGGCATCACGGGAGGTGAGGCGGTCACGTTCGTCGCGGAGGTTTCGGCTGCCGTGTTAGCGCGACCTCGGGAGCCGGCCATTACTCATCTTGGCACACGCAGCCGCGCTGGGCCGCGAGATGAGAAATCTCCGGGCCCGCCGTGACGAATGCCCCTCGATAACGCCCACGGAACCCGCTGGGTCATATTTATCAGCGGAAGAAAGGAATGCGGTCTTTAGGAAAGCTCGTACCAGTCGCGGGGGGCCGACATTACTCACTGGGAGGTGCTTGGAGGCAACGTTCTGCCTGCATTGAAACCTGAAACCTGACTGGGATACCCTGTCCCATCCCCCCCACACACAACCCCACCAAAGTTTGAATAACATGGAGGTTTTTGCCTTTTCCTGGATTTTCCGCCCACTTGCACTTCTGTCTTTCTGCGCTCTGTGTTACATGATGGTGAATTAAACGGTGGTCATTTAGAGTGGAGCAGGAAGGTGTCGGGTGCTGAGACGCCGATGCGAGAGAAAACCCGGAAAGGGTGACGGGATCCTCCAAGTGGAACCACAGGAGTGAAGGAATAAGGAACAGGCAGGCGTAGTCAAGGATGTGTGTGTCAACATCAGAAAGCTAGCGGACTCGCTAAAGGGGCTCAGAGCGAGAGTGTAAGGTTGAATGTAGGCTGCACCGGGGGAGGACAGAAACGAAGTGTATAGAGGGATCTGACGCTGAGTCAGAGGAGGAGGGAGATATCAGACTGGTTGGGTTCGTCAGAGGTGGAGGGAGATATCGGACTGGTTGGGTTCGTCAGAGGTGGAGGGAGATATCGGACTGGTTGGGTTCGTCAGAGGTGGAGGGAGATATCGGACTGGTTGGGTTCGTGAGGGGCCCTGTCAAGTTGACCGGGTGAGCAGCGTGCGTTACAGACTGGTGGATTACAGCTGAGGGAGGCATGTGCATGACAATTGGGCAAGGCGTATATTACAGCTAGCAGAGCAAATGTGTTACAGCTAGGCGGAGTGCTACAGTTGAGTAAGGTGTTGGTGATACAGCTGGGTGGGGTGATACAGCTGGGCAGGGTGATACAGCTGGGCAGGGTGATACAGCTGGGTGGGGTGACACAGCTGGGCAGGGTGTTACAGCTGGGCAGGGTGATACAGCTGGGCAGGGTGATACAGCTGGGCAGGGTGATACAGCTGGGCGGGGTGTTACAGATGGGCAGGGTGATACAGCTGGGCAGGGCGTGTGTGTTACAGCTGGGTGGGGTGATTCAGCTGGGCAGGGTGATACAGCTGGGCAGGGTGTTACAGCTGGGCAGGGTGATACAGCTGGGCAGGGTGTTACAGCTGGGCAGGGTGATACAGCTGGGCAGGGCGTATGTGTTACAGCTGGGCAGGGTGATTCAGCTGGGCAGGGTGATTCAGCTGGGCAGGGTGATTCAGCTGGGCAGGGTGATACAGCTGGGCGGGGTGTTACAACTGGGCAGGGTGTTACAGCTGGGCAGGGTGATACAGCTGGGCGGGGTGTTACAACTGGGCGAGGGATACATGTTACAGGTGTACGAGATGTGAGCTACAGCTGGATGAGGTGTTACATTAGCTGAGCAGGGCATACGTGTTACATCTGAGTACATTAGCGCAGTGTTTTAGTAAAATGCAGTTTTGGTTGGTGAAAGGTAGGAAAAGAGCATCACTGCTTGAAGAAACAGCGTAATGGTTTGCCTTAATTAGTCAGTTTGCCAATCACAGGTTCTTTTGGCTATGATTACTGGCTTCATTATGTGGGTTTTCCTTCTCCCTTATGGAAGGTTTACACGCAGGCTCTCTAAACAGAAACATCACTAGAGATACATGCAAATGGGAGAAGCTTCCAGAACATGTGAAATAAAATTCAAATGTCTTGGCTGAAAAGCATATGATATTGACAGTAAACAGTCGGGAGTTACTGTATATTTATCAGTATATATATCAGGGTAATATTGCAGGAGGATCTCTGCACTGTATACAGTACAAAACATATGCAGGGATGGGTTGTTAATGGCGTACTCAGGAGTACTAATATTTACATTTACATTTACATTTACATTTACGGCATTTAGCAGACGCCCTTATCCAGAGCGACTTACAAAAAGTGCTTCATATTTACATAAGTGTTGATGAGCACACACTAGCACACTGGAGACAAGGGAGAATAACGATATAAGACGAGTCACTCTACACTATAATTCTATACACGAGATACTATATTTGTGTGTCCTCGCGTGTGTGCGGTTGAGCGCGTGAGAGAGAGGGAGAGCGTGTGTGTGGAGGGGGGGGGGGGGGTGTGGGGGGGAGCTGGGGGAAGCGGTTGAAACTGCACAGTGGGGCTTCCTGAAAATAAAACGAGGCGGACCGTCCCCATGTCATCTGGGATAACGTATAAAACAGCCTTCTGACTCACTTGGCTTAGAGAGTCACGCGTCCCGGCGATTAGACAGTGTACTTTAATAGAAGTGACAGGGGCTTTTTTGCGATAGGCAGAGAAGAGGATGCGTGAATTGTGGAGTCGGCAGTGGAATTGTGGGAAGACCTAAAGTACGTTTTCCTGCCAACACTGGACTGTAGACCTCAGTACAGGCAGGAGAACTCCTCCACACCACCAATCAGCTAACAGTTGGCGGGTCAACGCCACGGAGATCCGTGAGGAGGAGAGAAGCTTAATGAAAATACGCAGTCGCACCTCAGAGAGACTCCAGACTTAAGCTGGGTGTCGGACGGCAGGCGGAGGTGTAGATAGGTGTAGATGGGCATCGTCGTGTTCAGGCAGATCGGGCGAAGCTTGAGTTTTGTGCTGCAGAGGCCTGGTGGAAATGCAGCAGCCCAAGGCCTGATCTGACACTCCATCTGAACAAAAAAGTGATAATTCCTCCCCACTACCCCCACCCATCCAACCCCACCCCCACCTCAACACCCCCCCTCTTTTTTGCGTGCCCACTGTAAAATGCTGTTCAAGACTCTGAAATCCGAAATGCCATCTATTATACTCATGGACCAGACCAGGCAATCAAACATGTGCCTGGCTGATCATGAAAGAGTTGCGATGAAACTCTCCATGGTAGAACTGTCAAATATGAACTTTGGACTCCTCTTGTTAGACCATGGGGAAAAGCCTTTGATCGTATTGGTCATAGCTATCTCTTTGATGTCTTGCTAGGGGTTGAGGTTGGAGGGACTTTGCTCTGTTGTTATTATATACCGAGGTCTCCTGTGTCAGGAAGGTGGGAAAGACTCTTAGCAGGGTCGATACAGGTTGCCGAGGCGTTCGGCAAGTTGTCGGGTCAGCCGTTTCCGCTAGCAACTGAAGCAGAAGGCAGCGAGGGTCCAGGGGCCCTTGGCAACAGGTTTGGCACTTGCAGGTTATGCAGACTCCCTGATGGCGATCGCTATGGGGCAGGCGAGACGCGCGGGACTCACCTGCAGCACAGGACTCGCCTGCAGCGCGGATTAGCCAGCCAGGAGGGAGAAGCAAAGGCAGATGCTCGTTTTCCAACCTGCGAGCCACCAATGATGTTAGTGCGGGGCGGAACCGCTGTGTTATCCGTCCCGGGGCGCGGACGAGCCAATCAGGACGCGGGATGGCACGCTCGAATCCCGCGAGGCTGCAAAGTATGACGGGCCAACAGACTATCGGGACGGACGCGATTGCCGTGACGAGTGTGTTACAGCGGGAAGGAGGGAGATCATTAACAAGCTGGCAGCCGTTCACCAGCAGAAGCAGATGGCACCAGTGAAGTCCACTTCTAGTTCGTTAGCCGCCACACCGAAAAGACCAGCAGACTTACCTGATGAAGACCGCTGGTATTCTTTGAATATACAACATGCATTTTAAATGTAACTGTGTTACTGTCATAACTGTGTTAATTATAAAGCGACCTTGGCTATGTCGAAAGGCGCTATATAAGAGTAAATTTCATTTATTGAATGCTAATTATTAATGCTACTTGATATGGTTGTTATATATACGTATTCATATATATACAGTATTATATGTATATATATACAGGTGGGCCGACAGCATGACGTTTCGGGGTGTAAACAAGGCGGGGCGAGGGCCTGTAAACGTTACCTCAGGCCGTGTGTGCGAGCTGCTTGCGCATCTGCCTGGAGACGCTTCTCTGTGGCGGCGGCGGAGACTGGCGGGTGGGCAGGGCGGCAGTGACAGGTGTTATGGAGCTCGCTGTTGCCAAAGAAGCCCTGCTGAGCGCCGTAATAAATGGGTTCCTAACGACAGACAGACGTGGAGCTGAAGCCTACCAAGAGCTGCCGGTGGACTTTTTGTAGGGCATTGACTTTGTTTATGAAATCCTCAGAGAAACCCTGTGCCTAGGGTTCGTATGAGAGTGGGCATCATTCCTCACGTTTGGGCGGTTCTTACTGGGACCTTGGTGCACTCTTGTACAGAAATGTAAATGTTGCTCGCCAATGTTTGGCTTTTGACAGGCTAAAATTGGCTGCGAAGGCTAGAAATGAGGTTGAGATGCGGCTTATCGTATTTGTGTTGTGTGGTCTATGCATTTCTTAGAGAACAATTTTATTGTTACAAGTTCTAGACGTTCCAGACGGTTTGGTCTGGTGCAGACGCATCATTCTGTTGTCGGTGTGGCGCTTAAAGAAGTTTGAGGATATTTCAGGTGTGAGGAGGAATTTGATGGCAGTCTAATGCATTAAAGGCGGCGGTCAATGTGTGTTCTCATTCTTTTTATGTTTCTATCTCTCTCCTCTCACTTCAGAGTGAGACTGTTTCACCTACAGACACTTGGCTTCCTGCTGCTTCTGGGACTCTGTTATGTTACTGTCTCTGAGCTGTGCAGTGATTAAAGAGGGAGAGAGTGTGTGTGTGTGTTTGAGAGAGAGAGAGAGTGAGAGAGAGTGTGTGTGTGTGTTTGAGAGAGAGAGAGAGACAGGCAGTAGGAGAAGGGAAGGGAGTGTGGAGGAATTTAATATAAACAGAAGCTCGACTCCTTCCTTTCCTAAATGCATCAAGTGGAAAAGGAATTGTGTGTGTGTGTGCATGCGTGTGTGAGCAAAAGAGATAGTGAGGAAGAGTGAGGGTGAGATTTTAAAAGGAGATGTGGAGAAGACCGGCCTTACTGAATTAGGTAGAATCTATCCAATTATAAAACCTGATTAACTCTGTCAATTAAAGCGTGATGGACGTCCTTTCAATTATTGGCCCGCTGCATGAAAATCGATGGCTGTGAGCACCAGGTCTATAGTTAGCCTGCGGAATTGGTCCCCTATGGCACCTGCTGGCGGCGATAAAAACTCCACCCGCTGATGCTCTGATAAGCCCAAGGAGCTTTACGCCGAGAACAAAGGGGCGGGGCCTGCAGGGAGGGGAGGGGCCGACGGGGACAAAGACGCCTGTCATTCCGGCGGGCACGGCCTTTCGTGCCAGCGGCTTTTGGGAGTGTTCACGTTCACGCGTGCACACGCTCACACGGATGGCTACACACACACAATCAGGGGGCAGCAAAATCTGAGTGGCAAAATAAATCAGTTCAAAGGCTTGATCCTGTGGTTGCAGCCCAGGGGTCATTTATGGAACATTTTATTTCAACTTATCCTGCCTTAGCACCTGCTAGCACACACACACACACACACACACACACATTCTCACTCTCCCTTTCTCTCTCTACAGTTCTTCACACACACACTCCGTCTGTCACATGCACACACACCTTTTCACGCACACTCACTCTCTCACTTCTTCACCTTCTCTCTTTTCCTGTCATTACTCCCTCACTTTCCTCCTCTCCTCCCCGTTTCCTTCATGCGCGCCGTCGGGTCGGCGACAGTGTGTGTGAGAAGCGTGGGTGTGTTTACGCCTGAGCGCGTTCAGCTTGGCCCTCCTCACTGTCGCACTATCGACAAAGCACCAGAACTTTCCCCGAGGTGCGGCCTCTCCGCTGGACAGGTCTACACCCCTCCGCCCCTCACCAAAACAGGCAGCCTCTCCGTACCACGCTCTCCGAGACTTCCAGGGTGGCGCGTGAGACTTCTAGGATGGTGCGTGACACTTCTAGGATGGTGCGTGAGACTACCAGGGTGGGGTGTGCACTGGTGCTTCATGTGTTATTTACAACTCGGAGTCAATATGCACTGCATTAAAAGAGCGAACCGAGACCTATCTGACAGTCGTTGTTTATCGCGAAAGTCTAACCACAAATTGATTGCCATGAAGATGATATTTATTTCGACTTTGTGATTGAGGGTGTGATTAACAATTAGGGTTGAGTTTAATTAAACTCACACTGCTGTCAGAACCGTAATTGTCAGCTCTCTTAATTGTCACCGAGACAATCGTTGTTGTCATTGTTGCTTGGAGGGGGATGGAGAGGAGGGGGGCGTGAGAAGAGATCATGGAAGAGTTCTGATTGAATCATTTCCTTTGACAACTTCACTGTTGTTGAATCCAAACAAACACAGCTGTTTGTGTGTATGTGTGTTTCTGGGTGTGTGTATGTGTGTGTGTGTGTGTATGTGTGTGGGGCTGGGGGTGGGGCTGGGTTGGACAGGGACTAAGGGAGTTCCCCTCCAATACTGGATCCACGGCCTATGCAGATCCCTCCTGAAGCTCTTTCTGTGATTGGGCCCCGTGATCTAGTCAGGGTTATCTGGGAGACGAGCGTGCAGGTTCACCTGGTTACCAACCTGAAGCCCTCAGCTGGACACACTTTCCTACTTGTTTTATGGGCATGTGGGCAGTCATGGTCTGGTCGTTAGGGAACCGGTCTTGTGACCGGAGGGTTGTGGGTTCGATTCCCAGGCCTGAGGCTATGACTGAGGTGCCCTTGAGCAAGGGACCTAACCCCAACTGCTCCCCGGGCGCCGGGCTAGGGCTGCCCACCGCTCTGGGCACGTGTGCACCACAACCCCCTAGTGATCACTAGTGTGTGTGTGTGTGTGTGTGTCTTCTGACTGCACAGATGGGTAAATGCGGAGAACAAACTTCGATTGGGGTGACAATTACAATTGACTAATGTGGCTATCTTTATTGTAATTTAATTATTTGAATGCTTTGCTTATATATCGATAATGTAGAACTGTTTGTTAGTATATTATTTTAATGTCTCTCGGATAGGTCTAAAATACGAGTTGTAAATAGTCTTTAAGCAGTGTTCAAATTATGTATCATATAGAGATGGATATTCAAAAAATGTAAATGTCGGAGGTGGAGCAGGGGAGTGGAGACCAGCAGGCTGAGGTGGAGGTGCCTTGTGTTGAGGGTGTGGCGTCTCTCCTCCAACCTGCTGGTGGTGGAGCATTAAAGTACCTCACAGTGCAAACAAACATCTCCCCCCTAGAGAGTGACGGGGTCGACTGTCACACGAGACCCATGTCCCATCACCACCACTGACTAGAGTGACTCTGGACATGATCGTCTTAGACACCGCACTGCAGGAGGAGAGAGTTTACAGCCTGTGCCATCCCCCCGTGACACACACACACACACACACACACTCCTTTTTTTCCGTGTGTGTCTTTCAATATCAAGGCTTTAAATTCAGCAGCAGTGAAGTGCTGAAGGCACAGTCTACCACTCCCCTCTCTCTCACCGTGGAATGACCCCCCCCCTTCCCCCCCCCACCCTACACTAGCCAGTGGTCCAGTCCCGGGCCTGACTGCTCATTGGCCACGCCCCTTCCTCAGGCTCTTCCAGTTGCTTGGTGCGTCTCGAGAGCAGCTGCTGACTTGAGCTACAAAAGTAACACATCAAAGGCTGTGTGTGTGTGTGTGAAAGGCAGAAGAACTGATTCGGATCCTGTGATTGAGCTTCACCCTCCATCCTGAACGCGTTGCGGGAAAGTGAGCGTGCTCGGATGCCAGCTGTTCAGTTCCAGTTGTTCATGTAGCAGCAGAATATTTGCTTCAGTGCTGATCCCCATTTGTCTTTCCCTCTCCATTTCCCTCTTTCACACTCATTTCACTCATTTCTTGCCTCTCATGCTGAATTCTTGTCCCTCTCTCTCCCTCTCTCACTCTCTCTCTTTCACTCTCTCGCTCTCTGCCATCTTATCTTTCTCTCTCTCTCTCTTTCATTCTGTCTCTCACTAACTCCTTGTCTTTGTCTCTCTCTTTCTAATTTTCTCATTCTCTCTCTTGTCCTCTCCCCCCCCCCGCGCAGCTGCGGCCGGTGCTGAGGACGTGGCCCTGTACGTGGGCATCGTGGCGGTGGCGCTGTGCCTGGCCCTGCTGCTGGTCGTGCTAGTCCTGGTGTACCGGCGGAAGAAGGAGGGTCTGGACGCAGACGTAGCCGACTCCTCCATCCTCACCACCGGCTTCCAGCCCGTGGGTATCAAGCCCACCAAGCCAGGTGTGTGGGCACCGCACAGGGCCACCCGCTGCAGTAGGCTATCTTTACGCTTCTCTACCCGTCTCTGTCCTCGTGTATGTGTGTGTTTGTGTGTGTGTGTGTGTTTGTGTGTGTGTGTCCGAATCCCCCCCCCACCCACCCCTCGTGCTTGTGTGCTGGTCGCATGTGTGTTTTGTGTTCGTGCGACACACACACCACTCCGTCTCGGTCGCACCACCTGCTTTAAATTCAGTAGAGAAGCCCGTTAGAGCGCCGGGCCGAGCAGCTGGCTATCCCGGCGCCGGGCGTGAGCGGGAGACACCGGCGCTGGACGGGCGTGAGCGGGAGACATCGGCGGGCGGTCTTCCGCTCCAAAGCCGTACCGGTTCCCCGCCCTGCGTTTAAGACCACATTCTTCCCACTGACTTTTTGCCTTTAATCTGATGTGACAGGAATGAAAGTGGCTCCCGAGTGGAAAATGGAGGGTAGTCCAGACATAGAATTCTATTTTTTAATGCCTTAAGCAAGCCAGAAAAGAGCTTTATTTTTAAAAACATGTTCTCCTAAGCTAGCCTTAAAAGCTGTATGAAATTGATTGTGGTTACTGAGGAGAAGAATGAATTGATTTATCCATGAGGGAGTTCTTATCAGGGTTAGGGCTTTGTGAACAGGGACTTGTTTGTGTGCATGTATGTGTGTGTCTGTGTGTGTGTGTGTTTTCATCGACTGTGTGCTGTTTAAATGAATGTCCCCTGGAGCTGACTTTCTGAACACGGGGCCGCAGTTTGTGTAGGTTTTTCAGCAGGGAATAAAAGAGCAATCAGGTCCAGGACTGGAGAAGGTGTCCAGCACACACTCTTTAAGAGAGAGTGATCAGGTCCAGGACTGGAGAAGGTGTCCCTCATTAAGAGGGAGTGATCAGGTCTTGGATTGGAGAGGGGACCCCTCATTAATTGAGAGTGATCAGGTCCAGGACTGGAGAGGGTGCCAAGTACACACTCTTTAAGAGAGAGTGATCAGGTCCAGGACTGGAGAGGGTGCCAAGTACACACTCTTTAAGAGAGAGTGATCAGGTCCAGGACTGGAGAGGGTGCCCAGTACACACTCTTTAAGAGAGAGTGATCAGGTCCAGGACAGGAGAGGGTGCCAAGTACACACTCTTTAAGAGAGAGTGATCAGGTCCAGGACTGGAGAGGGTGCCCAGTACACACTCTTTAAGAGAGAGTGATCAGGTCCAGGACAGGAGAGGGTGACCAGTACACACTCTTTAAGAGAGAGTGATCAGGTCCAGGACTGGAGAGGGTGCCCAGTACACACTCTTTAAGAGAGAGTGATCAGGTCCAGGACAGGAGAGGGTGCCCAGTACACACTCTTTAAGAGAGAGTGATCAGGTCCAGGACTGGAGAGGGTGCCAAGTACACACTCTTTAAGAGAGAGTGATCAGGTCCAGGACTGGAGAGGGTGCCAAGTACACACTCTTTAAGAGAGAGTGATCAGGTCCAGGACAGGAGAGGGTGCCAAGTACACACTCTTTAAGAGAGAGTGATCAGGTCCAGGACTGGAGAGGGTGCCCAGTACACACTCTTTAAGAGAGAGTGATCAGGTCCAGGACAGGAGAGGGTGCCAAGTACACACTCTTTAAGAGAGAGTGATCAGGTCCAAGACAGGAGAGGGTGTCGATGATGTATTCTTTAATAGGTAGTTGTAAAGGCTCCGTTAGCATTAAGATTTCAGTTCATTCTTACTCTATGTCCAGTCAGTCAGCTCTTAATATTCTATCACTAATGCCTGCTCTCTGTCTCTCTCTCTCTCTTTCTCTCTCACTCTCTTTCTCTCTCTGTCTCCTTTCTTTCCTCACTCTTCCTCTTTTATGTCTGTTCTCTCTCTCTCTCTGTCTGTTCTCTCTCTCCTTCTGTTCTCCCCCCCCCCTCTCTCCCTTCTTTCCTTCACACAGAGAACTCTCACCTGCTCACCATCCAGCCTGACCTGACCACCACCACCACCAGCTACCAAGGCACGCTGCGCTCGCGCCTGGACGTCGGCGAGAAGTTCTCCATGAGCAACGGACCGTTGCTGGAGCCACTGGCCAACGGCTCACACACGCTGCACAACGGCAAGCTGCCCAGTGACCCCGGCGACTTCGTCAGTCGCCTGTCGTCCCAGAGCTACTTCAAGACCCTGCCCAGAGACAGCGCCGACACCTCCTACGGCACGTTCAACTTCCTGGGAGGACGCCTCACCATCCCCAACACGGGTGAGCTGGACTGGGACGGGGGGCGGAGCTTGGTTTGGAAAGGGGAGTGGTTATGTTGCGCGAGTGTTTTGTTTTGATGTTTTTTCTTTTATATGGATACTTTTTGCAGCTGAGCATAGGGCCCTTACACCAAGAGCTTGGCCCAAAAACTGTGTAAACAGCCGTGTAAACAACTGTGTAAACAGCCGTGTAAACAGCATGTGCAAACTGTGTATATGCAGAAAGCAGCACTTACACTGCTAGAGTCATGATGGGGATCTGACTATAAAGGCCTTGTAAGTGGGCCAGGCAGACACGTAACTCACAGTGTCACAGAGGCCATGGGTTCGAGAGCTTGTTTCTCCCAGCGCGGGGTCACTGTGGCCAGCATGCAGAAGACCAGCCTGTGACCCTCTCTGTGCCTTCCCTCCCGTGACCCTGTCCGCCCCAGCGGCAGCCGGCGCAACAGCTAACTCTCCTCTCCTCCATCTGCTGGATATATATATATATCAAACACAGCAACCCAAAGGCTATAGGCCCAAGCAGCTGGTCAACTGACCCTCTCGCATTATTAAAGAACAGAGGAAACAGAATTATACAGAAAATTTCATTTCTTCCACCTCAGCAATATTTCAGAAAGTAAAGCTTAAGCCCAACCGCTGAAATGTAAATGCCAGTTGCTTCAGTAGTTTTTCTAGTAACGTCTTTGGCCTCGTCAGCTTTTAGATGCTGCTGGCAATCAGCAGAGATACACGGTCGAGCTGCTGGTTGTTGATGTTGTTGTTGTTGTTGTTGATGTTGTTGTTGGTTTTATCTGTGGTGATTGGTTGGTATCATGACGCTGCCTCTACTGCGGGGCACCTGGTTCAGTCCCCTGTCCACACACGTGTACCTCGCTGTACCCAGAAGTCTCCATGGGCAGGACTCCTAATGTTCCTCATCACGTGTAGGATGATCGCTTTGGGGCAAAAACATGGGGCAGTTGTATAAATGTAAATGACTGGCACATCTGGGTGATGCTGCTGACGGTGTGTTGAATATGCATTTCCCTGCCATGCACACACACACACACACGACACGCCAGCCTCCCCTCAGTTCACCAGGAACACGAAACTTCCCCACACGACTGATTTGAAAGAAGCTGATTCAGTCAAACAGCAGTGAGCTGGGGCTAAACTTAGCATGTTGCTAATGGCTCAGTGCTTAAGGTTTCTGGTGGAACTCAGCTCTACATTACAGTCATCAATCTTCACACATAACTGCGCGTTCTCCACCACACGCACCGCAGTGGAACATTCATACACTGACAGCTCAGTATAAATACACCCATAATGCTAATGACACTGATAAATAACATCTAGGTCTTTCTGCCCTAGTATAAGACAAAGCCCAAAACTGATCCCAGACCAGCACCTTCCTCTTCTCTCTGCTGAAGGGAGGAGACGGCTAGCCCCTACACGGAGGACTTATCGGCACCCAGGGAGAATATGGGGTTGGAAGAGCGTCAGTAAATGAACCTCTATCTGCCCTCTCTTTGGTCTTCTTTGCATCAGGGATCAGCCTGCTAATTCCCCCGGAGGCCATTCCTAGAGGCAAGATCTACGAGATCTACCTGACCGTGCAGAGAAAGGAAGATCTGAGGTGAGTTCCATCCCCAACACAGAGGAGAGGCGCCAGGCACCCAGACAAAGGTGCTGGGGAAGGGGGATAAAGCCTGTGCTGGCGGCCACTTCAGAGTGGATTTGAACTATATTCCCCCATGCTGGGGTGCGCGAGTGTGTGTGTGTGCGCATGCATATCTGTATGCAAGTTTTTCTGGTCTGACCTGTGAGTAATACCAGCTTCAGAAATTAAAGGACTGCATGCTTGGTGTGTGATGGACCACCTTAATCTCAAAATCTCACAAGTGTGCACGCATGCGCACACACACACACACACACACACACTCCCCAAAGACTGGTGGACTAGAAGGGTTTTTGGCTCGTCAGTTCATACTCCATCCACCACATCTACCCTACTGGCAATGACTACCAGCAACAACAGTAATAATGATGATAATAATAATTGTAATAATAATAATAATAGTATGTTATTATAATAATGATGATGATGATGATAATTATCGTCATCATCATTATTCTGGACCTGATTATTATTATTATTTACTCTAGTGGTGAGAGTATGTTTAGCATGCGAACAAGTTGCCCATGCTGGTCGTGTTGGCGCCCCCTGCAGGCTGCCCCTGGCTGGGTGTCAGACCCTGCTGAGCCCTGTGGTGAGCTGCGGTCCGCCAGGCGTGGTCCTCACCCGGCCCGTCATCATCAGCATGGACCACTGCTCGGACGCCTGCCCTGAGAACTGGGCCCTCCGGCTGAAGAAGCAGTCCTACGAAGGAAGCTGGGAGGTGAGGATGGTTTGCAGAGGGAGGCAGGTGGTGTTGTGTGTGGTTGGGTGGAATTGTGTGTATGTGGCCAGCAGCATCCCCCTTTAACCCTTTGCAATGGAGTCACATGTTCTGGGCGGAACCACATGTGACAATGAGCTATTGATGATGTAACAATGGCAGTAATTAACAACACTCAAAGAATAGAACTCTGATTAGAATTCTGGAACTGCACATGCGTACACAGAAAAGCCCTTCATCTGCCCATGAGTGTGTTGTGAGCCAGCATTGGACAGGCACCACCCAGCCAGCAGAGCGGCAGGTGTGCAGGGAGGATGAGGAGGAACAAGAGGGAGATGGAGGAAGGACCTTGGGGAGGGGGCGCGAAGGTCTTCTTTCATGTTCGATATTGTGCATAAATTATTCAGGGCCCCTTGGCGTGGCAGTGCTGGGGCGTCTGCAGAATGAATTGCCCTGTCTTTAGGCTGAGGTTAGGAGAGTACTTTTAATCATCTCCCAGCCCAAATATAGCCCGCGGGCGACAGGTCGCCCTGCGCTCGCCCAGGTACCCCCAGACAAAGGCAGGAAGCAGGAAAGTTTGTCCTGGATAGAGTCTTGGCAGAGTGGCTTAAAGCAATTAATTTCTCCAGAGAACGCAGATCTGAGAGGAGATTTGGGCAGAGGGGGAAGGGAAAACGTCTATTGAACCGTTCAGAACGGGGATGTTCAGGAGCGACTCGAAATGTAGTCTAATGGGAAAGTACTGCACACCTTTACGGTGGAATGCAAAATGCCTTCGTGTCAGTGCTAATTTCCCTGATGAAGATAACAGGTTTTTTTTTATTGATTGGCAGGATGCAGTTCCTCCCGGCCAGGGACCCTGAGGCATGTGGAGGAGGGGCCTTCACAATGAGGCTGATTGGATGACACGCTAGTGGGCGGGTGCAGGAGAAAGTAGAGTCCTGGTGATGAGCCCCTGCCAGTGCAGGTCCTCCTTGCCTTTTCATCTAATTAAAGCCACTCTGGGGACCCATTATAAGACAGGATCTGACCACAGGCTATGGAAGAACGACATGTTTCATTAGGACAGCTTGACGCTAGGGGATATTCTCTTTAACCCCGCCCCCTTGATGTCTTCGCTTAAGATGCGAAGTCTCCCATGTATTATGTACACATCAGAACTTGAGGAGCTGAAGAGGCTGTCGTTACTGTTGCTGGCATATTGGAGACATCAGATGGCTTCTGCCCTAATGAACTCCTTGAGGTCACACCAAAGCGCCATCTCCCGTCGCGGCCGCAATTAAATCGTTCTCACGGCCGTTAAGGAAAGGAGCGGCTAATTGTCAAAGTGGCTAATTGATTAACGAATGGCCAGAGTGTAAAATGGCGATAGATTGGTCGTGCTGTTGCCATGGAAACGCTAACGAGCGTGGCCAGCGCGGCTGGCGAGGTCGCGTCTCCCCGTGCTGACTGTGATTGCATCAGGGCCACTCCGATATCACCTACTGCAAAAGGCATATCTCCTGTTCCCGCCTTTTCATTTTAATGGCTGTATTATCAAACGGATAGAAAGGAAATTGCCAAAGAATTCTTTCATATATTTTCTTTGCCCTTTCATTTTTCTTATGTGAACAGATATACTTCTGTCGTACCCTTGAAAGAGACATATCTATGTTTGTGTGTGTGTTGTATATTGTGTGTGGCTGCATTATAAGTAACTACAATGCGTTTCAGCCAAGTAACGCTAATACGCAAACAATTATAAACCAGCTTGAGCAATTCAGTGAAGAGTGCGTGATCAGAATTGTAATGGTATTCAATCCCACTCCACAGATCACATGGACACATTCTTAATATTCTCCTCAAACCTGTGAACCCACAGTGACCTCTGCCCTTTCCCTGGCCACGTGTGCCTGTTACACTAACCCTATTACGTGTGTGTGTGTGTGTGTGTGTGTGTGCATTCAGGATGTGCTCCTGGTGGGCGAGGAGCCAGCGCCTGAGCCATACTACTGCCAGCTGGAGGCGGAGACGTGCCGCGTGTTCACCAATCAGCTGGGCCGCTTCGCCCTGGTTGGAGAGTCGCTCAGCATGGCGGCCGCCAAGCGTCTGAAGCTGCTGCTGTTTGCACCCGCCTACTGCTCCACGCTGGAGTACAGCATCCGCGTCTACTGCACAGACGACACGCAGGACCTCATCAAGGTGAGCGTCCTCACGCCTCACACGGGGCACCAATAACGTGGTACTGGTTTGCTTCGACAGTTGACCCTGCTCTCATTGGTCCTTGGAGATGACAAATGGCACCTTTGTTATAATGTGAATGCCATATACAGCTAGGGTAGTAACCTTCCTTCAGCTTTGCACATTCAGGTGGATTTAAAGTTTTAAAAAGCAACACCGCTTCAGGTAAACTGCCACTTCAGTTGTTCTGGAATTCCTGATTAAAGCAAAGATTATGCCCTCCAAGAATGTAATTTCTAAGAAGCATGTGTTACTGATTGGAGTGTTGATTAGTTCATATGTTGGTGAGGTGCCTGGAGATTGGTTGATATTTTCGTGTGCCGAGTGGTGATAGGTTATGTTCTGTTCTGTTTCCATCTGTCTTCCTTCCTGCTGGCTATCCCTCAGCTGAGGCATTTCGGCATGCTCGACACCCCCCTCCCCCTCCCCTCCTTTTTTTTTTTTTTTTTTTTTTTTTGAACGGATCAAGAATAATCAGGAGCTAATGCCAGAGCTGGCTCCCTGGAGAAGCGTGTCTGAGGAGCCTGTTAAGATTTCATTTGCATGGTTAATTAGTAAATGAAAAAAGGGCAGCTCTGACTGCGGCCTTACGGTCGCCACAGGAGACCAACACTGAGCACTCGTCACTCACTGCCTGCCAAGGATCCTCACCTAGAGAGAGAGAGGGAAAGAGGGAAAGAAAGAGAAAGTGACAGAGAGAGACAGAGTGAGAGAGGGAGAGAGAAGGTAACAGAGAGGGAGAGAGAGGATACAGTATATGACATTATTAAATCCATGAAGACAAACAGTAAGTTCGTTATAACGATTGGCAACAAAAGGACCCTTTCCATTTCTCAGGAATGGGGAGTGAGTCAAGGCTACAACTTAAGCCAGACTTTATTCTACATCTACATCAATGAATCAGCCGCCATTTTAGATCGCTCTGTGGCACCTGGTCTGACTCTACATGACTCAGAAATCACATTTCTGTCCTAACCTGGTTCTGCTGACTCCCACGGAGCGGGGGCTACGGCAGAGTCCCGACCTGCTGGCGCTGTGCTGTCGGACTGGGGCCCTGGCAGGAAACCTGAAAAAGACCAAAACAATAATTTTGCCAGTTGCCAGGGAAGCGCTTCACGCTTCACATTAGGGTCACAAAAATCTGAAACCTGTAGAGAGTATAATTATTTAGGAATGAACAATAGTTCAACTGGAAGCTTCAATCCAGGAGTAAATGAAGTGAGAGAGACAGCACACAGGACATTTTCTGCAATTAAATGTCAAATTCACTATGAAATACCAATTCACATTTGGCTTGTGTGGTTTGGGTCGGTTTATAGAACACGTTCTGCTGGACGTAAGCGAGGTTTGAGGGACCAACCTCAAATCACATGGAATCAGTGGAAGAAACACACAGCTGAAATGATTCACACTGGACGTTGTAAAAGTGTGTGAGCACAAAAAAACAAAAATAAACGTTGAGCTGAGAGCAATTTCCCCAATTACTCAACATTCAAAAAAGAGTTATTAAATGTTGGCTACATTTAAAAAAAAAAAACAATGACACCCCCCAATCACTACAACGCCCTGTGATGCCAAAGCTGAGCAGAAAAAAAGCCTTTTCTGAAACAGATGGCCATGTTCACTGAGTTCATTTACAAACACAACAGACTACCTGCTCACAGTGACTGAAACTACACACAGAACCACGCACAGTCCAGACTCCGTGAACACCGCCTGGCCATCCAGACCAGCTGATATGAGACATCATGGCTACCCAGAGAGCTGAGACTCGGCCAGAATCACAACAATGACACTGTAGAGACCAAGGCAGACATTTCGACTTGGCGTAAAACCTAGGGTTAGGGTATAGGGGAATGTGGTCATGCCAGTAAAGCTTACTGAATTGAAAAAGTGATGGGGAGGGAGGGAGAGCGAGAGAGGGAGAGAGTGAGGAAAGAGGGATGAGGAGGGATAGAAAGGCAGTACATGTAGACGAAAGAGGTGCATAGGAAACGAGAAGAAAAGTCAGAGCTGACTGAAGTAGGAAATGATCGAGACAACAAGACAGAGAGAGAGAGAGAGAGAGAGGAGGAGGAGGAGATGGGGATGCTAGCGAGGGAGCCAGAAATGTCCCTGGTGTGCTTAAACAGAGCAGTTAGCCATGCGGAGGTGGGGGAATTACTGGAGCGCTGGAGCTGGAGGGCTGCAGTTATACCGGCACTTCCCACAGGGGAGGCGTGGAGGCGGGGTCTTGAGAACGCTGAGATATAGAGATCTGGAAAGGAGGCGGGGTCTTGAGAACGCTGAGATATAGAGATATAGAGATCTGGAAAGGAGGAGGCGGGGATATAGATCTGGAAAGGAGGCGGGGTCTTGAGAACGCTGAGATATAGAGATCTTGAGAACGCTGAGATATAGAGATCTGGAAAGGAGGCGGGGTCTTGAGAACGCTGAGATATAGAGATCTGGAAAGGAGGCGGGTCTTGAGAACGCTGAGATATAGAGATCTGGAAAGGAGGCGGGGTCTTGAGAACGCTGAGATATAGAGATCTGGAAAGGAGGCGGGTCTTGAGAACGCTCTAGAGATCTGGAAAGGAGGCGGGGTCTTGAGAACGCTGAGATATAGAGATCTGGAAAGGAGGCGGGGTCTTGAGAACGCTGAGATATAGAGATCTGGAAAGGAGGCGGGGTCTTGAGAACGCTGAGATATAGAGATCTGGAAAGGAGGCGGGGTCTTGAGAACGCGAGATATAGAGATCTGGAAAGGAGGCGGGGTCTTGAGAACGCTGAGATATAGAGATCTGGAAAGGAGGCGGGATCTTGAGAACGCTGAGATATAGAGATCTGGAAAGGAGGCGGGGTCTTGAGAACGCTGAGATATAGAGATTTGGAAAGGAGGCGGAGTCTTGAGAACGCTGAGATATTGAGAGATCTGGAAAGGAGGCGGGGTCTTGAGAACGCGGAGATATTGAGAGATCTGGAAAGGAGGCGGGGTCTTGAGAACGCGGAGATATTGAGATCTGGAAAGAAGGCGGGGTCTTGAGGACGCTGAGATATTGAGAGATCTGGAAAGGAGGCGGGGTCTTGAGAACGCTGAGATATTGAGAGATCTGGAAAGGAGGCGGGGTCTTGAGAACGCTGAGATATTGAAACATCTGGAAAGGAGGCGGGGTCTTGAGAATGCTCAGATGGAGGCCGGGTCTTGGGAACATCAGGACTAAAGGGGGATATTGATAGCGCTGGATTACAAGTGGGGTCTACAGAAAACTGGGTGGAAGCTTGATATAGAGAACGCTGACAGAACCTCAGTGAGAAAGCCTCATGGGTAATGCAGTTCTTTACCACAAGGTGACTCAGATAGACACAGGAGGCAACCGCCATCTTTGTGCCGATCGCCGTCAGCCTGAGCTGGCTTCTTTTCGCCGTCTCTGGAGGGGGTGACATTCTTGACAGGTGCATCGAGTACTTTCCAGAGAATTGGACCCCCCGTCCTGAGAGTGACAGGCCCCTCTCTGATTGGCTTCCCGGAAAGACACGGCCCCTGATTTACGGTGATTGTCTTTGGATTATTATGCTAATCACTGCCAGTAAGAGTGTTGTGGAATTAGCACTACAGATAACAGGAGACGGAGCAATGAGGAGACGGAGCAATGAGGAGACGGTGCAATGAGGAGACGGTGCAATGAGGAGACGGTGCAATGAGGAGACGGTGCAATGAGGAGACGGTGCAATGAGGAGACGGTGCAATGAGGAGACGGTGCAATGAGGAGACGGTGCAATGAGGAGACACCGTTTTGCCCTCGTCCTCCTTCGCCCGTGAAGTGTTAATTGCATTATGGGCTGTAACGGTTGCCGTCGGGCACGGCACACAGACGAGCTCGGCCCGTGCGCGCACAGCGGCGTCTCGCCGTGACTCCAAATGAACTTAAAAGATCATAACGCTCTGGCATTGGAACAAACACGCCTGTCATTTTGGATGCCATCAAGGTTTTGAATTTGCCTTCAGGCACTCAAGCTCAAACCTCTCTACCTGTTTCTTCAGTCTAGTTTTCTCTCTCTCTCTCTCTCTCTCTCCCCCTCTCTCATTTCCCCCCTCCTGTCATTCAATGCCCACAGCCTGTCTTCAGCCCCACAGCTCAGCATGAACAGCTGCCCTTCATCTCCCAATTAAGGCAGATTAAAAACGGCACGATTGCCTTTGATCTGGAGCGTTTCATGACACCTGGGACTGGGGTGGCATTTCAGCTCAGACACTCTCAATATGCGGGTGGCCTCTCGGGACCAATTAGATCAATATTTAATGTGCAGCCCCCTCGTGCCTGGAGACCCACCCCCTCCGTCTCCTCACACACTCGCACGCACTCGGACGCACTCACCCTCTTCAGCTACCAGACCCGAAAGAGGAGAACCGTACTTCCGTTGTCAGGCTGAGCCGAGTCTGTCTGGTCTCCGTCTGATGGAAGCGCGTTACGGATCCTGGCAGCTTCAGAGGGGCTGGCGGCGACAGATCTGAGCGTCGACTTGAGTGACGTTCCTGAACATGCCTCTTGAACAGAGGCGCGAGTGGGCGTGCGGGTCATGCGTCCTGTGCTACCTGTAACGATCGTCTCTGATGTCTTCAGACTCTGATGCTTTGCTATTCCTTCAGGGCAGTCGGTGTACCAGTCGGCCTCTCTGGCCGTATCTCTGTTATTGACACGCTCGATGTCGTTGTGTGGCTGCGCTCGGCGCTGTGGCGGATGCAGGTGGATGCCTCGTCCTGTAGTAAATTATCAAGCTTGTTTCCCATCTGGCTGGACAATGACCACTGTAGGTCCCCTCAGTACTTGTTAGCCCCAGACAGCTGAGAGAGACTCACCGAGGTTTTTGTTGTCATCCCTACGACTGCTCTGAATCTCTGGGTAATGTCTGCTGTTTCATATCTGCTGACTTCGCAGAGGATGTGTGTGTTTGTGTGTGTGTGTGTTTGTGTGTGTGTGTGTGTGTGCGCATTTGCACTTTTGGTTTTGACCTTTGTCTCAAAACAGAGTAATTGGCTGTGGGTGGGTGGGTCTGTGTGTGTGTGTGTGTGTGTGTGTGTGCGTGTTGTAGTGAGAGAAAGCAGTCAGAAAGTGCAAGATCAGCTGTGCAGTACCTCCTGCTTTGATCGCTGACGTAAAGTTTAACAAGACAGTCAGCTTCATCATGGAGAGAGAGACAGACAGAGTGAGGAGAGAGAGAGACAGAGGAAGATGGAGACAGACAGAGACTAAGGAGAGAGAGCGAGAGAGAGACAGTAAGGAGGAGAGAGAGAGAGAGACGGTAAGGAGGGAGGAGAGAAATGACACATTGCCAGTGATGCACTTACTTTTTCACAATGATTTATCAAGTGCAAAGTGCGTCTTCTTCCTGCAAACAATGTGTGTGTGTGTGTGTGTTTGTGCGTGTGAGTGTGTGTTTACTAGTTCAGCTGCCATCCTGCATACATTTTGAGTTATAAATCATAAAGGAGGTGGCTGGGGAAGACTGGGTGATGGGTTCTCTCTATCACAGAAAAAGAGAGAGGTAGAGAGAAGGAGGGATGGATGGAGAGAGGACAATGGAGAGGGACGGAGGACAAGAGGAGGCAGAGAAAAAGACATTAAGGGTGAAGGAGCGACGGGCGGATGGTGACGGAGGGGAAACCGTTTCTAGATCAGGAGAAACACACAGAGAGAATTAAAGCGGTGTCATGGCGCTGGAGGGCGCTGCTCTACACGCCTTCGTAATGAACGTGTGCAGGCAACCCTGCGTCATCACTCATGATGGAGACTCAGCTTCGGAGAATTGCTTGTCAACTGGATGCGAAGGCATTTATTTATCCTGCATTGGGGTTTGTTGATTCTTTTCTGCTTGCGCAGATTACATGAATCCATTGTTGGAGAGAAAAAAAGACCGCCATGCTGGAAACGTTTCCGCTATGTAATAATGCAGGAACAGCTGGAGTAGCTTCCTCCCTGGTCTTGTGTGATGTCACGGCTGACCCTGTTGCTTTCAATTGTCCAGATGTTTATAATAATACAGTGTATCTCTTGCTTTTTATAGAACAGGCTCGATACTCGTTAAGTATCTGAGTAGGAATACTGACATGCTGATCTAGAGAGAGGGCTCCCCATCTTTGTACACGGGTGCAGCAATGTATCAAGTGTTATTGACGCATTGATTCTAAAGACAACGAGTATCAGCAATGCGGCGTATGTAAACCGACCCGTAACGCAAAACCCGCGCGACCAGATGCAAAAGCTCTGGCTGGCGGCGCTTCGTGTCCATT
This sequence comes from Brachyhypopomus occidentalis, assembly GCA_020368025.1. Taxonomy (NCBI): domain Eukaryota; kingdom Metazoa; phylum Chordata; class Actinopteri; order Gymnotiformes; family Hypopomidae; genus Brachyhypopomus; species Brachyhypopomus occidentalis. Next base: position 187,043 of record JAGXOD010000039.1, on the reverse strand, counting down.
TGGGTCGAGCTGATTCCCCCATTCTTCTCTGCGGTTTTGTCGGTGGAGATTCGAGCGCAGTGGATGACCTCCTTCTGTCAGAGGCAGAGAGGTGAGATTAACTATACGAGGGTCTCTCCAATTCCCCCGACGGAGCGCTGCCGCGCGAGTCCTTCACAGGAGCGGCGGGTCGAGCACACGCCACCTCGTCCGGCTGCTTCCGTCAGCCAGAGCGGCGAACAGGCCTTCTGTAATCCTGTTATCTCCCCTCTCCAAAGCCCGGCCACCTCCCGACCCCAAGACACAAACATCCGGGCCTCTCTCATCCGTCCCGCTCTCTCTCTCCATCCCACTTTTCAATGTCAAGTAATAAAACCCATTTTCTTTTTTTATTCTCCCTTCTTTCCTCCAGCCAGTGTTACAAAGAATGTGACATTTTCCAGCAGACCAAGAGCTGCTCTTCGGTGTGGAAGCTGAAGCCCCCCTCCCCCCAACAGCCCCCCCAACACCCCCCCCAACAGCCACCCCCCCAACACCCCCCTCCCAGCCCCTCCCAGCCATGTGCGCATTGGCTAGCAGAGACAGAGCCCCTCTGATCTGCCAGCAAACGCACCGAGTGCTTCGCTTTTGCTCGTCTGAATAAAGTTTTCGTGTTCTGTTGTTTCCCTCCCATAAACGTCCCTCGGCACAAAGTAATTTATTAAGAAGACAATGAGGCGTACAAGAGACCATTATTCTCTCTGTCTAAACCATATGTCGAAAGCAAACATGCAAACTGCGATTTTGTGTTTTGTTTTGTTTGGGGGGGGGGGGCTTTTCATTTTTTATGCTGTGGGTGTGAATTAACATGGCGGAACGCACAACTGATGCGTTAGTGACTCGTCGCCGCCAGCCTCCTAACGTGAGGCCCGCCGGACTGCGGTGGACACCCGTGCTGCTCCTGAGAGGGCGGTTACGAGCTAACACGGCCATCTCTTCGCCGGACAGCGCCTGAGAGGAACCGCAGTGGCACGGACGAGGTCCGGTCCGTTCATGATGGGTAATCACCCCCCCACGCTCCCCGTTTTAATTTAAATGGGCCCAGTCTTCACCAAAGAGGTGAAGGAAACGGAGTCTCGCTGCAGACAGGAAGCGGCGAGGTTCTCCGTCTCATTTAGCTGCTCCCTGAGCCCAGAGCGTGCGCGTTGGGCCAGCCGAGCATACGGTCGTTATCCACGCCAGCACCTCCAGCTGCTCTCCGGCTGTCTGTCTGTTCCGCCGGACTGGATCCACGTTCTGCTCGTTCTGCAATCCGTGGCTTTCGCCACTCCGAACGTCACGAGCGACAGCTCATCGCAGCTCGAACACCAGCTGTCTGCGGCGGGCAGGTCGGCGAGGCTGCTAGACGCGCTAACCCGATTCGACACGTAGTCGCTTGGGCTCCCGTGCCTTTCGGTTGGTGACTTCTGGGAATGAGCGCAGGGTTCAGGTACAGGACGTCCACACGACACCCGGCTCCAGGAGGCTCCTCCAACGTCAACAATTGGCTCACGGCAGCACGCTGCCGAGGGCGGAGCTAGCCAGCAAGAGCAGGCCAATGAAATCAAAGCAGGCCGATTGAGGGCCGTGCTCTGGAGGCTTCGTGGCACCTCCTCCTCGCACTCCCCATGCCTTTTGGCAAAGGCGGGCGCGTGACCTTGGGATGACCTTAATGTGACCTTGCCTTGAACTGACGCTCCATATGGCGACATGGTCACTGTTGCCACCGAGTCCACCTGGGCTCACGGCGAGTTCAGCGTGGGGACAGCTCACCCCCACGGTCCGGGGTGCCGCCGCGAGGTGCCAGATGACGCCTGGCGCCTGGTGCAGCCTTCACTCCTCATCTGTCCTGTGCTCTCCCGCAGGAGGTGATGCAGATGGAGGCACAGCTGGGAGGTCGCCTGATCGACGAACCCCACGTGCTGCTCTTCAAGGACAGTTACCACAACCTGCGCCTCTCCATCCATGATCTGCCCCAAACACACTGGAGGAGCAAGCTCCTTACCGGCTACCAGGTAGGACTCCTCCCTCCCTCTCTCTCTCTCTCTCTCTCTCCCTCTCCCTCCCTCTCTCTCTCCCTCTCTCATCTCTTGCCTGACTCACCCTGCCGTTATAGTTGTTTGTCCCTGAGATGGCCGTTTGCCGCTGGTCTTTAAGGGCAGCACACGAGCGTTCCACGGTCGGCGCCTGATCATGGGCGCTCTGAGCAGGAGTTTATCAGCTCTTCCTGAAGCGCCTCTTGATACGCTGTCCCAGCCAGCAGTGGGTCTTTACGGCTGCAGCGGCCCTGCAGAGGAGAGTACCCTAATTGGATAGTTCTCCGGTCTGGCCTCATTAGGCTGTTTCCGAATGCGCGGCGATTGTGCCGTTAAAGGGCGACTGGGCAAGTGGCGTAGAAATTGCTCCATCTCATCCCTTATGGCAGTAATGCTCAGCATAGCGAGAGCTCAGCTTGCCCCGGGATTCGGCCTGTGCAACAGCTCCCCCTATAGGACAAACGGGTGCATTACAGGAGGCTAAAATTGACTGCTGTCCACTGTAGTCAAACAAAAACTTCTTTTTTTACCAAAAAAAGGACAGATAGCTTTTATTGTAATGTGCTGCTAAACCTCTAAAGTAATGAGATCATGTATATCCTTTAAATGTCTTTTCAGCTATTATCAGACATTTCTTTTCCCATCCTATCAGTAGCGAAAAAAAGTCCTGAAGCTAAAGTGCACAGCCATTAATCACATGCTCCTTCCCTTATACTTCAGGCTCTCCTGGAGTAACAGCCATCTCGATTAGGATGGGATCTCCGGAAGCAGCAAATGTCTCTCCATCTTGACTGCGATAGTGCACATTTTGTTGTTGTTGTTGCGTTTGGGAGCGGGATAACGTTCTGTCAGACCGCCTGATCTCCGCAAACAACAGTATGATGGGATTGTTTCCTCTAAGGCTATCAGATCTTTGGTGTTAGGGTTTCCAGGGTAAGCACATCAGAGACGTCGCACGGCAGCGACTAGAGGCGGAGACTGTTCTGCATTTAGAGGCTTAACCGATTCTAGGTCCAAATGGAGACACAGTTTTAGGATTAGAGGGATGTTCCAGGGAACACTTGCTCTCCACTGGTGCTTTCATACAGGGGATACACTCTAAAGGTATTCCACTATGTGTGTGTGTGTGTGTGTGTGTAGGAGATACCCTTCTACCACATCTGGAGCGGTTCCCAGCGGAACCTCCACTGCACGTTCACACTAGAGCGGCTGAACGCGTCCTCGTGCGAGCTCTCGTGCACCCTGTGCGTCTGGCAGGTGGAGGGCGAAGGTCAGAGCATCAGCCTCGACTTCAACATCTCCAAGGTGAGCCGCACCCCACGTCGCCATACCGACGACGCCACTGCTCCCGTGGGCCGGCCAGAGGAATTTGACGGAGGAATCCTTGTAGCCTGGTTCACGCCGTTGTCGCGGTATCTGGGCCACACTAACTGAGACTGATTCCGTGCAGTATGTGTCTCACAGCAGTTCACTCATAATAATTCCTCCCGATTTGACCATCTCGCACAAACTAATGCTGCACATTTGTTCCTTTTACAAAACACATTCTGAGAGACGTGTGGAGCATTTTCTACCACTTCGTGAACCTTAATCACCACAAAACTTTCACGTGAATTTCTTTCCTTTCTGGAGGCATCACACTTCCCTGAAGAAGTGTAGGGAGTGTCATTTTTTTGGCTTATGTTAAATGAAGCACATAAATCCTTAGATCTGAGGGCTTCGTGGGAGCCCCTCTCACCACGCCTGTGCTAATATCACAACTTGCAAGTGTACAAACCCCAAGAGGTGCCAAAGTAAAGGAATACATTTTTTAAATCTACCCAAATTAATCATTAGGGAAAAAAATTAATCTTGTAAAATGCTGGTGCAGAATAGTGAGTTTTCAGTAGGTGGTTTTCACACACATTCACACACACACACACATAGTAATCTCAGCATGCTTCTCTACCCTGCAGGACAACAGGCCCCTGGACGCCGGTTTCCTGCTGATGGACAACAGCACCCCAGCATTGGCCGGCCCCAGCGCCTTCCAGATCCCGTACCTCATCCGACAGAAGATCTGCAGTAGCTTAGACACGCCCTGTCCCAACGGGGCTGACTGGAGACTGCTGGCCCAGAGACTGAAGCTCGACAGGTACCTTCGCAACAGTAGCACGTTTGGGTTAGTTTGCATGAGCACTTTAGCTACGTTAGCATGTTTATGCTAGTTTGGATTGGTACTTCAGCACTGTTAACATGATTAGTTTGGATAACCACTTTAGCTGTGTTAGCATGTTTATGCTAGTTTAGATTGGTACTCTAGCACTGTTAACAGGGTTAGTTTGGGTGAGCACCTTAGCTGTGTTAGCATGTTTATGCTAGTTTAGATTGGTACTCTAGCACTGTTAACAGGGTTAGTTTGGGTGAGCACCTTAGCTATGTTAGTATGTTTATGCTAATTTGCATTGGCACTATAGCGGTGTTGACAGGGTTAGTTTGGGTGAGCACCTTAGCTATGTTAGCATGTTTATGCTAGTTTAGATTGGTACTCTAGCACTGTTAACAAGGTTAGTTTGGGTGAGCACCTTAGCTATGTTAGTACGTTTATGCTAATTTGGATTGGCACTATAGCGGTGTTGACAGGGTTAGTTTGGATGAGGACCTTAGCTATGTTAACATGTTTATACTAGTTTGGATGGGTACTTTAGCACTGTTAAGAGGGTTAGCTTGGACAGGTAAGTTTTGTGGTCGATGACTGGTATAACATTGGCTTGTCCATCTGGGTGGATCAACTCCACCCACAAACACACACACACACGGCCTAGAGCTGCTTATCGAACACAGGCCGAGTCCACAGGAAATTACAAGGCTGTGATTTAATTATGCTCCTGTTTAACTTCCTCCAGGTAATGAAACATAATGGGTACACTTCATTTGTCCAATAAGCTTTACTTGGTCCAATTAATTACAGTCTGAAGTGGTGAGACTCGGGTTCAATTAGCACACAGGCCCAAAACAATCCATTTTCATTTAGTCCATCGAAAAGGCAGCCTGGAATTTGGACCCGTTCAGAAAGAACCGTTTCCTCCAGCTCTTGTCCGAAAAGGCTTGGGTCTGAACCGAACTTCCCGGGGCCCAGATCGGGATAAAGCTCATTTAAGGAAGGATGCTTTCATGCTCCCACTCATTTGAAGAAGAGAGTATGGGAGTAAAAATAAGGCAGATCGACCGGAGCGCCTGGCCTTCGCTTCCAGGTACATACCTCAACCCCCCACCCCCCGGCTGTGCACAAGCTGCACAGCCCAATGGACCCGTGTACTTTGTTGTCATCGATCAGCTTTGATCCGAGAGGTTCTGCCGGGTCGATGGAGGAAAGGTCACAGGCTGCATACGTATCGGCGAGACCTCCCGAGCCCTCACCCCCTATGGCACTCGCTCAAAACGATTCGCCGGGTAAACCACCGAGCGAGCCGACGTAGACGTAGGGGGTCACTGTCGAGACTTTAGAAACAAAAGACAAAAGTAAAAAAAAAACAGCAAGCATCCTGAATAATTAAATTAGTTTATCTTAGAAGGATTGGTGAACATGGACCAACTCTCAAGTGAGAGTGTTGAATGCAATGGGCATGATGTTCTTTCCACACCCCCCTCCACACCCCCTCCAGACACCCCTGCACAGCTATTCCAACACTCACCTAATATAGAGTACCAGATGTATTACCGCTCTGTTCCGACAATGTGTGATTTTCCTTCCCTTCCTCTTGTTTGCTCGGAGCTTTTACGTACGAGTCGGGCTGCCTCACCTCACTTATGTAACAGAAGAGATGGGGGGGGGGGGGGGGGGGGGACAGGGGCTCCTCCAATCACGCTGAACCCGCCGATGCACTGCAACACTTACAACACCGAGTCAGGCCGTAAACCGAGAACCGTAATCAGCGACGCCGCGCGCATGCCTTCAGCAGCAGGGGGAGCTCTGGAGGGGCTGAAGCCGAATGCAGACGTGTATCAGAACAAGCCCTGGATGGGGGGCAGGGCGGGGGGCAGGGATGGGGCGGGGACGGGGGTGTTCCCGGCTCGCTGCACCCTCACACATTCTGTCTCCCTGTCGCCAGGCATATGAACTTCTTTGCATCCAAAGCGAGCCCCACGTCGCTGATCCTGGACCTGTGGGAAGCCCAGCACTTCTGCAGCGGCAACCTCAACCAGCTGGCCGCTGTCATGGCAGAGATTGGCAAACAGGAGGCCATGATATTCCTGGTGTCGGACGGGGAGTGCTAACACACACACGTGCATAGACAAGTCATGCAGAAGAGGTCAACAGACATGAATCTCTGAACGGTGAGGGCAGACAAGGTCACTGCCCTTTGCACCCTATAGAGGAAGGACTGATCTTAGAACAGGGTTTACCAGCCACTCAAGCTCGTTTGGTTGTGCTGTGATTAAGAATATACAACAACCCCCCCCCCTCAACACACACACACAAAAAGCAAATTTCACTTGCAGTGGTATACAACAAAATTCCAGACGTTGCTCCGGCCTTGTCTGTAATCACATTTGACTAATAAGTTCCTTTTACCCACCTCACTGTTAAGACACATTTCAGTTTTTCCTGAAATCTGAAAACCTGACCATGGAGAAATAAGGGACGAATCACAGGCCACAGGTTTCGGTGACCTGCATTTTGAAAATGTGTCAAAAGGCATTTAGCAATATGCAAACACATGCTGTATGCTGAGGAAAATTACACAAGGCGATGCATTATTACCTCACAGAGAATTTTCAAAGAGCAGCATTCGCAAAGAGCAACATTAAAGATACAGTGAGCAACATCTCCCATTACAAAAGGCTGACGAAACTGAGTTTTTTTTATGGCCATCGCGCTGCTTTTGTGTGCCAAGCAGCAAGCTAGTGTTGCCATACCTTTAATAAGCTTAGAGTCAGATGCAGACAACTGTGTCCTGTGGGAGCCATCAACACCTTATTTTTGTTTTCCTATGATCCATTTCAGGCACCTGTAATGTGGCTGTACCACTATTCAAAGCCATAATTAGAACTTCCCAAATGCAATGTTGATAAATGACAATGTCCAGTGGCTAATAAGTTAATGTATGCAGCATCTTTAGAAGACATAGTCATTAAAAAAACGAAATTTTAATAGAAATATGTTCAGGGATTTTTTTTTTTTTTTTTTTTTAAACACCAGTTATGGTGTTTGCTTTTAAAAGTACTTAAAGCAACTCTAACCTTTGTAAAGAGGCTTTGGAAACACATCTTACATTGTTAGGATCCAAAGGTTGCCTTGACGATGTCGTACACAGTCCACACTTGATTTTTTTTTACTTCTAATTTCAGTCATTATTGTAGAGAATGTTCTAAAGGAAACACAATTTTAGTATAGAACAGTTCCACCAAATGTTTCACAGCTATTCTTTTCTACGTTTGATTTAATCAAATTTACTTTGATAGGTCCAATTGGTTATATATGTAGCTTTGGTTTTAGTTTTCATCAATAAGCCTGTCGAGGCTTTAAGACATTCTGCACTGCTATGGCAAAGCATTTATTTCCGACTTTCATAACAAAATCTGATTTCAGTTTTTGTGACAAAAGAGAAAATGCAATGCGGACTCCAACCAGGAAAGTTCATACGAGGATTATTTGCACCAAATTGTTCTGCCTTGCAGCTTTCGAAATGGAAAAAAAGATTGTTTAATAAAAATATGTCATGCAGTGAAATTTCATTAAGCCACTAATTTAGGACCAGCAGTTGAAGATGTTATTTCATCTCCTAGTTGTCCTTCTTCATTAAGTCCAATGCTATGCACACACAACAAATGTGTGCAGAAACGTTTCATGACCGTCAGTCATTATGAATGTGAAGGTTTTAGTTTCAGTTGTAGCTCCATAAAATGGCCGCCTCTGTCTTAACCTATGAAAGTAATGGCCATGTATGGATATGTCCAGTCCATTTAAAAAAATTGCTGGTAGCAAAAATGATTGTATGAGAATATTTCAGTAAAATAAGAGGCAGAATTTTTGGAAGAACACAAAACAAAGGAAAAGGTTTCAGGAATATTTGGAGCCTTATGGTTGAGATGAGTTAAAATTTATGATTGCGTTTAATCATGTATTTTTCAATATTTTTTTACTTTCATCTATAATATTCATGTTGTCTGTATATATAAAAAAACTTTTCTATTCCAGTTTTGATGCTGGCACTACATGTAACATCTCTGGAAGTTGGTAACCAAAGGTTTAGAAGCATTTGAGATTTTCTTTGACATCCTTTAACTGTGTCTTGAATATTTAAACGTTACAACATTCATTGGTAATTTGTCAAAAATAAACAGGTTCCCCTAAGAATCGTCAAAACAAAAGTCCATTTACATTAATATGAAATTGTCCATTTACAATATTTAATTTCCAAAATGTAAATTTTTAATTGTGCAGCATTTTAATATTGAACATTTCACTGGTAATGCAATTTAAATATTTATTATATAGCACTTTGTAAGTAAATGTAAATGATATTTTAATATTGAGCCAAAAAAAAAGAAAAAAGAAAAAAAAAAAGACACCTGGCGTTACATTTGTCAAAGTATAACCTGTGAAGTGTTGGCTTAATGTTCATTGATCACAGCGTTAAATAAAGGATTTCTGCAGTGTTGGCGGGTTAAACCAGAAGCCTCTACACCATTTTTCTGTTATGTCCTGAAGCTGTTTGTGAACTGGATGGGTTTTATGACAGATAACGTAAAAAAAAAGAAAGAAAAAAATAACAACATAAAAAAAGTTTGAGCTTCATGAGCATCTCATCAGCACACAGAGAAAATCTCCAGGAGAAGAGGCGAGAATCGGCGCCACACACGCGCGTCAGAACCAACAACCTGCGAGCAGCCCTCAGGTAGCAGTCTAACGGAAACCTCTCGCGCTTCACCCACTGGCGCCTCTTCAATGTGCATTTGAAATGTTGACATCTTTCCTCCTTACAGTACATTCCACTAGCGTAAATGTCTACGTGAAAAAAATATAAAATCTTAAATACAAAGAGGGGTGCCACGTTCTGATGAACTTGTCAGTTTTCACTTAAAAAGCCAACTTTGGAAGGAGCGTTCATCTAAAGTTCGTCTAATATGTCCGAGATCTGTCCTTGAGAAGAAAAGCCAATATATTTCCCATGACTGTACACTGTCAAACACATTAGCTGTTCTGTATAAAATAATGTGTATGTTATTTTTCCAGATTCCCACTTTATTTTGAAACCGAAAACAGTAGTTGTGTACCTTTGAATGTTCGATTTCTTAATGTTCCTTGCCTTTTCGCAAGTCAGAATGCTGTATTTAACCTGCCACAGCGCTTATGCAATTGTACAATTTTTTTAATCATATTTTAAAGTTTTCTTTCTTTTTTTTGTACCTTTGTTTTCTTGGTCAGTGTAAATCGTCGTTGATGACTTTGTGCTAACAAGAAGCCCCACAATGAAGGGTTTTCTTTACTTTTGGACAATGATGGATTTGTGGGTAGAATTTTGAAAATTCGTTTCTAAGTGCTTTCAAGTATTGACTTGGCCTTATGTATATATCTATGAAATTTCAGAAAGGTATGTATAGTAATTCAATCTGAAATGGATGTAAATAAATTATATATTGTTAATCTGGAGTTGAATCTTTTTTATGGTATACCTGACCAGTGCAGTATGTAGTAAAAAAAAAACTAGCTTTTTTGTAAGGATTTTATTAACATTCCACGTTTGCAGATTTGATTAAATGTCCAACAACATCTAATAAATGACGTGTCTATTTGCATAACAAATTCTGTGAAAAGAATACAGTAGTTTACCTTTTGGATAAGACAGGCAACCTGCTAATCTGTAGTCACAAAGCAATTTTAAAAGGCACTTGAAATACAAAACAACAACACCGGTCATATCACATTCTGCCTCTAAGCGAAGTGTTTATTCTCCCAGACAGAAGCTGCTTAGATATGGAAACGATCTGATTGGCATTCAGGCCATAGCGCACCTGCTACATGGCACCTGTATGTATGGGATTGTCTCTTCAAAGAGCGCTGTAGTGTAACGGAAGGACATGAGTGCGATCCCTGCAGACTCGTTAGCGTGAGTTTGAAGCGCTCACTGATCTCGGAAGGTGTGTTGTTCCTGACGATCTACCATGACAGACGGTACCACGGTAATCCTAGAAGCTAGCAGAGCTGTGGTGTTCAGGAGCAGAATGGAAGCCTCTGTGTACCCGTGTGAACTACAGGCCTGCTACACAAATACTTGGCACTTGTTTCATAGCAACAGTTTAACACTGCAGCTCTGTGTAAACGTGTCACGTGACGAAGGCCTAGATTGACCAACAAGGCATCGGGGTTTGCTAAGTGTCTCAGACCAGCGCAGTTTAAACAAAACACACACATGAAAAGGCAGCACTTGGTGATTCAGTAGCAGAAGCATAATGCACTTCAGAGACGATGCACTTCTCAGTGTTCTGCGCCAAATTTGATTAAACCAGACGCATGCAGTGTGTTGATCTGCTTCACTACTATTAAAACAACAACAGCAACAACAACAACAAACCCACACTACTCTTTGGTTAGTGAAAGACGGTTCTTTTGCATGCCAAGCCCAGCCAGGCGTCTCCAGGCCTCCAGCCCTTCCTTAATTAGAGTTGCCTGTCGGATTAGGACAGATGGATGGGGCGCGCTCAGTATGGGAGGCACGTAGCGCTCATTGGTCAGGTCAATACGGAAGGGGCGCAATCAGCGCTAATGCAGCGCTGTTCTTGTGCCAGCGGCTCGCACACCCCTCCCTCCGCTCTGCCATTACCTTAAGTACCCTGCGCAGCAAACGAGGCAGTGGTGGGGAAACTAGGGCTGAGGGAAGAGGAGGATGGGGGTGGGTGGTGTTGAGGTAGTGGCTGTGTGCATCAGCCTCTCCACCAGGGGTTTCACACACACAGCAAGAGCCAGTCCGAGCCACTGAGCGAAGCCCGAAGGCTCGGGGAACGCGCTTGGCGGCGGTTCCGGTTATGGTCTGGCTCGGGGGGGGTAAAAGGAGCGTGTACCACAACGCAGGCGTCCACGGTGGCTCACACGCGCAGCACGGACACGGGGTACGGTGCACAGGCGTTCAGCCCACAGCTGGGCTTCATCTGGCCGTGGAGAGGGGGAGGGTCTCCCGTCAAACACCAGCAGTTTATAGCTGGGCCTCGTTGGCTAAACGGAGAGTGCAGCCATGGCAACCAACTTCGGTTGCCAAGCCACGAGGTTCTATTACACGTGGTTATAACCGCTCACAATCAGCATGATCGTCTCCGGCGGGAGAAAACCATGCGTATTTCTTTATTACCACTTATCACAACAGTGAAATTATGCCAAACACAGACAAGCATCACATCTATTTTTTGTTTCAGTTTTTTTTTTTTTTTTTTAAACTACAGACTAGAAATCAGTACAATAGCCAACACAGCAATGGTCCAGTGCTCCGCTGACCGCCGGGGTCACAGTGATGTCGACGTGTCGTGACCTTTACACGGCGGCAGACTCGGGGTCCAGGCTGAAGCGTCGCCCTCCCAGCTCCCTCCCTCGAGCGGCAGAGCTGGGGCTCCTCAGAGAGCAGAGAAGGCGTGACCTTTACACAGAGGCTTGTCCTTCTGCGAGTAGAACGTCTTCCCCTCCAGATTGATATTGCAGAGCTGTGGAGGCAGAGAAAATAGGGAGGGTGTGTTTGGATTATTTAAATAATTAATTTTAATTTAATATAATAAATGTAAATCAATTTTGTTTAAATAGTAAATTAATTAATAAAAACAATTAAAATCCTAATCAAGCTCAAACAAGGGAGAGGAGAGGGGGTTTTTCTCGGCCGCGAGGTCGGAGTGAGTTTTACTCCGAGTCCATTTAGCTGACATATATCGGGGGGGGGGAAATGTTCTCAGGTTAGAAGCCAATAAGAAGAGATTTTTCCCCCCATTCCCAAGGCGGCGTGAGGGCGGGGCCTGCCTGGGGCAGTGGGAGGGGCTTACGGAGCAGACGAAGCACGTGTCGTGCCAGCTGTAGCCCAGCGCCTCCAGAAAACGATCCCCGGCGTCGATCTTGAAGTCGCAGCCGTGACATTTAGTGCCAAACATTTTTTCATAGTCTGGAGAAAATACAACGGAGAAGAAAATAATAACCTGATTAGCATTGGTAAAATAAATAAATGGGGGGGGGGCTTAGAGAGAAGAAAAAAAACCCACAATTCTAGACGGCTAAAGTCATCAAGAACAAGTAGAAAAGGAGGATTACACTGGCTGTGTGTGTGCACGCGTCTGGCTGGGGGCTTTGATAACACGAACTGCTGCAGATGTCTAAATGTGGCCTCCCAGTTTACCCCGTAGGGGGGAGGGACAGGGGGGCGGAGGGCTGCTGTACGGGGCCAGTGGGGCCCAGGGGGGCGGGCCCTCACCGTGCTGAGACTGCAGCTATTGGATCAGGCCTGTGTTCCCTGGCAGCGGCGGTCAGCGCCTTTCTGCTGAGTGCTGATGCAAGAAGGCCGGAGCAGAGGGGTGTGTGTGTGTGTGTGTGTGTGTGTGTGTGTGTGTGTGTGTGGGGGGGGGGGGGGTCAGTCAGTTCGATCTGCTTGCACGAGAATAAAAGTTACAATAAGCAAACAATGGCCCTAATCTGGCTGAGGGCAGTGGTGGATGCGCAGGGCCCGGGGTGTGAATGATTAAGCGTGGCGGGGGGGGCCCAGCACGGGGAGGGAAGCGTCGATACGATGTGCGTCCGGGCGCGAGGGGCCGCCGGCGGGGCTCCTACCTCTCTCGCAGTAGGGCTCGCCCTCCTCCATGTAGAAGGCCTGGTTCCTGATGGGCGTCTTGCAGGCGGCGCAGACGAAGCACTGCACGTGGTAGGTCATCTTCAGGGCGTGCATGATCTCCTGTAAGGGGGGCGGGGTTTGTGGTTCACGTCATCTCCGCCACTAAGTTTGCTTCTGCACCAAACGATTTGTACTTTGGTCTTTTATTTACAACAGTAAACTTATACTTGCCCTCTTACACATACACACACACACACACACACACACACACCGTATAATACAAAAACAGATAAGCAGAAGACAGAAGAGACATTTGTGCAGTTTTGACTGTTGTGGCATTAACCACCATGCAGCTTTGCAGCGCAGTAGTGGATCTCGGGGCCGGCACGCTGCTCGGAGCGGCGGCGGTCCGAGGAGACGCGGCGCGGTTCTGACGGGAGTGGCGCCCACGGCAGCAGCCCTGCGGGGGAGGGGCGGGAGTCGCGCTCACCCCGGTTATCTTCTTCTTGCACTTGCCACAGTTGGGGGCGCAGCGCTTGTCGTAGCATTTGGTACAGTAAACGGAGCCCTTCTCCTCAAAAAACCCGCCCTCGTCCACCATCACTCTGCACTGGCAGCACACGAACTCCTCCGGGTGCCAGGAACGGCCCAGCGCCACAACGTAGCGGCCCCTGGAATCACACACACACACTTTGCTTTACAGTGAATGCTTCTCTCATGGTACACGTAGCCCTTGTAAGGACCCGGAGTACAAGGCTCTCTAATGGAACTCAGAGGGCCTCCAAAGGAGACGCGTCTTCTCGTATTGATCTCTCGCAGTAAAAGCCACGCTGCCCCGTCTCCACGCACGCCGCGCTCCGCCTTTCAAAGTTTTGCCGCAACTTTTCTCTCCCCTTTGTCCTCTGCCCCCACCTGCTCTCCGAGATATCGACATCTCCCTCCTCAGTCCACATCGATTTATAACCCCCCCTCACCTCCATCTTTTTTTTTTAAAAAGGGACCTTGCAGCCTTTCTCCTCCCGAATGGAGGTGACTGAACCAAAACCCCCTCCGCCCACCCCCACCTGCTCCCCACGTACCTGATGACCTTGCCGCAGGCGCCGCAGAGCGGCGTGCGGGTGGGGGCGGCGCTGTCCGCCGGGCCCTGCAGCGCCGCCTGGAGGATGGAGGTGCGGTTCTGCGCAGGCGTGGGCTCCGCTGGCTGGCTGTGCTGCGTCACCACCGTGCTGGTCTTGTCCGGGCGGTAGCGCTCGGCGAAGCCCGGGTCGGTCACCCACGGGGGGCGGCACGATGGGCCCGTGCTGGAGGGAGGGGCTATGGGGGGTTGAACATGGGGGGTCAAGGAGTTGTGCTGGCAGAGCTTTGGCGCGCGCTCATTACAGCGCTGTCCGCCTTCAGCTCATTGAAGCGCATTCCTTAACAAGCATCTCCTTAAGTGCAGTAGGGATATAGTGACAAACGGAAAAAAGCATGAAGGTATTTTAAAATCTGGCTAAGCTTAAAATGATATTTGAAAGCAGAAAAAGGAGAGCTTTAGAGTACAGATAAGTGTTAGGTGAGGGAAATGGTTGAGAGAGAGAGAGAGAGAGAGAGAGAGCACGCAAGAGAGCGAGAGTGAATGAGAGGGAAAGTGAGAGAGCGCAAGCTCTGCAAGGGGGAGAGAGAGAGAGAGAGGGAGAGGGAGGGAGAGAGGGAGAGCGTTTGCATCAGGGTTTGTACCTCTGCTTCCCTCAGGTTTGCTTGCAGGTTTGTTCTTGCTGAGGCAGGGCGCCACTCCATGGCTGTGGAGACACAAACAGTCCTTCTCATAATCACGTCTGTTCGCAAACAGCTGCCACCCAGCGACAACACGAGTGCCCCACGTCCACCGCGGTGCCGGCGTCCTGTTGGGAAGGCGCCCGTCCAGCTGTCCACCGCTTCAGCAGTCTGAGTAAGCGGAACGCAGCAGCGTGGCCGGGGGCGGGGAGAACGCGTCCCGAGGTCAACGACGTTCCCTCCCCGGCCGAGTGCAGGTAACTGCGTGACGAGCTTCCCCATTACACCCACAACCAAGCCCCATAACCCCCTCCGCCTCCCCTACACACGGCAGAAATATGCTTCATTCAGCTAAATGGTCCTGAAGTTGGTCGGAGGCGGTTTTCGAGATGGATTCATGCAAAGTGCCGAAAAATGAAATTACTGACAGCTATTTCAACTTCTTCGTTCCTAAGAAATCTCCCACTTACAAGGTACTTACTGTATTCTAGGTGTCCTACCCCTCCCCCACCATCCTAAATAATCAACCTCATACATCATTCTGACTTTCGTAGTCCTCCAGCCCGAGTGTGTGTGCATGTTTCACCATTTCTCATACTTGATGACACCACAGAGAGTCAGCTGTGATTAATGCTCGCTGGATTGCCTTGAGCAGAATTACGGTTCATCAGCGCACACACATACGCCAAACCAGTCTGCAGGACTCATGACTGTTTCCATTACCAAGAAAGGTTTTCCGACCAGACCACCACCTACCTGGCAGAGGCAGAAGCAGAAGCCATGAATTAAGCTTTAAAACAAAGAAAAAGAAAAATAAACTCCAAAAAACCTGTTGCATCAAAATGCTGTTTAAACGAAGCTTGCTCAGCCATTCATTACGTATACAGTAATTCAATAATTATAGTAATTACATCCATCATAATAGTAATTGTGTGCCTTTCCAGTCTCTAATTCCAAAATAGAACACGTTTGGCCTTTAATATCAAGCACAGCATTATGGTAATTGTGCTTCATTGCTTATGTCACAAAGTAGAACTTCATCTTCAATAGAAGCCTGATCGTTGAATTACGCTCTAATAATACACCAACACCTTTTATTTTTTTTGCGTAGAACTCTCAATGCGGGTCTCGAATTCGACTGACAGCTGTTCTTGCACGTTGCCCCGGCGGCATTGTCTCTTCATCAAAAGGGCTCTCATTTATGCGTCGCGGTAATCACACGGCCATGACGAAGCCCCACTGCCTTACGCTGCATTCTTGACCTCACATTCTAGCGGCTGACGAAGGCCGCGGTTTAGACGGCGGAGCAGAGAGAACAGAACACGGGTTCAAGAGTGGAGATAAAGAGCAGAAACACAGAGAAGGCAGCAGGAAGGAAGTTGTGTTTTAATATTTTATGAGTTCAGAAAAGCAGAGGCAAAAAAAAAAAAAACAGCAGGTTTAGAAATTTTTTTTTTTTTTTGCTCACTGAAGAGTCAGAGAGAGAGAGAGAAAACATGAAATATGATGAGCATTAAAACAGCAAAGAGAGATAGGAGGAAGGAAATGAATAAAAGACAAAAGGTCAAATCACAGAGGGGGCTACGCTATACATCCAGAGTACATAATAGTGAAATAACAGTCAGATAACTGAAACCACCCACCCCAAGAAATACCACAACTGTAGAAACACAGGATCATACCAGACAGTATGCTAACACTACTGCAGACCGCACTCAGAGAATCGAGGACCCCCAACGGTCGGGCTCAGATTGCGTTTGTTTCCACTTCGCCTTTAAGATCGAGGCTGCAATCATTCTCCCAGATTTTTGCAACTTTTTTTTTTTTGTTTGTTTTTACATTCCCCCCCCCCCCTTTTTAAAAAATGTCGAAACATCCCCCCCTCCTGGTGGGTGTGCGCTCCGCACTTGAAGCCCAATCGTGTCGCGCCCTGGGCTTGGAGCGAGGCTGGGGCTCCGCCCCTTGGTGCGGCGGCGCACGCCCGGAGCGGGCAGACGGGGCAGAGCGGGTGTTCACGACTTGATGTTGAGGGCGCGGGCGGACCGGTCATGGTGCCAGTCCCTCAGCCTGGCGTACCGCGGACTCTGGATCTCACTCAGGAACTTCTCCCTGCCAGAGGCAGTCAGGGTAGATGGACGGGTAGGGGAGGGGGGGGGAGGTTTTGCACGCGTGGAGGGGACAGGGTCGCCCAGGGAGGACCGAGGGAAAGGGAGAAGCAGAAAGAGACAAAACTAGAAAACAGAGACAGAGGCTCATAGAAAAGGAATAAGGACAAAGTCTAGGGGGTAAAGAACTAATAGAGCTAATAATAGTTATAGATGGAAGTAGATGCAAAACAGGATGGGGGGGGGAAAAGAAAATGAAGGAAGACAAGTAAGTTCTGCTCTAGTATACTGTCAAGCCATGCAGGGCACGGAGTGTGCATGTGGATGGATGAGGGAGAGCACTGCTAACTAGAGGCGAGCAGGGCTCAGTGCCCGGGTGGAGCACAGCACCATCCGCCTCACGCCTCCATCACAGATCAGACTGCACTCGCAAACAGGCGTGTGCCGGGGTGTGGTTTAGTGCCTTCTACTGCACTTCTATCCATCTCTCACACACACACACATCCATCTCTCACACACACACACACTTTCTAGGCATCAGCACTAGCAACGGTCTATGGCAGTGCTTGACCTCAAGTAGTTTGGACTTAAACCTGTTTATACTAGATAGAGATGCATATTCTGACTGAACACATAGTACTTTTGTAAGTCGCTCTGGATAAGAGCGTCTGCTAAATGCCGTAAATGTAAATGTAAACACACACACACACACACACACAATACACACAATTACCTGGACCTTTTCATGGTTTCATCATCGGGGTCCTGCACTGAGGGAAGCACGAGAGAGACACAAATGAGATTGTGTTTAGCTCACTCACACACACACACACACACACACCACCGCAAATGACCAATCAAAAACAACAGCTGAACTGAGCAGGATGCATCTGCAGCAGTTCTGATCCAAGGTTAAAAAACAAGCGTCTCTCCGTCTATCCTCGTCAATCCAGGGACACAGGGAGTCAATCCGGTAACACGGGGAGTCAATCCGGTAACACGGGGAGTCAATCCAGGGCTGTGTGTGCAACTTTGTTATCTCCAATTTACAGACGCCAGATCAGGACCACTCAAGCCTCAGCGATTTAGAAAATAAATAATAAACCTCTGGAGAAAAGTCTAATCCACAACCTGTAGCGCGGCAACGAGATTGGACAGGGGGCTTTATTCTGGCTGATGGTTCAGCCCGCAACATCAGATCAGGGATTCAGCAGTATAAGCCTCTACTCTCAGACAAGAAAGGTCGTCACCCGCCCAATCAACAGCAGGACCAGAGGCTTAACTGCATGTTAGGGGATGAGAGGAATAAATATTTCTACACAATGACCAATAATAAAAAAAAAATTAAAAAAAAAGAAATAATGTCAAGCTTCCTGATACACAGGATTAGATCACACAGCCCTCTGTGATTAGCACGGTAACATCTGAGGCAGTACTGACTGGGATGGGGAGTGTGTGTTGGCCTCTTGGACGGTGATGATTACCTCGACAGCGGGAGGTTACTCAGATCCTTCACTGATAAAACGGAGGCGTTCCTGGGTCTGGACCCCAGCTGGCCGTTACATGGTCTAACCTTGTTTAGGGAAGTGAATGTGTGAGTGTGGCTCGCCTGTACTGTAGCTACAGATGGGCATGAATGTGGCTTACTGTGGTCAGCTCCCATGAGCTGTTGAGAGCTGCTTATTGTAGTCAGCTACAGTGAGCTGGGCTAAGGTGTGAGGGCTGCTTACTGTAGTCGGTTCCTGTGAGCTGGGCTAAGGTGTGAGGGCTGCTTACTGTAGTCGGTTCCTGTGAGCTGGGCTAAGGTGTGAGGGCTGCTTACTGTAGTCGGTTCCTGTGAGCTGGGCTAAGGTGTGAGGGCTGCTTACTGTAGTCTTCCTGGGCTGGGCTAAGGTGTGAGGGCTGCTTACTGTAGTCGGTTCCTGTGAGCTGGGCTAAGGTGTGAGGGCTGCTTACTGTAGTCGGTTCCTGTGAGCTGGGCTAAGGTGTGAGGGCTGCTTACTGTAGTCGGTTCCTGTGAGCTGGGCTAAGGTGTGAGGGCTGCTTACTGTAGTCGGTTCCTGTGAGCTGGGCTAAGGTGTGAGGGCTGCTTACTGTAGTCGGTTCCTGTGAGCTGGGCTAAGGTGTGAGGGCTGCTTACTGTAGTCAGTTCCTGTGAGCTGGGCTAAGGTGTGATTCCTGTGAGCTGGGCTAAGGTGTGAGGGCTGCTTACTGTAGTCGGTTCCTGTGAGCTGGGCTAAGGTGTGAGGGCTGCTTACTGTAGTCGGTTCCTGTGAGCTGGGCTAAGGTGTGAGGGCTGCTTACTGTAGTCGGTTCCTGTGAGCTGGGCTAAGGTGTGAGGGCTGCTTACTGTAGTCGGTTCCTGTGAGCTGGGCTAAGGTGTGAGGGCTGCTTACTGTAGTCGGTTCCTGTGAGCTGGGCTAAGGTGTGAGGGCTGCTTACTGTAGTCGGTTCCTGTGAGCTGGGCTAAGGTGTGAGGGCTGCTTACTGTAGTCGGTTCCTGTGAGCTGGGCTAAGGTGTGAGGGCTGGGCGGTTCCTGTGAGCTGGGCTAAGGTGTGAGGGCTGCTTACTGTAGTTTCCTGTGAGCTGGGCTAAGGTGTGAGGGCTGCTTACTGTAGTCGGTTCCTGTGAGCTGGGCTAAGGTGTGAGGGCTGCTTACTGTAGTCGGTTCCTGTGAGCTGGGCTAGGATGCGGAAGGAGCGGGACTGTGTGGTGCCCGTGCGGGGCTGCCAGTCCTGCGGGACTGTGTGGTGCCCGTGCGGGGCTGCCAGTCCTGCGTATCCTCGATCAGACGCTTCTTACTGCGGTCGTTCGGGATAAAGCACGGTATGTTATCCACACGCAGACCGTGCCTGGGGGGAGGGGGAG